>KZ651273.1:50672-63473 GCA_001010745.2 Gerris buenoi | reverse complement strand
CGTAAGGAACTTCGTTCCTACCGGGTGTCCCATGACACCACACGTATTTTTTTATACCCTGTGAAGGAGGCGGGATAATATTTTTTATTCAATAATAAACAGCGCAGAATGTGACAACAATATAATAATTATCGCCTACCATCCAAATTTCATTAAAAATAAAAAAAATAAAAATGATCGAAGTTATTATTAGATCCGATAGCCAAATAAATTTTTATTATTATTTGGCTGAAAGATATCAAAAGATAATGGATTTATGCAGTTTTAACTTCTTTATGTTAATTTTCTAAACAATTTTATTTTAATTATATATTAATATAGTTTCATTTAGTTACTCTCGTATTCTATTTCCTTCTTTTTCTTATGTACTTTAGCTAGCTATAAAGCCAGTATCATTCCAAGTAGAATGAGATGGAGGCCTAACTCCGAAGATATTATTCCTCCGAGGAATTATTCTGGGGCCCCCTTCCCTGCAGTCTCCGGAGAGAACTTTATCACAGGGCCCGACAAATGAATATAAAATATCTATTGTCAAAACATAAGACACTGTCGGGAATATAATGAAAATTTAATTTGAATAGAATATATTAAGGAAAAGAATGAGAATCTTTATTCCTGCTTAATTTTACGAAAAGTACAATATTCAGTGTAACAAAGCAATAATCTGCTGAGATATTTTGTTGCTTTTTACTTTCTTATGTACATAGGATAATATATATACAGAGAATGTATATTGATGTCGAAGTAATTCGATTTTGATGGATATTGGACACGTTTTAAGATCCCCTGAGTCCAGAAGAGCGGTTTAAAAATAAATAGCTGTCTGTAGTCTGTAAACGCGTCGAACCTATAACTGGGCCGATCTAAAATAAATTTGGCATGAATATATTCAGAAAAATCAAATCCTGAGGCAAGATCGAGAATTTTTTAAAATTGTATGTAATCATATAACTCGTTTTTCGGAGAAAATAGCTATTATTACAAAGTTTGAGAGGTCTAGTTCGATTTCCCGCTGGAGTGGAATTATTTGTATGGTAAATTTTGATAAATGATCAACAATAATTAAATGTAACCTCTAAAACCCAAGCAACTAAGTTATTGAAAACACTGGACCAAATCATTATGTATACAGCAAATAAATATGCTGATAAAATAATTTATCAGCATAAAGTGCATGGTTAATAACAACCTTGGATTTGCCTTTTTAATGAAGATGTAAATTGATAGACTGATTGATACTACTAACAAAGAAGTTTTGACTTAATCATTTTAGAATACTTAGTTCATTAAGAACAGTATAAACTATAGTCAAATGAGAGTTGTTTAATTTGTTTTATTGGTATAATATGAGGGATTGCAATGATTTTCAAGGTGACAGTATTTCTGTTCTTCCAGATTTCAAAGCTTCCTTGTTTCTTCTTCTTTCTTCCATGACGACCTCTATAATGTTTTTTGCTGCCATTCTTCTCGCCATGTCTCTGCTTCTCGCTCTGCCGACAGCACTCACGGCAAGTGCATTGCATCTGACTGCAACCGTCGGTCCTTTAGTTACTGTCGTAAATATAGGAGGTCTGTGATTCTCCTTGGCGCAAATTTCAATCAGTTCCTCTTCATAGTCGATTGCTTCGCAAAGAAGGGAGTTGCCGAAGTCCATTTGCTTTGCGGTCAGAGGCGGCATTTCCGGTGGCAATATACCTCTCTTCTGTTTGGATATAATGTTAGTTATGACTTGGCTGGCGGCTTCTTGTTTAGCATATTCTTTAGACTTTCCTCTACCTTCGCCTACAATGTTAAATATTTTACAAGAAAATATGTACTCCAAGTACCAAGCGGTTCTTGTAGCTCTCACTTGTGTCAGTTCGACATTTAGGTCTGCTTGCAAAGCGTACTCCTCGAGGAAATGAACCGGGCTTCTAACGTTACCTATCTCGCCTTTTACTCTTGTTTTGGATGTCCGTGACAATGACTGTGAAACAGTTCGCTTTATTTCTTTTGAATCCTTTTTCTTGGCCACTTCCTTGGACGCTATAAATTCCTTCGGTTCCCTTACTTCGTAAGCCGGAATTTTTAAAGGTTTAGGAGGCAGTTTGGGAACAGGGTACTTGTGAGGGACTCCTTCTTCGTCCAGTATCCTGGCGAATCTCGCCATCAGATTTTTCATTTTTTCACCTAACTTTTCGATCCTTTCTTTAGCTTTGAGCCGCTCGCTGTCCATAGATAGCGTTTCAGAAACCGATTGTTTAGAACTTTGCAGCGACAGCTCATCTTTCGTAGGATCTTTTTTGTTTCTTAGTCCTAAGATGTCGACGACTCTTTCCATGACATGAACGCCTAGCTCTATTTTGGCGGTGATATCTGTACAGATGTTCTTGCAAGGGACATATACGTCTGATCCTAAGCTCTCTCTCCTGAATTTCTTAATTCTTAAGTCGTTTTCCAAGCTAACGATAAACATCTCGATCTCGGCTGCGGTCACCTCCATTTCATCGGCGAGGCTTGTATCGTTATCTTTCTTGTAGGCGGATATCCTTTTCCATGCAGCCAAGCCGGCTCTGGAAGTCTTTGTAGCTTCCCTGAATACTTTGATATCTTCATCTTGTGAACTGAATATGCTTACTACGGACGTCATTATCCCCCTTTTTCCGCTCTTTTTCAATTGTTTATATTAACAGTAAATAAAATATTCTCAACTTGTTCTATTAATTTTTTGACAGTAAAAAAATCTTCGAATTTAAAAACACTAGTACGTTTTTTTTTACTGTAACATTTTATATTTATTTTTTCTCTAATATATATCGTCAATAAAGTTAAGTTCGATTTATTTTAATACATATGAATAAACAAATATTAATAAACGATTAATGCGTATTCTGGTGGTAATCTCAACGAATACTAAATCTACTACTAAAATGTGAATGTAGCTCAAATAACAAAAAAAAAAAATATTTTGTTTAAAAAAAAATTTCAGACAGACAATTAAAATTGTATTACCTATTAATTTTAAAAACAATAAATTGATTGAATATTTTTTTATTATTATTTGTTGTGGTTTCTCAGTAAAATGTACTGTCACATTTTATACACAATATTCTGATATGATTTAATTATCTGTTTCATTTATTGCAATGAATTCTGCATTGTTTTTCCTAGAACTTAAAAATAAAGATATTGAATTAAGTTTCGTGATCCATCCATATGTTTTTAACATTAATTTCCGACAATATTTTACAGTTATCGATTAGACTGTAGTCATAGTTTTTTCTTCCTCGCCTGCATTGTTCCTCTTTCCTTGTCTGATTTTTTTTTTAAAAGTATTTATGGTTTATCGATTTCTTGTCAAAACTTTTTAAATAATAAACAGGTAGGGGAATAATTATGATAGAAAGTGTCCTCGCTTGTCTCCCTTTTGTATCTACTTTATCATTCTACTTCTCTTAATAATGTTAATGTATAATAATTAATCATGAATCGAATATTTATCTATAAATATTTATTTTCACAATATTTATGGTTGACATTATCGAATTATCAAGAGAGGTAAATCATACTTTCTTGATAAAAAACGAAAATAAAATGGTTCTTCCTTTATCATTGTGTAAATTTGAATTAGTATTCTGTTACTGTAGCAATCCAAACATAAGGGAATAATATCTTGCAATGCGGAGTACATAGATATTAGAAAATGTAGTCTAAACATGCTCTGGCAATTCTGCTGAAGAATTATGTTTAATATTTTGTTTCGATCAATTAATAAACATTTAATAACTAAATATACTAATTTTATATATTTATAGTTATAAAATAAGTAATTTATAGTCTTATTCATTTAAAGAATAAAATATTCTATAGACAGACAGTTTATTTTAATATGAAATAATGTTTTTTTATATATAAATTTATGACATTGAAATCGTGAAGATTCTGCTAAAACTACACTAAGTTAATGTTTTATCGAAAGATCATCAACTGTGTTTTCTCCAATGTGTGATAGCGACTCATCATGGAAGAGGTGTAGATCAATAACCAAACAACGTCTTCACACAAAATAACTGTATTAGCTACAATTGACCGGTTTCGGCTGTTCTAAAGCAGACTTCTTTAGATAATCTTGATTTGAGGTTACTGTATTGACTTCATGAGTACAAGTTGTAATGTAACAAGTGTTGTATGTAACAAGTTGTTGTACTCATGAAGTCAATACAGTAACCTCAAGTCAAGATTATCTGAAGAAGGCTGCTTTAGAACAGCCGAAACCGGTCAATTGTAGCAAATACAGTTATTTTGTGTGAAGACGTTGTTTGGTTATTGATCTACACCTCTTCCATGTTTCATCGAAGTTCTATAACTGAATTAAACCATATTTTTCATAGCATAATTATTTACTATAATAGTTTAATCCCACAAGCCCAATTGATTTTGGTTAACTCATGGTTAACAAATAAATTTTGGATTTATTTTAATGTTAACTCTACTATTTAATTTCATATATAAATGTATTTTCTTTCTTTTATCTACGATTGATACGAAATATTAACATTTTATCTCTGTATAGAGTAGAGGCGTAGAAAGTGATTATTTTCGTTGTGGTATTCATTGCGCATGCGTGTTTTCAGAATTCTTCATCTTATTTCAAGATTAGCGTGTTTGTTTACATTTAGCTAACTAATTTGCTGTTTGATTATTTAAAGTAACTTTTTCTTTCTGTATTTATTATTAAAATCTAAAAATCGTAAATAGAGTACGGTATGCAATTCGGGCGTAAACTACATTTCGCTTTGCGTCTCACTTCCCTCACTATCGCTCGGGATGTAAACTCTACAATCGCGTGCAAAATGCTACTTTCCGCACTAGTTGCTACTGACGCGTAACGTACTACCTTCATATTATTTAATCGATGCATATTTTGAAAATATTTCCTTGGATTTAAAATATCCCTAATAGAAATTTTAGGTTTATAATTAATATTAGGTATATATAATTAATTTGACGTGTTTTGTTATATGTTAAGGTTTTCAACGAAGGAATCGGCGACTCATGCGATAGTGGCTGTACACAACACGGACATCAATGGACAGACAGTTAAATGCTCATGGGGTAAAGAATCAGGAGATCCTAACAACAGTCAACAAGCTGGACAGGTAAGAATAATTTTATATTCTAGATTATTCCTGTTTTTGATAATAATTAGGTAAAGGTTTAGACTCATTGAGTGTGCCCATTATATTATTATGTCAGATGAAGTGTATACACTTTTACTCTGTAATTGTTACTGATACTGTCATAAAATTAAAATATTAGACACTTCTATAAAGCATAATATAATCATTTTAAGTGAGTAATGGACGTAAATTTAGTTCATACCGAATTGAGTTTTCACTCCCGTATTGAAATGCCCCCATAAGAGGCTAATTTTGGCTACGCACTTTGAATTTTCAACAACTGCAACATGATACCTCTGTCAACTACTGCAAATTTCGAAAGACACCATTAACTATTTCTAAACCTAATAGAGGTTTTGGTTTAAACAAATCATACCAAAGATTGCAATCAAGGTGTTATTTTGTTGGGAATGATAGCAGCCCGGCTGCACATCATGGTTAGAAGTTTTAGAAGACAAAACTGCATGTATGATATGTATTTGTTAAACTCTGTATAAAGGGAATGAATAATAGCAAAGAGAAGCTAAAAAGATGAAATTAATTCCAGATATATCATATTCTAAAGCGTTTGTAGAGATTACAGTTAAAGTTGATAAAGGAAGAGGAATAGAAGTTGCCAAATTTATATTAGCTATTGTCGTGGGAGGAATCTAACAAGGATCTTTTCGATTGGGAACAAGAATTGACCGTATATCTCAATCTCAGTTCAGCGTTTGTGCACACAACAAAATAATTCAAATCATAGAAGTGCTTAATATTGAAAAAATTGCTTTGCAAGTACAACTCAAAGTACCTGCAAGAATCGAAGTTTCAAAAATGTTATTGCAATATAACAATGTGACAACAATAGTATGCGTGTTAAAAAAAAAATATATTTCATGTTATTCGAAGTGCTACTCCAAGTAATTCATGGAGTAACAAATGAGTGTTTTCATAGAATAAAATTATTTATTGGAGAATTAATATTGATGTTTAATCAATAATGAGGTATTGCATACAATATTATTGATGTGCTACTCTAGGGGAATTATTCATTTAAAATTCCTTAATGTCCGTTGCGACCTGAGAGAGTATTTTACCAAGCTCAAGTTGAAATATGGAGTTAATATGCGATGCTATAGCTTTTGAAAGAGGAGTATCCTGATGATTCTAAGGAAGGTACCTCATACAACGTCGGAACGCTGAAGGAAAGATCTCCCTTGCCGTATGACGATGAACTAGGATCCAAGCCTCTCTCTATATCTGAAGTACTAAAAGTGATATATACACTTCTTTAGACCTATTCACCTCTGAGGTAGAAGTATACCGAATAGCCTGATATATTCTTAAGGCCTTGAATATGGGGGGGGGGGAAACTTATGAGGAGGTATAGGGAGGTCCTCTCCCTTCCTTATTCTTAAGGAGCAAAAGTCCTTACCTCTTTCTTCTCCGCCCTTCCAAACTTTTTCTCTGTTTTCTTTTCCTATTTCACTGGTTTTTTTTTTCTCTTTACCTGGGTATTCAAATAAAGGATTTTATTTTTCTTATTTTTTATTCGAGTTTTGCTCTCTTAAAGTTAAAAGTTATAAATGAACTCATTATACTTTTAAGGGTCTGTGGAGTAGGAAGGTACTTTCCTACCTTTAGCCCCTAAGGGAACAGTTTTAATATGACAAAACCCTTTTTTTTACCTTTTATTTGTCAGTGTTTTTCTCTCTTATTCCAGTGTTTAACGGCGATCTTAGTGTAAAATAGGCCTTTTTTTTCTCTCGTGTCTTCTTGAGAGGGGGATAAAAGGTTGTTTTTTTTGCCCTATGAGTAAAAAAGTTTATTAGGTCACGCAGATGCATCTCTCAAATTAAAAAACATTCATCACCTCTTACCTTCTTCGCTTTTTTTTCTTTTTTACCTCTCTTAATTGATTTATCTTTCATCTTGCACTCCCCCTTTTTTTTCTCACCTCGAGGATATTTATTATTTTTAAACAGTTTTTCGCAAAAGGAAATGTATCTTTCTCTGGGGTTTTAAACCGATGGGGGAGGAGTTGGCTTCGGCCTTTCTTCCTTGAAAACGCACGGTGCTTTCGTCGGAATTTATTAAAACAATGTCTCTCTGTAGATTCAGTATACTCGTTTATCTCTTCTTCAGTTATAAATATAACACTCCAAGTTTTTTTTTTTTTTAAATTGAAAAATCAGGTTTTATCATTTTCTACCTTCTCCCGTTTATTTATTTTTTCTTTCAACATTTTTAAATATTTCATCAAGGTTATTTTATTACTCAAAATAAATCTTGTCAAAGAATGTTTTTCATTTTATTTTTATTTTTTTTAAAAAAAGAAAAGACTCGTTTAATTAAAATTAAAGTGTAAAAAAAAGTTAGTTTACTGTTATACCTAATTCGTTCTAGTAAAAGCCAATTTACCTAAACTTCAAAGATCACATAAAAAAATAAATCGAATTATAGAGTTGAAAAGATTGAAAGTAGATTGTAAATATTAACAGTTTCTAATTTGATTATAAAAGTTGTTACGAGTTAAGATACAATCAAATTAATTGTGGTTTAATAATTAACTAAATATTAGTTACACGAAATATTGTTGAAAACAAACAACTTAGTTTTAAGATAAATAGTTAAGGTCGTTCCAATTTAGAGTTTAAATTGGTTAAAAGTAGTGAAATCTAATACTGGGATGTAGAAAATTGGCTGTCGTTAACTCTATTTCTAGTTGTTGAAGGTGTAACAATGAAACTAAGACGTCATTTATAAAGAAGGTTGGTTGAATAGGAGAAGCTGAAAGGACCCTTTCGTCAAAAGGGAGCCTCTTCTTTCTCCCACGTGCGCGACGTCATTACACGTGCACCCTGACTGGTTACCTATCTACTTCAGCGACTAACCAAAGATTACCCATGCCACGCGTTTACCGGTTCAATAATCTAGTTTTTTACACCAGCAAATTACTTTTTCTGCCAATATAGAAGTGTTTTGGGGAAATTTAAATGATTGTTAATGATTTAATCAAAATAAAAGATGATAGAAGAGGAGAATCCTCATAAATTTGTCCATACTCGATACAAAATGAGAGACTACTTTTTTTTAGTTTGATTTATTCCTACTAATCGATGAAATATGATTTTATGCCTAACGTTAGCCTAGTAGGATCTTGCATAAAATTTGTAATCTTAGTTAGATGTTAGATCCTTTCTGTCATCTTTAGGTTAAACCTCAGAGCAAGAAAGAGGTAGAAGGAGCAATGGGATTTGAAAAGTGGTTCATTATGCTACACCCCTATACTAAACCTCCCGAGCGAGCTCAATCTGAACTAAAGTGATCACATGGGCACTGGTCCTAGTCTTATTGGTCTATTCCTTGTCCTTCCGTCCTCACTGACGCTTGTCATCAAATCCTTATCAGTAGCTTTTATTTGATACCCCACTAATTGAAGATTGCCATTGGTTATCTAGGAACTGTTAATGTTTATTAACCACGTTACTGTCTTTAGATAATTAATAAGGTTAACAACAAACATTAAAGTACATAATTTATAAAGAAAGCTGTATTAAAAATAAAAATATTAAATGTCGTAAGAAAATGTTACTTATTCTTATCAGCTGATATTAGATAAATGCCGATTTTTATCGAGATATCGATAATGTTTCACCAAACTACCGCTTGAAAGTTTTAGTATAGTGTACCACTTGTACCACTAGTAGCATAATGTACCACTTTTTGAGACCCAGATCCTATAGTATTGTTCCCTCTACCCCTTCCTTACTCAAAGGGTTGAACCTTTCATAAGACTGTCAATGAGGTGTCATGACGATGTTTATGAGTCTAAACAAAATCAGTGATGCATGTCAGTATTTTATGCTTTTTTTAAGTCCGAAAAACGATATTATTATTTGGAGCTTTTTACTAAAAGGTTTTGTTGGACCTTCCGTTTATATCCTATTTATAGTTTCCATTCCTAAACAAACTTTTGTTTCTTCTAAAATTTGCGTAATAGGTTCGTTTATTTGACTCTGTAGATCTGCAAAGGTTCAGTTTAACTCTTGCAAGTTGATCTCCCACGAAGCAAACCGGATCCCTGTCTCTCGACTTCGGATCTAGAAGACTTCCTCGGTTTCCTTCGACTAAAGAGCAAAAAGCTCTTTCTGCATTCTTAACTAAAGGGAGTGTATCCCTTAGGGTCTTGAAGGGAGCCTTTATTTAGAAAAGTTATTACTTTAGCTACCCTCCCTAAGGAGTCCTTTTTTGCCTTTGGTAAGCTGAGCCGTGAAATTGACTTGATCATTCCGCCCTTGCTAAAAGGGGGAGGTAGTGGGGGGAGTCATTGTCCCTAACCTGGTAACATTTCCTTCAGCTTCTTCTTTATGAACATACCTTTGGACCTCTTTTTCTTTCTTTTTTTTTTTTTTTTAAACAAAAAAAAAAACCTCCACCTTGAGCGAGGCTAAGGACTTTAATTTGACTTCGTTGACTTACTACGAAAGTAAAGGATGCTGTAGGTTTGAAGTAGACTCATTTTACTTAGGATGTCCCTTCTTGTAGGGAGAGAAGAAAAAAAGTCAATAAAGCGCGCTTCCCTTTTTAAACTGTTCTTAAAACTTGGAACTGGTACTTAAAACTAATTTACCAAAGTGGAAAATTCGGATAAATATCTTACGTTTTCAACCCTAAACTCTATTAACGTAAGTCAATTTAAGTAGTTTTTGTCCACGACATCATACTTAAAAAAAAGCTCAATTCCATTACGGTTCTATAATTATATTTCAAGTTTAACGCTGATCTAAATAAATGGATGGAAGATTTTAACATTTGTTATTAAAGTCAAGTGAAAAAGATTGACGTAGTGATAAAGTTTAAATCTATACATGTTAAAAAAGGGTATAATAATGCGACTGTTTGAGTTCGTAAAGCTTACTTTTTTAGAAGTTTTTATGAACAAAGCAAATAGTTAAATTATTTTGACTAAAGATATAAATAAAATACAACTACTTCCGTCCCGTTACAGTTAAAGAATTCTTCTACAAGTTTCTGCAGAGAAGGAAAACAACAAAGAGGATTACATTTCTTTAATTCTAAGCTCCTTAGTTGTAATAGTTGTCTAAAATAGGAATATGACAAAATAACACTGCTTTCGTTAAATCCTAAGCTTTCTGGCTATATTATTTGTTTTGAGAAATAAAAATACTTAAAATACAACTTAGGTTTTCTAGCTTTAATGCTTATCCTGAAGAAAAAAAAGTCTAATTTTATTAAATAAGCTAGATTAGCTCTGGCAATGATTCCCTTCCGGAGAAAAGGGACTAAACATTATTTCCCGTACATCCTAAGCTTACTTGTTATATTTTTCTTAGAATAGAAAACATGTACACACAGACAAACTGTTGTACTTCTGGATTCAATTTTAATCTAAAAAAAGACAATTACCAAATAACAGTACTTCCTTCAGTTTGACATTATGTTTAAAGAAAAAGGGGGAAAAAATAATATTAATGCACTTAAATAGCCTAATATATAGAGGTCCGTGGTTCGAGTCCCGGCGCTGGAGTCTAATTTTCTCTGTCAGTCTCCCGTTATTAATAATAATTATAATTTTATTTAAATTAAAATTTAAACTTTCCGTTGTATGAATACTACCAAAAACTTAAAAATTAAATTTCTAATTGATTTTACAAGGTACAGGTACCAATCCGGGTACCTTATTATTATAAACGATATTTCCCGACGATAGTCATAAATATCGACTCTTAGACAAGTGGAAAATTGAAAGCTTAATTCGGGACTAGGTATCGTTATTGACAGAGGAAATTATTCTTCAGTGTAGCTCAGTTGGTTAGAGCGCTATACTGGAAATAAAGAGGCCCGTGATTCGAGTCCCGGCGCTGAAGTCTATTTAAATAATTTGATTTAAATTAAAATTCAAAATTTCCTTAGTATACTACTAGAAACTTAAAAATTAAAATTTTATATAGCTCTTTGGCTAGAATGATTTAACCGCAGAAAATAATTGAACAACAGCACAGCCTAACTTGCCATCTATGTGGTTTACTATTTTTATTTTTTAACCATGATTTAAATAATTTAATATAACAATTGATCAATATTTGAGACTTGGTCTAAGTTATTACGTTAGTCTTGATAAGTTAGATTAACGTAATGGTCTTACGTTTATAAGTTAGTTTATCGAAACGCTATTACGTTAATGGGGAAACGAGCTCATCTTGTTCTTAACACTTAAGTGATTAAACCAGCTCAATATTTACAACTTTTGGTGGCAGATTTTTAAAACAATTTTAGACTAAAAATAATTTTAATCCTCTAAACTCTAGGGGGTGTATAATCCTGTGGTTTTACCCTACGTTCTGTCCTCTAACACAGTTTAAAATAACAATAACATACAGTTATTAAGTGATTCTTAGATCACTTAAACTAAACTCTCTAGCTGTATATAAGAGCCTCTCAAAATTAATCATTTCTAATCAGCTTTACTTCATACTTTTTTAATTCTAAGTGAAAAGTTCATTCAATAAAAAATAATTTGGATGAATTAACTAACATTGATTTTTGATACTTAAAAGAGCGACATCTAGTGTTTAATATTTAAAATTGAAGCACTCAATTATCTTCTTAATCCCCACTACTTTTCATGCTTTACTCACGACACATTTACCAAACTAACTCATTCTCACCTCTTTCTCCCCTCTCTTTTAAGTAAGGGCTCACAAAAAAAATGGGAAAATCTAGCTCATCTTGTTCGTAACACTTAAGTGATTAATCCAGTGCAATATTTACCTCTTTTGGTGGCATATTGTTGTAATACTTTTCTCCCAATAACGAGCTCTTAATCCTCCGAACTCTATGGGATAGTAAAATCCTGTGGTTTTACCCTAATAACATACAGTAGTTTAAAATAATAACATACAGTTATTAAGTGATTCTATCAGATCACCTATACTAAACTCTCTAGGTGGATATAAGAACCCCTCTTAATGAATACTATCGAATCAGCTTTACTTCGTCCTTTTTCAATTCTAAGTAAAAAAATTATTTAATTATATCTAATTTTAATGAATTAACTAACATTGATTTTTGATACTTAAAAGAGCGACATCTAGTGTTTAATATTTAAAATTGAAGCACTCAATTATCTTCTTAATCCCCACTACTATTCATGCTTTACTCACGACACATTTACCAAACTAACTTATTCTCACCTCTTTCGCGCCCCCTCTTTAAGTAAAGGCTCACAAAAAAATAAATAAAAGGTGTTAGTGAAAAAGGAAAATAGTCGCTTAAGCGTTTAGAGATTTTTTTCTTTTCTCTCTCTCTCTCTCTTTTTTCCTAGCTAATAGGATTTAAGGGGCGTTATATACTTTAGCCTGAAAATCCCTTCTTAATGGCCGGTCATTATCTGCTTTACCCCTTTCTACTCATTCCTTGCTTCTTACTACTAATGAATTATTTTATTCGTTTTCATACTCGATCCCGTCCCCCACTACTTTACAAATAAAAGGCGACCCCCCGTCCCCTTCTTTTAAGTCGCTTTAAACAACAGCTGGGGACGCTTAATTAGCGCCCCCATAGAACCCTAACTGGGAAAATTCCGATTCCTCTAAAGTCCCCCTTAACCCCTAAATAAATGCTACCCTGCAATTTT
>KZ651273.1:35614-49745 GCA_001010745.2 Gerris buenoi | reverse complement strand
AGATATAGCATATCGTTGGAACCGGAAAAAATTAAGGAACAAATATGAAAAAACCCCATGAAATTCCATTCATTAGTTTAAAAGTTATAAGCGAATGTATTTATTTTATTAGTGCGGTGATTTTGATGACGTCAAAGTTTGTTTACATCCGTCAAAATACCGCCAAATTCAAATAATAAAATAAAACATAGGTATTAATAATAAGGGTTTTTTTTAAGAGTGATAATAAATCAGTTAGTTAAGAACGGTCTCCCATCCAAGTACTGACCACGTTTAACGCTGATGCTTCCTCCTGCTGCAATGCAGCAGGAGAGGCCACTTTAGTGGCCTCTGAAGTGAGGAAAAGTTCCGAGGTACCTCGTACCCGATTTTTTTAAACATATAAATGTTTTAGGATCACAAGAAATGAACATAGTTCTAAATGTAGAGATATTATTAGTTTCTCATGCATTTACAAAAACTTTATATGCTATTTTTTAATGTTTATATCTAATAAATAGGTTTTAAGTTTTATAATTAACGAACCGTTAAGACCTTGATTTTATATTCAGGAAAAAAGTTAAATTAAGTAAATTAATTTAGATCAAATTATTATATCTATTTGAAGACCAACAAATCAAAACAACCTCTTTTTATTGGAATAATTGTAGCTTAGCAAAAACAGTTAATTTCAAAGTGAATTGTCGCCGTCGTCTGGACACTATTCGCTAATATAAATGATTTTATCTCAAGTAGAAAGGAAAAGTAACTTTTCAGGGCTAGTTTAAACGTTATAATGTTGGTCTTTTCATGTCCGTTCTTAAAAACGGGAAAATAATAATGTAAAAACGGGATTATAATCCACTTTCGCCAATCTAATTATTTTGTAAACAGTAGGTAATGAATGGCAAATTTAGAGAAATTGTTGAAATCAGGTAGGCAACACTGCTTGTAAACTCCCAGCTGTATTGCGAGTTATTCTAAGATGTTTTGTTTACTTTTTTTTTAAGTTTTCGTTAAACTTTTTTTATTTACTTTAAAAGTGATTATCAATTGTTTTAAATCATTATATTAGTTTATTTCTATATTAAATTCGTTTAGTAAAGAAATACAAATGTTTTCTTTGTTAAATAAATCTTATGTAGCGTTTTTTCTGGAGATAAATGATTATAATATACACATACCAGTGTAGTTTTCTACAATTGGTAAAATAAACTCTGAACAATTACGTCTTTGATTTTACTTAACTCGCGTTTTTATTATCCGGAAGTCAACAAAGTATTTAATTTTAAAGAACAGTTTTTAAAGCAAATGGCCTATCTAATATTAGCAATGTTTTTTTTTTTGGCAAATTTTTACTTGGTCATATTTCATAATGATTTATTTAAGAGTGCGTTTTACTCAGTTTGGCCGAAGTGGAGGGGGGCAGGTTTAATGTTGTTTTAGCCTTGGAGGAGTTCAGTATTTCACCCTAGGGTGCAGCACTTACCTAAATCGTTTAGTTAAGTGGAACTACTTACTTCTAAAACTGTTTTTGAGGAAGATGGAGACTTTGGATCAAGAGGGCATTCCCAATAAAAAAACTCTTTATAGTCGACATTTGATAGCTTGCTTCATTTCGATTACTCTTAATAGTCTGACCTATATCCGGTTGTAATATTTGTATGTTTACCTCCGGCTTGCTTGGATCGAAGTATATTGAAAAATTACTTCAGCAATTGTTCATTTGGGTATATTATTAAAACAAACAATATAACTCGACTTTTATAAAAAGAAAAAAAAAATGTTAGAATAGCATAAATATATATCGTTTGAATTATGTTCATTGAATACTTAAGGTAGTACTAAACTATGTTCCTTGGATACTTAAAGTGGTACTAAACTATGTCCCTTAGACACTTATAGTACTAAACTATGTTCCTTGGATAATTAAAGTAGTACTAAACTATATTCCTCGATACTTAAGCTAGTACTAAACTATGTTCCTTGTATACTTATAGTAGTACTAAACTATGTTCCTTGGATACTTAAAGTAGTACTAAACTATGTTCCTTGTATACTTAAGGTAGTACTTAACTATGCTCCTTGGATACTTAAGGTAGTACTTAACTATGCTCCTTGGATACTTATAGTAGTACTAAACTATGTTCCTTGGATACTTAAAGTAGTACTAAACTATGTTTCTTAGATACTTATGGTAGTACTAAACTATGTTTTTCCCCTCTGATAAGTTCAAGATTAGCAAGTTTCATTATAATTCAATAAAAGCTACTCATAAAAAGATGCTCATGCTCTAGTTTTTATGCTAGAAGGTAACAGTATTAAAATTAATTAATTAGTTTAAAAAACTTCATTTTTATTGTAAATGTTTATACGAAAGTTTTAAATGTATACGAAGAATTTAAATTATTATCGAAACGGACAGTTATCACTGATATAGTATTTGTTAAAAAAAAATTTAATTGCTTTTTTAAAGCTTTGCTACTGTTTCATTTTGCTGCCTAAAGATAAAAATACAAATTGAAGCCATCAACATTTTAGATTTAAAAGGTTAAGAATAGAATAAGAAATATATATTTTCGGATATCAAATCTTCGCTGCGTATGGACAAGACACACAAAACTAGACACTAGCTAATTACTGCAATCAAAAAAAAAAATGTAGCAATTTTATTTGTGTTGCTATATTCTGCATTTTAAACATTGGTCTGATCCAATCCAACTCCCAATATTCTATTGTTTTGAAATTCTAGATTAATCTATTTGATAGAAATCTTCGGATTGCTCAGAAATGTTGGCTAAAGCTCAATTTCANGTTCCTTGTATACTTAAGGTAGTACTTAACTATGCTCCTTGGATACTTAAGGTAGTACTTAACTATGCTCCTTGGATACTTATAGTAGTACTAAACTATGTTCCTTGGATACTTAAAGTAGTACTAAACTATGTTTCTTAGATACTTATGGTAGTACTAAACTATGTTTTTCCCCTCTGATAAGTTCAAGATTAGCAAGTTTCATTATAATTCAATAAAAGCTACTCATAAAAAGATGCTCATGCTCTAGTTTTTATGCTAGAAGGTAACAGTATTAAAATTAATTAATTAGTTTAAAAAACTTCATTTTTATTGTAAATGTTTATACGAAAGTTTTAAATGTATACGAAGAATTTAAATTATTATCGAAACGGACAGTTATCACTGATATAGTATTTGTTAAAAAAAAATTTAATTGCTTTTTTAAAGCTTTGCTACTGTTTCATTTTGCTGCCTAAAGATAAAAATACAAATTGAAGCCATCAACATTTTAGATTTAAAAGGTTAAGAATAGAATAAGAAATATATATTTTCGGATATCAAATCTTCGCTGCGTATGGACAAGACACACAAAACTAGACACTAGCTAATTACTGCAATCAAAAAAAAAAATGTAGCAATTTTATTTGTGTTGCTATATTCTGCATTTTAAACATTGGTCTGATCCAATCCAACTCCCAATATTCTATTGTTTTGAAATTCTAGATTAATCTATTTGATAGAAATCTTCGGATTGCTCAGAAATGTTGGCTAAAGCTCAATTTCAAACAAATTTTGTTTTTCTATTTATTAATTGATATATGTTGTTGATGTTACAGGTATGCCTCCAGCCGCTGACGGGCGGTCAGTTTCCCTATCCATACGGACAGCAGCTAGGTTATTGGTATCCGCAGTCTTACCCTGCTCAGGCAATGCAAGGCCAATTTCTTCAAGGCATGCAAGGTGCTTATACCTATGGTCATCTCGGCTATCAGCAAGGCTATATGAGGTATTATTGACTTTTTCGATTTAAACAAATCTTATTATCTTATTTATTCTAGTATTAAGAAATTGTACTTTATATTTTTCCAATTAATTTATCATTACTATCAGTAAGAAATACGCACGAAAACAAAGTCATTCTTTTAGTCCGAGAGATTGCGTGCAAAAAAGTGTTTGACTAACATCAAGAGTGTATTTTGTGTATATGTTAATCTTTTAGTGCCATTCAAGAGTAAGTGGTTGGCTAAGTTCGTCTGCGGAATATTGCTTGGCAATAGACATTTGAAAAAAAAACAAAAAAAAAAACATACCGGTGGAGAACGGTCGTGTCCCACCAATTATGGTGGACAATGTGATTTTCATGACCCTGAGTACATAGTTAGGCTAAAAATCAAGTTGATGTTAGTTTGTCACTTGATAGGCTAGTATTTTAATTATTACTATAAATCAAAGTGGTCACATAGCAAAGAACAAATTAACCACAACTTAATTTTCGGTCTTCTACACTACAGTCTGTGCTAAACGATAGTTAGTGCGTTGACAGCGTGGGAAATCGAGTGACACACAGATTGGCCTACCTCTGAGGGAAAAAATAAAGCCACTACATTCACCTTCTTACATGGTTATATCCAGAGGGTAAATCTTGAGCTCTCATTGCAAAGGCTCCCTACCCCATTTGCTAGTTTTTCCCGCGCTGTCAACGCACTAACTCTCGTTTGGAACAGACTGTAACTAAATTTGTACTCAGGATCAAGAAAATCACGTTGTCCACTATAATTGACTCCCACAGGTTTGTATTTTTTCTTCAAATTCCTATTGCTAAGCTATGTCCCTCATTCGAACTTAGCTGACCAAATATTCTCAAATGCTACAAAAAGATTAACTGTATACAAAATTCTAGCCTGATGTTAGTCACTTTTTTGGACGCTATCTCCTGGACTATTTTAACTTGTTTCTCACTTAAGATCTCGAAACAAAACGAAACCATGCAATGTCGAAACATGTTTAAATTGACTGATACTAAAGCACATCAAAGTTTTGTACACAAAGTAAACAGGGTGCAACCTTTGATTCCTTTTTTTCCTGTTTTTAGACTTATCTCGTAGCTCATATAGGACTAGCGTTACCAGAGGATTTTAATTTCCTCTTCTACCTGCCTTTTGAGGTTCTTTGAGTTCTTTAGTCGACACGCGTTTTGTATATGTAGTTCTACCCCACTGATAACGTTCATCTGAAACCAGTCAATATCATGCAAGTTTTGCTCCCACTAGTTTTATTGCAGTCACATCCCGATACAGGTTTTTTTTTAATAAAATAGAGTGGGAACTATTCCGCAACTTACTTTTAGCTGTCATTCGTTTTTCAATGCTAGTCATCATCAAAAAAGATTACAACTGCTTCTTAGTTTCTCAGCCAACAAAATATAGTCTTAAGTTGTCTACCACGTATCCTAAAAGTGTATATTATCACGTGTCGTTTGCTATTATTGTAGTCGGATGGGAATGCAACTTGCCGGTTGGCCCACACAACCTCAGATACCAGGGCAGCAGCTCGCTTCAGCAGTTGCTGCCCAAGGAGCCGCCTTACAGCAACCCACTCCTGCTACTGCGGGCATGATGGCGGCTGCTACTGCTTACCCAACCATGCACCAATTTCAGGTAAATTGAAAAACTTTCATTGTTAACCTCATTTTAATCTATCGCTTAAATCTTTTTGGGTTTCTTCTTGTTTTCTTTCAATTATCTATAGTTATCACTCGTTATCATAACATCTCCACCAATTAAGATCCTTGACTTAGTTTTTCATCATCTAAGAGAGATCTAGGAGAGAAGTATCTGGAAGATACTAAGAAAAAATATCTGGTCCAAAGGTATTTTGGTTGAATTAATTGTTGGATCATGAAAGAAGTGTAGTTCAATAACCAAACAATGTCTTCACACAAAAAATTTTAATTCAAACCAATTGAACGGTTTCGGATGTTCTAAAGCAGCCTTCTTCAGATAATCTAGAGGCTACTGGACCTACTTCGAAATTACACTTATTTTCTTCTAGATTATCCGAAGAAAGCTGTTTTAGAACAGCCAAAACCGGTCAATTGATTCAATTACAATTTTTTTGCGTGAAGGCATTGTTTGGTTATTGAACTTCACCTCTTTCATGATTCAACTAAAATACCTTTAGACCAGAAATGTTTCTCTTCTATCATAGATCGTTGGTAACATTTATTTTATCTGTTTTCTATTCAAAAACTTAAAATCACTTAATTTTACATGGGGAGAACACCCTGATTAAAGGCTCTTTCTATATTATCTAATTTAGAACTTTGATCTAGAACTTTTAAATTGTCTTTTAGTTACTTTACACAAATCTGAACTAAATATACCTATTAATTAATTATGTATGTTTTCCCCATTCAATTGATCTATCGTTTTTAATGTTATATTCTATGTTATTCCAACAGCATCTTTTGCATTAATTAATAATTGAACTATTAGTATGGTCCTTTGTGACTAATATCTGCAGACTATAATATTATCGGATTATTGAGATCACGAGTGATTTCCTAGTTTGATCATCATTTACTGCATGTTTCTGCCTTTCTTTTGCCTCGAATCTATATCTTATCATTTTAATTTTATTTAGTTTTAGTTAAATTTTTATTTATTATTAATAATTATTTTGCATTCAAGATCTTCTTACTATTTTTGTTTTATATTAATTTATTCAATATTTTAATAACTATATGCTCGATTTCTTTCCTTTTTAATAATTTATTTTTTAACTTCGTTTTAATTTTTACATTTAAATATTTAAATTTTATTCTTCAATATATTATATCTTTATTTTCTCTTATTTTATTTTTATTTTTTAAAATTTCATTATAAGTACAAAATATGTATTCACTCACTCTTGAAAATAAATTGTTTTTTTTTTATAAAATATCAAAATTATTATAATAAATGAATTAATAATTACATTTGATGTCATTTAATACATTATTATTATTTGAAGTAGATCACAATACAGTTTAATTTAGTGATTAGAATACGATAGAATTTAAATTTTAAATAAATGCCCATATGAAGTGAGCGAAATAGTTTAGTTTTAGAAATATATTATTTAAATAAGTTAATTTAAATATAGACAACAATTAAATTGTTTATAATTGTATTTATTAATAAGAGGAATTAAAGGGGGACATATGCATGCGTGGGATAATATGTTTTTGGAGCATTTAATTAAATTTATGGAAAACAAAGTTTTATTGTTGAATATTATTCAATGAAAATTTTTCTCTTTTCTTATTGGTCTTTCAATCCTCCAATGAAAAAACTTATCTCATATTTATCTCTTTTTTTCCAACTTATAAATGCTAATGCTACATCAAGAACTAGATTAATTTTATAGTTAAATTTAGCTACATTTTTTAAATGAATTCTGTTATTAACCACTAGAATTCCACAATTTTTCCGCATTTTTTATAGATGTACAATTTATTAAATGTCTTCGGTAAGAGTCGAATAAAAAAAATTACCTTCAATGAATCATGCAAATTCCAAATAAAGAACGATTACTAAATTCTACAATAAATACCAGTGGGGCCAACGAATCAAGTTCTTTGTTAATGTGATTAAGATATTGTATAGTTATAATAAACTTAAAAAGTAGTATTTTTAAATTTTATGAAAGGATAAAAAGCTAGTAATTTACCAGTGTTGAAAAATAGTCATTTGAAAATATTGAATGTGCCTTTGTACCAAAGTTATAAGCGTCGAAGAGGGAAACCAATAATGAAATACTTACGTACGATTTATAATAATACTAATAAGTATTAGTACTAGTATTTATACTATAAACTATAGTATTTAACCTTATTTAACCTACATAATAAGTCATGTTTTAACTACTGTTTCATTAGCAAGTGAGGAAAAGGTTGTTTTTCAGTTCTCATCGATGGAAAAAGGAATCGAATTTAATTTTTATAACATATATTTGACTTAGTTATCATTTAATATAATCAATTCATTATATTAAGTAGTTATAATTAATATTAAAATAATTTCGCTCGCTTCATTTACTTAAAAATAAAAAAAATAAAATTCAATTAAACGCACATATAGATAATAATAAATAGATATAAATATTAGAATAGAGATTCACAAGAAAACTTGAACAGGATTGTTTCTTTATAATTAATTATTATTAAAAAAAAAATCAAGTTATATTTTATTTCCACTGATACAATGCTTTAACTATATGCTTGGAAATCCACTTTGGCTTAATGGTATATTGCACTGGCCTAATAACGTTGTATTTTAAAATAGTATGGCGAAAAACATATGTGAAATGTTATTTGTTCATTTTTTGATGCCATAAAAAGACTTGCATTTGATTAGTTTTAAATGTATTAGGTATTTTAATGCTGGATGTAAGAAATAACAGGAATCGTATCTCTGCATTAAAAAAAAACTAAATTCTTATCATTTGCTCTAAATTATCTATCATTTTTATACAGTAAAATGTAATGATCTTCAAGGCTAAAGATATATTTAAAAAAAAAAACCATTAAAAAGACACAATTTTACTGTTTAGTAAAAGTACTGTGTAGCTTGTGTGTAGTAGAAATCTACACTGGTATGTGTATATAATCATTTATACAAGCGAGTAGTGTCCCGACGACGGCAAGGATTCACTTCGAAATTATTTATTATTGATAAGCTAAGGCAATTACATTCATTCCAATAAAAATGAATGTTTATTTTGATTTGTTGTTGTTCAAATAGATATAATAACT
Organism: Gerris buenoi; assembly: GCA_001010745.2. Lineage (NCBI taxonomy): Eukaryota > Metazoa > Arthropoda > Insecta > Hemiptera > Gerridae > Gerris > Gerris buenoi. The sequence continues at coordinate 41,176 of KZ651273.1, read as the reverse complement.
TATCTTAATAGATATCTAAATAAATTCCTAGCCAAAGCCTGGATTTTCTGAAAGCCACCAGATTGGAAATGGAAAATTTGACCTTTCGAACTATAACACGGAACATGAAACGTTAACTTTTTAACGTTTCAAAAACGTTTTTACAAGATCTCAATCGAGTGTTATAAATCTTAACGTAGGCTTTTTCCTAGCCAATGCCTGGATTTTGTAAGCCATCAGATTGGAAATGGAAAAACTTGACCTTTCGAAACACGGAACATTAGACGTTAAATTTTTCAGTAACTATAAAAACTCAGATTTTTAAAGAATTTGAATCATCTGGATTCTATTCTCCAATATCATTCATTTAGTCCAGTCAAATGGTGCATAAAAAGAGCTCAAAGTGGAAAGTTTTGGTGTAATTGTTGTTAGTGGCTTATTTTATGTTTTTTGGGGTGCTAAACACGAATCTGAAGTTGTCCAACAAAATTTCCCTCGGCAAATATGAGAAATCATCGAAAAACTACAACAAAAAAATGTTTTTTATTGGTTTTCAGCTTATAACTTGCAAAGCAATCTACTCACGCAAAAAGTAGTCTAGTAGTAAAATAAAAAGGAGAAAATAATCTACATTTTATGTCTATAACTTTTATTTGTACGTCGTATGGTTTTCACGCAAATGGGAGTTGAAATATTGGGAAGATTTGGCGGGTGGAGGGAACAGGATGAAGGGTAAACGGTTGGTGGAAAGACTGCGCTGGCAGTTAATTTTATGTTTTTGGGTGTGCTGAACACGAATCTAAAGTTGTCCAACAAAAATTTCACACCCTAATATGAGAAATTATCATAAAACCACTTTTTACTTTTATTTTTTTAGTGGATTTCGCCTTATAACTTACAAAGCAAGCTATTTACGCAAAAAGTGGAAGAGTAGTAAAATAAAGAGGAGAAAATAACCTACAAATTATATATTTACCATTTTTTTGTAAGTCGAATGGTTTATATGCAAAAGAGGGGTTGAAATAACCGGGAAATCAGTAATTTTTGAAAAACAGCAACAAAAATAATAGAACCTGTGTCTAAGAGCTCGCATTAGTACTTAAATACATATAAATTGTTCAGAAATTCGCTATATATTATTTTAAGAATGAGTTTGTTGCTATTACACCCCAAAAAACATAAAATAAGCCACTAACAACAATTACACCAAAACTTTCCACTTCAAACTACCATTTGACTGGACTAATTATCTATTTTCTGTAATTTAGTTTTTTTGTTGTTGTTTTTTTTTTTAAATCTTTTTCTTATACTTTCTTCAGCTAACCATCAATATAATAAATTTTTATTATTTTGTGTCGCTATTAAATTCTTTAATTCTTCCTTTTAATGTTGAATTAATTCTAATAAAAAAAAAAAATAAATAAATAAACGATCGTTAAATAAAAAAATAAATACGATATAACGATATCGTATTATTAGTATAAATTCATTGAATTAAGATAGAAAAATATTAAATCAATAAGCTAATGAATATTATTAGCTTATTGATTTAATATTTTTCTATCTTAATTCAATGAATTTATACTAATAATACGATATCGTTATAAGTTATTGAGCTAAATAGAAAATGCTATTATCATGACATAAATTGCTATTTTCTGACATAAAATGCTATTTTCATGACAGAAAATGCTATTTTCATGACAGAAAATGCTATATCTTGACAGAAAATACTATTTTCATGCCATAAAATCATAAAATGCTATTTTCATGAAAGAAAATGTAAGGTCGATGAAAATCTTTTAGGGGATTTAAAGAACTCAATGTAAAATTATACTTGCTTATTTAACAAATCTACTTTTGGCCTTCACAATTATGAACTAACAGAATTCGGAAGAATTAGAGATTACAGAAGGATTAAATTTACATTATTTAATTACTGTAAAAATGAAAGTCTAAATAATTTCTGCATTACTCTTGTTAGTTTGAAGTATAAATTAGAACACCTTTCTTAAATTATTTATTAATGTTGCTCTATTTCTTCCATAATCAGTGTTCATTATACTTATAAAGTCCGAAAGCTATTTTGATAAATAAGCAAGTATTATTTTATGATAAGAAAAAGTTAATTCAAATCCTGCTAATTTTTCATTCCTTGTTGCCAAAATGAACCTTTTTCTATGCCTTATCCACCAAATTTTATATAAAGCCTAATATCACACATTTTTCAATAACCACGATCTGGCTTTTATCAATAACCTATACTTTCCCAAATGCGCTGCTTTCAACGGATCTTCGATTTACTAGCATGGAGAACATATATTTTGATAAGAAGAAAAAAAATCAACGAAAATCTATTTTTTATGTGCTTGGTGTGAACATTTGTGCTTTTTATGGCTTTAGCGAAATGTTCTCTTTTGCTAAAGAGTCCAAGACACTAAGATATTAGGGCTTGTTTTTTGCTATTGTTTCATTCTTTATTTTTATTTTATTAATATTATGTTCTTGGTTTTTTTTTTTTTTATGTTTCATCTTTGATAAAAAAGAATAATTTAATTAATTTAAAAATAAAAGAAAGTCGAAGTTTTAAGATTACACTATAATATGTTCTATAGAATATATCTTAACTATAAATATAACGTATCAATTTATTACAAAATAAATTGATTAAAGAGTTTTATTTTACTTGTACTGTAAGTTATCGGAATATGCATTTTGAATATGGTGGGTGGGTCAAAAAAAGAATTTTGTGCACTTGCCATCACAATATAATACATATATACAATATAATACAATATATAGAACATAAAATACATTCGTACAGCGCAATGCAATTATTAAGGCTTAATGTACAGGAGATATAGTACATCGATTTTAACGCTTAAAATATTTAACAAATTACCACTGGCGGATAGAACGCTTTCACGAGATGAAAGTTATCTATTTCTGCAATATAGTACACACTTCCTTTACGTGGACGATAAAAACATGATGTAGTACTAATTTTCTTTTCTTGGACTATAAAAACATGCTATAGATAATACTCAGTTATTTTTTCTTAGACGATAAGAACACGAATATACATATACTTCTGTACTTACTCTGTACATTATATAATTTATATGTACTCATACTATAGTACATATTTCATTTACTTTTATGATTAGGCCTACTCTATATTACATATATTTTACTTGGACGGTAAAATTCAAGTAAAAAGCTTTTACTTTGACGATCTTTTCACACCCTGTCATTAAATCTAAACATTATGATTATTCGTCTTTAGGAAATAATACTATATTTAATTTGTATTTTTTTAACTATGATTTACTCTTAATTTAATCATTAGTGTTATTCTCGTCATTTAAGTTTAAATTCATTCTTATATTGAATGATAATAATTTTAGTAGTAATAATACATTTAAAAAAAAAAAAAAAAAAAAAAAACTAATAATATTGCACTGATTTAATGTTAAAACTGTGATACTATGAATTGTGATTTAACCATGAAATCGTAATATAATGGCAAAATATAACGATTGTAAAAAATGGAGCATGAAAAGAAAGTTGGGATTCAACAACTTGGAAAATAAAATGTTTCCGGACAAATTATTCGATTTTCCACTTTTTCCGGTGCTGTATCATTTTTACACTGGAAAAAACTAAGTTAAAAACAGGGTCTCATTTTTTTTTTTTTTTTGGGNAACTTGTATTCTGATGATAAATGATAGAACAAAAATAAAGTTAATATTTTATTTGGGTACTTATTAGAATGAATGCCATAATATCTATGTATAATAATTTCTTATATTATTTTGTCGAAGTGTTTTCTTGGATATTTTTTGTTCGAACTATTAGTACCAATGTATGAAAACCGTACTATGTTTGAAAACTGATCATATTTTTTAAATTGTGGTAGAAGTAATAAAACCTGTTAATAAGTTTAAAGTATAAAGTAAATCCTGTCTGAACTGGAATGCCACGGGTATAGAAGAAATTCCTGTTCTGCAGTTTTCCTGTTTATTAAGCAGGGTGTTTTGTGTTTTACATAAAAATAATATTATATTTAAAAAAAAGTCAGCTAATTAGTGTGGCACATAGCTTCCTCGTATACTTCGTATACTTAAATGATTTTGTATTTATGGAAAATTTCGGAGACCTAAAATTTGTTTGATCTTCAGAATGACTACATAGATTCCTTTACCTTTGGTAAGCTCGGAACCAAAAAAAATAAAAACACGATAAAACACAAATAAAATTAATCACTAATTTTTTATCTTTTTTATTTATTTATTATTTTTTTTCTTTTTAAAAAAAGCACTAAAGAAAACAAAGTTAAACTAGACTTATAAAGGGGGTAGCAATTTCGCAATTGATTTAACTCCTTTTTTTTAGAAATTATAATAGATTTTTTCGAAAATTACAAGCAATAGAATAACAGATCTTTTCCAAAAGTATTTTTGTATATTTTATAAAGACAATAAATATTCAGTTAAATGCAAAGTTATGAATATTTTTGTATATTGTATTACAATTATGAATATTCAGTCAGATTCTAAACAATGAATATTTTTGTATCTTATGGTTCCACGGAATTGAGAATATAAACAAGAAATACCCTTTCATATCTTTACAGGATCTAAGATAAATTATTTCATATCTATAGGATTATTTAGGACGGAATATTTTTAAAATTTTAGAAAAATTAAAGATCAGAAAGTTTCGCTGTTGTATTTAGTCGAAACGCGTATTTTTATCTAAAATTTTATTCGAATATGTTACAATAAATAAATAAATATATTTGATTTATAAGATTGTTTTTTACGGAATAAATTACTATAAACTATTTTGAAGCTATTTGTACTTATGCATATCTCTTAAAATATTAACAAATAACACGAATTACTCTTGGAACATTTCTAAAGTCACCCCGTCTACTAAACTATTATTTTTTATTAATAGTGCAGATAACGCCTTCCTCTGATGAAGATAATAATTATTTAAAGTAATTTTTAACTACTACTATTATTATTAAACTATTAACTTACTGATTTTCGAAACTATTACAGGGGTGTCATTCTAAGGAAGTAATGATGAGAATGATGTAGCATAATGAGAAACCCCTGTTTCGAATCTTTTGAGATGTTCCAAACTTATTACAGGGGCCATTCTCAAAGGAGTTGCTCATTATGAGCAATTCCTTTAAGATAAAGGGATTGACAATCCCTGTAACGGATTCATAACGTCGGGATTCACAAAATCACTGTCTTGGTATCTTTCGGAAGATCTAAATTCAGCTCTGGTCGCAGAAACCTACACAAAAATTATTTACTGTTGGCTCAAATTTTAATGTTTAACATTTTTCTGGAATTTTTAAATTTTTAAGTCGCTTTGAAGGTTTTTAAAAGCGTCATCAATGATGGATATAAATAGAAAGTTGTATTATCAAGAGAATTATAAATCTGGACTAATTTTATTTCGTAACCAATTATAGTCAAACTAAAAAAAAAATAAAATAAAATAAATAAATTATATGTTAAATAATATTATATAATACCCATCAATTATTATATATATTTAAAA
>KZ651273.1:15360-29122 GCA_001010745.2 Gerris buenoi | reverse complement strand
TATATTTTTGCTATCATTTTTTTAAGTATTATACTTATACAAACACATGTATATTTATTTTTTTCTTTTTACTGATAATAGTTAAAAGTTATTATGTAAATTTTTGATTTTTTTTACAATGTTATGATCCAGATTGTTTTTAAGTTCTTGTGTAACAAAGTTAATAAAATAAAAGTGTTTTAATTCAATTAAACGTGTGTTATCAAGCTACATATTGATTTCACGGTCTTTTTTTTTTTTATTTAATAAACTATTTTCTAAGATATCAAGTGTGAGAAAAAATCATGATCATCTCTACATCCGATTTACAATTGCATTTTGCTATGATACCGTTTATTTTTTCAATTTATTAGTGTTGAATTTAGCTGAGGGGATGCCAAAATGATATCTTTATGCGAGATAAACTTCAAGATTTAGTAGATACAAGGATGAATCGTTTAGTGAACTGCAAATGACCCATCCAGTTACTTAATTTATATGAAATAATAATCATAAAATAATTGATTATTTTGATTATTGAGTTTGATTAAGTGCGTAAACTTACGGCATTGTCTCTAACATTAAATTTTACTGCTTTTTATTTTATTTTAGAGCCTTATGCTTATAATTTTTTTTTTTTTTTAAAAAAAGGTAGGATTAATGTTTTTGTTAACTTATATCTAACAAACACTCATAGTTTATTATATTAAACAATTTCAGTGGGTTTCTTTTTGACACACTGTGCCTAATGTTAAATTCTAGTTTATTCCCGTCTGCAATATTCCTCCATTATGGTTTTATAACAGAATGTATTGTGTATTCTAATTACATAACTATCGAGTGTAGGACTTGAGTTTTTTAATTGGAAAATAAAAACAAGAAAAATAGATATTCAAAATAATGACGAAGTTGTGATTATTTGTTGATTATATTTTTTATAATTTTTTTTTGTGGGGGAATTAAAATAGTAAAATAAAGAATCAAAATGTTTTTCTTTCAGAAATTTAAATTGTTGGTTGTTATAATTGTGAGACAAAAAAAAAACTTAACAGTATCAACTGTATAACCATTTTTTTCTTTTCTAAATATAAAAACAAAAAAAAATTGTATAAGATTTGAATTTTTGTATTTTTGTATATAGTTTTGGATAGTGGAAAAAATTTATGCGAGAGAAAATAATTATTTTAAATAAAAAAAGAAAGACATTTATTTTTCCACTTCCAAAATTTGCTCAAAATAACTTTTGACATTTAAAGGAGAGGTTCGAAATTTGACAAATTATAATTTAATAACAGTATGTGGGAATAAGTCAAATTCTTCAATAAGTTGCCGAAGAAGATTGCAAAAAGCAAATTTCTTATTTGATATGCTTAATTAAGAGTCTAAGAATCCTTAGACCTTACATTTTGTTAAATTACGTCATCATAGGGTGCTGATATTAACATTGTTCTAGTAAATAAAATTTGATAATACACATAGATAAGAAGGGAGTCTATAATTGTATGTCCCACTGTGATCCAGAAAATCTCTAGTAAAGAAGGGAGTCTATAATTGTATGTCCCACTGTGATCCAGAAAATCTCTAGTAAAGAAGGGAGTCTATAATTGTATGTCCCACTGTGATCCAGAAAATCTCTAGTAAAGAAGGGAGTCTATAATTGTATGTCCCACTGTGATCCAGAAAATCTCTAGTAAAGAAGGGAGTCTATAATTGTATGTCCCACTGTGATCCAGAAAATCTCTAGTAAAGAAGGGAGTCTATAATTGTATGTCCCACTGTGATCCAGAAAATCTCTAGTAAAGAAGGGAGTCTATAATTGTATGTCCCACTGTGATCCAGAAAATCTCTAGTAAATAGAGAGAGCCAAAAAATTAAAAATTATTTAAATAACTTAAAAAGAAAAATACCTGGGTTAAAAGAAGCATGTAAAGTTCTTAGACCAATTTCTAGTAGTTGAAGATTGCCATGATAGATAAGTCTCTTCTCCGTCTACCCCCAATACTTAAAACAGGTCTTCTGGATCTAATTACCCTAAAGGCACACAATCAAACTATTTGCGCAAAATGTTCGCGCAAACCTGATGTCAGGCAAATGAAGGGCCATACACGTCAAACATCATATTTGTGCAAACATCAAACACGGTCAAAATGTTTGACCGTGTATGGGGGCCTTAAAACCCTAGATTTCTTTTATTGCATTCATAGGAAGAAATATCAACTATCTTATCCAACATTTTCCTACCCCTCTCGGCACTTCTTTAGATTGTCACCCCCTTATAAAGAAAACAGAGGGGAGTAACAATCTAAAGAAGGTGTACAGAATGTTCTTCTTTAGACTGTTACTCCCCTTTTAAAAACAGAAGTCTGATATCCCTTTGTCCTAAATTACATTGGACTAAACATCACTTTGTCTTAATAGTTATTTATATTCTAAAAACAGATAGGGGAGTAACAATCTAAAGAAGCACTCCCCTCTCTATCAACACAATCTTTAGATTTGGAGTACAAAATCCTTTTAGGTCTCAAAGTTATCTGTTACATTCCAATGAAAAGTGGTCAGATATATCATGCTCTAACATATTTCCTACAGCTTTCCCTTTAACAAAAAAATTTAGGGGTCTTAACTTTCTACATACATTTGAGACCCTAAGTGCTTACGGTTGTCATATAACGGAAATCTATGTCATAATATCAGCTATGTCTTGCTGATTGTTTTTTCTATCATCAGGATCTAGTGCCCACATATTCTTTTGACCCTAGATATTATAATGCTACGAAGTGTTATCTATTTTAATCCTTATTCATATAATTATGCCATTCTTTCAAAAATATAAAATATTGGAATGTACGCATACTGCTGCATTGGTTTGACCATTTACATATACATTTCTATCATTTATTCATAAAGATACTCATTTTAACGGAGTAGATGTTTGTTTCCCACATCTCATTACTCCAAGTCTCTTAATGAATTATCAGCTTCACTACCAGTTGTTCCAAAAAAAAATGTAAGTATTTTATCAATTATTTAAATTCACAACTTGAAGAATTTTTTAATCTTTATTTTTATTTATCTAAAATTAAAAAGTCAAATTTTAATGTCTATAACCACTGAATATTGTGTAAATTGTTGTAAAGTTTAAATATACAAAAATATATATATTAATAAAAAAAAAATTGTAAAACATGTAAACAAAGAAAAAATATATATTCTGATAAAACATTAAAAAAAGTATGTAATTTAAAATTTGAAATACATTATTGTAAATTGTCACTTTTCTTACCTCTCTGATAAAATATATATATAAAAGAAAAATAAAAAAATGTTACGTTTTATCATTTTTTTGTTTGAATAAATTTTTTATGTTTTTTATTTAAAACAAAAAAAAAAGAAATAATATAAATAATAATAATTTTCATAAAGTGCTACTATACATACCCGAAAAAAAGCTAACACAAACACACACAAAGAAAAAAGTTGCTATTATAAATAATAAAATAAACAAACTAATTATACATATAATAAAAATAAAATATTAGATGTATATCATATTAATACATAAAAATTAAAAAAAAAATGTAAATAAATTATTAAAAATGTATCGATAGGATTGTGAAATGATTGATTGGATGTATGCTAAGTGTAGTCTTTAAAATGTTAGGATATGATTGGAAAGGTAAGGGGCTAAATATAACATTTAATTATCGTGTCATTTGTTGTTTGTTTGATTTTTTACTGAACACGTTGAAAATTGTTAAGAAAAAATAAAATATTAAATCGAAAATAGAAACGTATATAATTTTTTAATCAAGTTTATATATATAAAATACATAATAGATGCACGCCCACTACTAAACTCGACTGTTTGCATCAATCAGTTTAAATTGATTCTATTCAAGAAATAGTTCGTTCAATAAAAAATGTTACAATTTAAACAGGGTACAGCAGAAAAAGAAAAACGTAGATAAAAGAAACTAACATTTCAGTTGTTTCTCAGTCATCATCAGCGCAAAACCAAAAATGATTATAAAGAAAACTGATAATTCAGTGGTCATTTAAATGTATGATGAAACTAGAACTGAAATAATATAGAAATACTTAATGAACAAGATGCATAATAAAAATATATGTTTTGTCTTGATGGTGGCTAGAATAATATGCTTGAAATTTGGTAAATATTATGTATTTTACTATAGATATTATTTTTATTCTTTTATATATTTTTTTAATTTCTTTTAGTTTTTAATTTAATTCATTTTTTTACCACTTTTATATACCCTTTTTTTGTTTTCATTTTAATAATGGCTACTAATTTATAAAATTCATATATTACGTTATTTTTTTAAGAAAGTAAAAATGATTGAATTTTTTCAAACCATAGTACCTAATTTTTTTATTTAGATTTGTTTTGATTACTAAAACAGGGTTTACATTGGTATCGTGATTAGGTTAGTACCTTTTACCATTAATTTGCAAAGCAACCACATTGGGCAGCACCAGTACTGGTATTTTAGGGGTAGCAAGATGAGGAAAGTGAATAACTCTGGTTGGCTATTCATTTACCACTTGCAAAAGCAACTTATCAATTCTGTATAAGCTAAATGGATTCATCTTTGTCTACTATCCACCTTCTGGTACTAGTCCACAATAATGTAAACACCCATTTTGCTCCTACACTGGTTACTCTACCCATGTAAACATAATTTACCACTTGCAAGAGCAAGTCCCCCCACTCCCGTATATCCATAGAAGCTAAATGGATCATCTTTGTCTACTACCCACCTTCTGGTACCAGTCCACAATAATGTAAACACCCAATGCTGCTACTACATTCGTTTCTATACCCATGTAAACCGATCTTTCCTCATAACCAGTTTCAAAAGCGATTGAAACTGGTATGTATAAAAATAATCTCAACTATGGTTTGATAATAATTCGATTTATTTTTACTCTTAGTGCAAATAATTTCTGGAAACTTGGTTAGAACAACCAACATAGTAAGTTAACATTTTTTATAGGATCGATGTTGCCAAGGCGATTAAGACGTATTTTCCTGGAGCCTCTTTTGGACTAAATATTCCAAATCTTACAACAATGTGAATCCGACTTACAGAAAGAAGAAAATATGTGCTACTTCCTCTTATGATACATAATTGGTAGATCAATTTCTTCTATTCATTTTATCACTGTTGATCATCAAGTGACAGATTAAAATTGATTTTATAAATAAATATTTTTAATTTAAATATGGTCAAAAGTGCAAAAAAAATTCAATTTATATATATTTTTTTATAAGTTATTTTTACATATTTATAATTATAACTTATGATTTAAATGTATTTTCATATTATTATAATTATTGTTTTTTTTTTAATTTTGTGTAATATTTAGCCCCTTTTCCTAGAATGGATACCAGATTGCACTGCCAAGTTATTATTTTAAAAAAAAGATGACATTAGAAAAAAAAATTATTGTGTAAAGAATTATTTATTGTGTTATTAGTTATAACATTGATATATATATATAAAAATGGAAAAAATCTTAATTGGGGATATTGTGTTATAAGATGTTTTACTTAGGTGTTATATAAATGGGGAGCTGGCTCTGGGGCCATTTTAAAAATGCACATATATTATATATGTGTCCCACATAAAAAAAAAAAAAAATATATACTTTTGCATATATATTTATTAGTAATAAAAAAAATGGGTGGTCTAAGAAGTGGCTCCGGTAATTGTATCAAAAGTAAGAAGGGGATATAAAAAAAATTCAAGATAAAAATATTAAAAAAATACTGTAATTATATATATACACATAAAAAAAGCTGTGAAGAAAGAGAAGGAAAAAGCAAAAAAAGAAAATAAATTTTTACATGTAACTTTATATATAAAATGAATATATGTATAATTTATTACGGCAACAGATTATGTAAACATAATTTACCACTTGCAAGAGCAAGTCCCCCCACTCCCGTATATCCATAGAAGCTAAATGGATCATCTTTGTCTACTACCCACCTTCTGGTACCAGTCCACAATAATGTAAACACCCAATGCTGCTACTACATTCGTTTCTATACCCATGTAAACCGATCTTTCCTCATAACCAGTTTCAAAAGCGATTGAAACTGGTATGTATAAAAATAATCTCAACTATGGTTTGATAANATATATATTACATATAAAAGCACTCTAATACAAAATAAAATGGTGGAAAAAAATAATAAAAAAATTATATATATATATATATGTGAGTGTTTTTTAAATTTAAAAAAGCATATTTATGTTATAACTAGCTGGTCTGTATTTGTATTAGAAAAAATGCACTAAGTATAGTTCAAATGCACAAAAAAAAAAAACATAAGAGAAAAAAATGACAAAAACCCCTTAACCCTAGTTATTAATTTTAAATGAATGATGTTCTGCGTGTAAAAATAATAATTTAAAAAAAAGTCGCAGTGAAAAATAAATAAAATAAAAGAATGTAAGTAATTTATATATGTAAGCATTATTTGGTAAATAATAATAATAATAAAAAAAAAAAATACAATTACAAATGGAAGAAAAATTATGTAAAGAAAAAGTAAAACAAATACAATATATTTTGACTGTACGTAAATATACCTGATTGTTTTTGTGTTGATTGATGTTTATTATTTTTTATTTTTGGACATGAACAAAATGAAAATTTATAACAAATAATAAAATACAATTTTATGTACCAAAAAAGAAGTAAAAATGCTTTCAATTATGGAAAAAAATATATTAAATAATGAAAAAAACTGTACAGATTGTTTTTTACTTGCTTACTTTGGCAAAAAAAATATATATATAATTTACAGGTAAAGGTCTGTAAGACCAATGACTTGTACACAAATTTAATAAAGAGAGAAAAAAAAATGTGTATATAAAAATATTGGGTATTTTTTTATTATTTCCTTTCTAATCCTATTTTATTTGAATTAATTGGATTTGGTAAGATGTAGTCCCCAAGAATAAGAAGATGTAGTACCTAATGAAATCCTAGAAGAAGAATTGATTCCATTGTCACTTCGTTTTATGGAAGCAATGCATTTATTATTTACTAGTTCTGGTTGACATAGCAGCACTTCTTAAATGGATAATTCAAGGGAGAAACTGAAGCAGAACCCAAGAGGCTTCAAAGGAATAATATCACATATTCAAATTTAAATTTAGGAGGACAGGAAAGCGCTTTATAAAAGTCTTTCCTCTTAGATAAGCTATAAGTAATGTCACAGGCAGTTTATACAGGGTGGTACAGCGCGGATGACTACATTTTAAATTGATACCATGTGCTTAATACTAGAGCCAGAAGATTGAAATAAAGCAAATTTTCAAGCAATATTGTGGAAGTTTACTGGACATAAGTCAAACTTTTTAAGTGTGGATGATGATATCCGATAAATGACGTCCTTGACGATTTCCACATTCACATTATTCACACGGCCGAGAAACATTTGACGCTCGCGATCCATGCACACTTGTGTGTGCAGTGGCTTCATCTTGTTGAAACCATATGTGGGCAGTATCCATTTCGTTATCCTTTGAATTGGGGATGAAAAATCGGATTCCCAGACGAGATGTTAGAGAATGTGATGCGCAACTTGGTCGAGCGACATTATTGTTGATCGGACATTATCTTCCACACTTAAAAATTTGACTTATGTCCAGTAAACTTCCACATTTTTGCTTGAAATATTGCTTTATATGTCCTATATCTAGTATTAAGCACATGGAGGCCATTTAAATGTGGTCATCTGAGCAACAACCCTCTACTATATTTTTTAGTCCTAAAATTGGACCATAATAGAATGAGGAAAAAGCTCATTCTTTTTTTATTGATAACAGAGTTGATCACGAATCAAGTTGTGCTTTTAGTTTACAGGGAGCGCTTGATAAGCTAACGTTTTAGAGCGAACAAAAGAAAAAAAATGTATTACTTAAGTCTGTTCTTTTAGGACAGGATAAAAAAAGTAGATATTTAATGCCTCTTGATATTTTGAAAATTATTAAGGAAGCCATGCGTTTTCTCGTAAAACTATCCAAAAATGGATAAAAACCTGCTTTTTCTCGGGTTTAAAAAATCGAACTATCTCCTATGGTTTGCTATATTCCGGATACAAATAGACAATTTTCTCCGAGTGAAATACGTGCATTGCGGGTTTAATATGACCGAGGATTTTAAGGAGATTTAATAAGAAATTTGCGATAGTAGAAATGCCAGTTTGTATCCGGGATATAGCAAAGCATAGGAGGTAGTCCGTGGCTTTTCCTTTATATTTGACAAAACAGGTAAAAATAAAACGTACTTATAGATGGCTAAGTTTGTCACTCTCAATAAACAACATTTGTACTAGCACTTCTTCCTTCGTACTTAGACTTAGCCCTAAAACGTCTATTAGAGAGGGGACAGTATAATTTCCTACTGTACCTAGGTTTCCCTTCATATTAAAAAGAGACTCTGGAACTGTCTTCGAGTAACTTCTCCAAGCACCACCTGCAGAGCAAATTACAGCAAATTCTATGATATGTTGATCACGGTAAGTCCTAAAATTGAACCATGATTGAATGTGGTACGACTTTATTTTTTTATATGGATAAGAGAGCTGATTACAAATCAATATCAATTTATGCTTTTAGGTTCCAAGGAACGCATGTTAAGATAGAATGCACTCCCTCTAGCAGACATTTTAGAGCTAAAAACAAGAGAAAAAAAAATGGAATTACGTAGTCTGTTTTTTAAGCATAGTATTATTGGACATTCAATGCCTACATGACTAAGTTGTTCATCCTCAATAAAAAGAATTCGTAACAGCATTATTTTCTTTGTACTCGGCTTTGAAATGTCAATTAGAGAGGGGGCAGTCAAATTTCCTAGTGGACCAAGGTTCCCCTTTAAATTAAAAGAAAACTCTGAAATTGTCTTAGAGTCAGTTCTTTTGGCACCACCTGCCAAGCCAATTGCAGCAAAATCATTGGTACGTAGATCGTGAAAAGTGCTAAAATTGAGCTATAATAGAATGTGGCAAAAGTCTTTCTTTTATATGGATATGAGAGCTGATCACAAATAAAGTTTTATTAGATTTCTTCCGCAAAACACATACATTGCGGGTTTAATATAACCGAGGAAATTTAATTGGATTTTTTTAAGAAATATTTTAGAGTAGAAATGGCAATTTGTATCCGGGAAATAGCAAAACATAAGAGGTAGTAGATTGTCACGATTTTTTTTTTTGAACCCGTCAAACAACTGGTTATTATTAATTGTTGTATATTATTATTAATTGTTGTTTTGTATATTTTCTCGGGCAAACCCGTGGCTTTTGCTTTATATTTACCAATACATGACTTAGTTTGTCATTCTCAATGAACAGCATTTCTTTCTTCATACTCAGCCTTGAAATGTATATTAGAGAGAGGGCAGTCTAATTTCCTAGTTAACCACTGTTCCCCTTTAAATTAAAAGGAAACTTTGAAACTGTCTTAGAGTCAGTTCTTTTGACACCACCTTCAGAGCACATTGAACCAAATTCTTTCATACATAGATCATGGAGAGTACACGAATATACAAGTTAATGATAAGCGGCAAAAAACAAAATCTTTACACAATGGAACGATTTCAGAGAAGCACCACTGAAGGCTTTGTCTCAGTTGCGCATGCGCGATAACTAAGTGATAAAGTAAACTTAAACTGAAAAGGCGACGATGTGTCTAAATTAAAAGCTTTGGCAACGTTTTTAAGAAAAGAGTGTTGCACAACGCTTTCTAAATCAATCCATAAGAATGCATCGTACTATATTAGTTAGTTATTAGTGTCTAGGAGTCTTAACTGGGCACTGCCAACTAAGAAGACATCTGGCATTATTGAATATTCAGGAAGATCTTACTGTCCAAAGTGCGGGAGAGGAGACGGCCCACTACTTTACGGGAGTGTGCGAAGGATATGGCAGAGAGCGCTTTTATAAATTAGGTGTGGGGAAAAACAGGGAAGAGGAGCTTGCTACACTGATGTGGTAGGACATCCTCTCCTTTGTAACCCAAACTAGGAGATTTTAGGGTACGACTGAGATAGCTCGATGGGTGTGAGTTCAGGGGTTGGCAAAAAGGACCCAAATGCGGTCTAGTTGCCGGGCTTGGCTTCCCCTTCCCTTACTACTACTACTAGTTATTAGTGTTTTAAACTATAACTTCAAATAAAATTGTCCTTATCGTTTTTGAACCTCTCTAAGGAGGAAGTTAATTAAGTTAATAAATTAAATTTACAATTAAAAGGAAAACTAGTTAGTAAAAGACAAGATGAATGCTTGCCCCTTAAAGAAATTGACGAGTAAAATAATTTTGTTTTGACAAATATAAATTGCTTATTGGGAAATAACAAAAATGCCCAATAGTAAAAAAAAAAAAAAAAAAATCTAAAGCAAATATTAATTTATTCGCTTTGCTAGCTTTAAGAGACCTAAAAATAATTTTTGGTTGTAATGAGAAATTACTGTGGGGAAAATGGGAGAAAGCTCCATAAACCTCTAAGGTGTATTGGAAAAATCAACTATAAAAACACTAATTTAATTGAAAAATCTTAAGGGTAATTCTGTGGGGTCATGCATAATGATGACTCATCATTAGATGAAGGTATGATAACCGGTAATAATTAAGAATGGCCATGTGATAATTAATTCAAATTAAATGTTGGTCATAATTAGACATGAATTATCTGCATGAGAAAAATATAAAAACGATACATCATACATAGAGTTACTAGTTACTTATTGTGAGACTACTCATAGAAAAATACATAATAATTTGTAATAATAATGTCGTGTAAACACTGACTGCAAATTAGTTTAAAAATGTATTTAGGAAGGATTTTTTAAGGTAGGACTTAAATAATAAATTAAAAATTAACTATTAAAAATTAACTATATGAAATATATGTTCAATGCTTGTTGGAACTGGAAATAATCAATTAACTTAATTTGGTGTATTGCATTTTTAAAAAATTATGGTTTAAGCCGGGTTTACACGATTCAAGTATACTTGGACCCAGTCACTTTCATCAAAGCCACTTGGTCCAAGTATTTGTGGAATTTTGAAGTAATGTTTACACGATCAAAGTATACTTGAACCAAGTCACTTTGATCAAAGCCACTTGGTCCAGGTATTTGTGGAATTTTGAAGTAATGTTTACACGATCAAAGTATACTTAGAGTAGAATTTTGACATACTATAAAGTAGAGGTTAAGACAGATTGTCTGAAATGTTTTTTGCTCTAGTGCTTTCCAGTTAAATTGTACTTATTAAGTTTTAAAACAGTGTTGAGACGTAACCTTCTGGTTAACAAAACCCAGTTTAACCTTACGATTGTCATATTATGACAGCTCGTTCTAATCATTTGTCAAGTGGGCACCATTTTTGTTTTGATCAAAGTATACTTAGATGGAACGCATCCAACTCAACTTGGATGTCCAAGTTGACTTTGGCACACTGTTCACACGATCAAAATAGAGTCAAAACTGACTTGGTACAAGTATTATACTTGGATCGTGTAAACCCGGCTTTATTATAGTCAAAATAGATAGTGACTTAAGTAAAATGAGAGTTAGATACTTATTCACTTGAGACATAAAAGTACACACCCAAGAGACAATAAGTAGGTACCCAAGTAAAAAGGGTGCAATGGGGAAAGAGTTTACTCGGGTACATACCAATTATACATTAAAAAATTATGGGGAAATGAAATAACATAAATTCATAGATAAAGTTAATGGGAATGTTGGAAAGCACTGGGGCTTTTGTATGGGGTTAATATGGGGAAAGGAAAGAAAAAAAAAAAAAAGGATGTACCCAAGTAAATAAGGCGCAATAGGATTAGAAATTTAGTTGGGTACATACCGAATACCATGTATTTTTATTTTATTATTATTATTTTTAATATAAATTTAAAAATTATTGACAGAAATGACAATGACATGTCAAGAGAATCATTTTATTACATAATTCATTCTAACAAAATAAAATCCGAAAAGTTGGGAAAAAGTCAAATTATAAAGAATAATTAATATAAAAATACCATTTTTCTAAACTGGTCTTATTTTCAACTTTTATTTTTCTTTTTTTGTTTTCTGTATTCTTCACCATAGTTGTTTCTATGTGCAAAATTTGGGGAAGATTGAATCACGGGAAGTGGTTCAAAATTTGGGAAACGGAAATGTGCGACGAAACTTACAAAGCAAAGTAATAAAAAGACATTGATAACCTCAGAGGCATTAATGTGAAATAAGTCATATCACTAACTGAAAGGATAACAAAGTGGGAGATGTTCAATGGTTCCAAGGTAAGTAAAGTTATAATATACTATATGTATGTACATTATTATATTCAATGTACAGAGGGACAAAAGAATATCTGTTAGCCTAACAATCAAATAACAACATGGGAAATTAAGTCCAATATATTTTGGGACAAAGGAATATCACACTTCTGTATTTTCTGTTGCCTAAAAAATCATATTAGACAAAGGGGCAAACCCACACAAGAAGGATTATAGTTCTGACCGAACATTTTTTTATTTCGTATAACAGCGATTTTCTTTGAAGATGGAAATTTAAAGAAAACACTTTTTTCAATCTTTGGAAAGAAATATATATAGGTGGGAGAAGGATGGAGATTGAAATACGTTTTATATTTATTTTTAAAGTTTTTCAACATCAAATAATATTAAAGAAAAACTTAGTTTATCTACGATTGATACGTAATATAAACATTGCTTCTCTGTTTAGATTCGTAGAAAGTAATTCTTTACGGACCTGTATTAATTGCGCATGCGTGTCTCATAGTTTTGAAGAATTCCTCTTCTTTACCACTCTAGCGTGATAAAGAAGAAGAATTCTTCAACTTTACGCACGATTAGCGAGTTTGTTTACATTTAACATAACTAATTTGAGGTTTATTTAATAAAATTAACTGTTTGTATCGAGTTTTTTTGTGAAAATTAATGAGTGATTTTAGTGATTATACGAATATGAGGAGAATAACACGCCTTCCGAAATAATTAATTCGGCACAAAATACAACTAATGAATTGATGTCATCTTTATCAAAAGAGAAATACGAGCTTCCATACAGGAAGTTTATTATGTTTTTCTGTATTTATTATTAAAATCTAACAATCGTAGATAAAGTACGGTACGCAACTTGTGCGAAAACGGCATTTTGTATCGCATGCGAAATGCTACTTTCCACACTCGACGCGTAATGTACTATTTTTAATTGAAAAATATGTTTTTTGTGACATAAACCCTTATTAATTCATCCGAGTTGATCAATATAAGTCAACCAAGATGGATTAAAATCAATACTACTTATTTTTAGGTGAATTCGAGGTATGTCCCCAAGTAAACAAGTGCCTAATTGGGAATTACACGTATGATTAGAAGTTTGAGGAACGAACGGTTTGAGGACGGTTGTAAGATTTCTGTAGATATTTCATGTTAGTCTCAGTTATCATGAGCAAGTTTGGTTGTCAGTTTTAATAGCATTGATTGAAAGGAAATCAGAAATATCTTAACAACTATTTTAATGAAGATCATACTGCAAGGAACTAAAACAAATAAAGAGATAAGGTGGTAATCATAGGAAAAACCCAGAACAAGTAGAGAATTTTATATTGGATTTCATCTTAACTAATTTTTTATTAATATATACATATAATATGATATATATATATATATATATATATATGTATATATATTGTGAACAATAAGATAA
>KZ651273.1:0-11935 GCA_001010745.2 Gerris buenoi | reverse complement strand
TAATAGTGTCAACTATTGTGATTTTTTTTTTTTAATTGTACTTTTAGTATAATATCTAGGAAGTAAATATGCTACTTAACAAACTAATAAGGTTTAAGGAATGGACTTTAAATCTACCATAAGTTTTTAAAAAAGTAATATATTTCGGATGTTACTCCATCATCAGGCACAAAAACAAAGACTGCATAACTTGAACTTTTAGACAATAATTTAACTTTTTAGACAATGATTGATTGTAAAAGAATAACATTAATAAAGTACGTAAGCACATTAATTACGAGAATATTTTTATTTATCTATTTATTCATTATAAAGCAGTTCTTGGCCACCACAAAGGCATTACGATACTTTTTCTCTAATAAATATTATATTTAAGTATCTCCAATTCTTCACTTGAAAAAGAGAGAAAGCTGCTTTAATAAATATCTAATCCATTGGTATCTTATTAAAAAAACTTATTATTAAACAATATTTATAAAGTTTGCAACAGGAGGTTGTTTATGAGTTGCTGGGGGTATAATTTTCTTTAACTTGTAGAATTTTATCTAAATTGGTCCAATACTTTTTAGGCTCCCCACGTCTGCGCAGACTAAAGACGACTGACATTTTACTTCACTTCACTGGTTTGTGAGACATATTTTTTTAAAAAAAAAAAACAAAATTTTATGGACTCTAAACCATGTAAATCCGAGACAGTTTCTTCAAATCTATTAAAAAATGTGTTGTGCATTCAAGCTTTTAAAAATTCTAAATCACTGCAATCGTCGTTAAAGTGCCACTTGTAGGGTAGGGAAAAAGGGGGTAAAAAGGTCTACCCACCGCGTCCAATCAAAGTTTGTTTTGTCGGCCGTAGAGAGACGACCCCGAATCACCCTTGAGGCATCTAATCTCGAAAAAATTGTTTTAACCAAAAAAACATCAAGGCTGTATAGCCTAAGTTCTTTTTTAAGCTCGGAAAAAAAATGTGTCTGACCGGATGCAAACGGGGCTCATTTTGTCAGGTTTGAAGTGGTGAACGCGAAAAACCCATCAGACCTCATATTTCGGTCGTAAATCAGGCGCAATCGTCGTTAAAGTGTCACTTGTAGGGTAGGGAAAAAGAGAGTAAAAAGGTCTGCCCACAGCGTCCAATCAAAGTTTGTTTTGTCGGCCGTAGAGAGACGAACTTGAATCACCCTTTACGCATCTAATCGCGGAAATTTTTTTTTAACACAAAAAACATCAAGGCTAATAGCCTTAGTTCTTTTTTGGGCTCGAAGAAAACTTTTGTCCGACCGGATCCAAACGGGGCTAATTTGTCGGGCTTAAAGTTGCGAACGCAAAACACCCATCAGACCTCATATTTCGGTCGTAAATCGGGCGCAATCGTCGTTAAAGTGCTACTTGTAGGGTGGAGAAAAAGGGGGAAAAAAGTCTGCCCACAGCGTCCAATCAAAGTATGTTTTGTCGGCCGTAGAGAGACGAACTTGAATCACCCTTTAGGCATCTAATCGCGGAAATTTTTTTTCGAACCAAAAAAAACATCAAGGCTCTTAGTTCTTTTTTGGGCTCGAAAAAAAATATAGCCCTGATGTTTTTTTGGGTTAAAAAAAAATTTCCGAGATTAGATACCTAAAGGGTGATTCAAGTTCGTCTCTCTACGGCCGACAAAACTAACTTTGATTGGACGCTGTGGATAGAACTTTTAACCCCCTTTTTTCCCTACCCTACAAGTGGCACTTTAACGACGATTGGGCCCGATTTACGACCGAAATATGAAAAAGGTCTGATGGGTGTTTCGCGTTCGCCACTTCAAGCCTTACAAAATGAGCCTCGTTTGGATCCGATCGAACAAAATTTTTTTTGAGCCCTAAAAAGAACTAAGGCTATAGCCTTGATGTTTTTTTGGGTTCGAATAAAAATTTCCGCGATTAGATGCCTAAAGGGTGATTTAAAATCGTCTCTCTACGGCCGACAAAACGAATTTTGCGATTCGAGACTCGTCCAAGTGTAACATTTTTACAGATTAATTGTATTACATAAATCTATTTAAAGACCAGCAAATTAAAACAAACATTTATTTTTATTGGAATAANTAGTAATGAAAATGAAAGCTGATATCAGTAGGAACATTTTTATATTTGGTTACATCAATTTGTTCCTTGTTTTCATTCTAGTAAACTCTCTACTTCCCCTACTTGATATGCATTAGGAGTTGGTGCAACAATTCCATTCCATTAGTATTTTGGGGGAGGGACAAAAACGGATCAGATTTATTCCTTGTTACAACTTAATTAGATTTAATATTAAAAAAAAGATTGTTAAAGATACAATAGTGTGATATTTTATGGTTTCGTCTTCACTTCTTTTATTTATAGAGAATTGATGTTTGTAGTTTTTTTTCAGCACTTCCCTGTTCTTTTTTTTTTTCTTCTCTGCGGAGGATCTTTATAAAATAGAAATCAAGTTAAGCCATAAATTCCTGGGTGGCTAATATAAATAAATATTTTTGTGTTAAGACGTCCACAGCGGCGCCCTTCTACTCTTCTTCTCTGAATTCATTAGCTCCTCCTCGCGGAGGGAAGCCCCTCGCCAGATATTGGATCAGGGCCAAGCTCTGCAGTGCTGAAATCGAATTAATAACTTACTGGTGCCGAAAGCCTCTCTCCGGGCCCCCTCCATTCCAACATCTCCCCTCCAGTGTTACCGTTACCTCCCTCTCCCCGAGCTATTGTTTTGTTCCGATAACTTCTCACCATTTTACCCTAATTAAGTGATTTCTTGGATCCAGCCGAGCCAAAGAGAACTCTAAAGTCTTATTATTAAAAGATGCCGATTTTGCAAGAGAAGTAAATACTCGATATCGAATTAACTGCAACTGTTATAATTGACTTCCCTTTTTCTATTTTAAGTTGCAACTGCTCTTTAATAAAGACTTATTTTTATAAAAACAAATTAGATTCAGTTTGTCCCACAGTTTATCAGGGTAATCAAAACGGAGAATAAGATGTTAAAACAAATAAAAATAAGCCTCAGTGTTGTCCCCATGATCATCTAGATGGTTTCTTCCACTCCGTCCCCTCTTACTTCTTCCGCAAGGATTTGTGTTTATTGTTTTCTTCCTCCACATTTTCCCTTACCGCTATATTTAGACACATAAAATTCGTTTAGACTTTATTTGCCACATACCCATTTTACTGGATGTAATGTCCCATAGATTCTTGTTAGATGATATTGGAGTCTTGGGCATCAGCGGTCATCACCGCACGGACTTACCCCCTTACATTTTCAGTGCAGAGTTCTTACCCATAGAGAAACTAAAAAGGAATGATTGTCATCCGTTACGATGATGATACCTAGTGAGCCAAAGATTTCGAATACACAAGAGATTGAACACACAGTGTTTAAACTATAAATTAATGGAAACCAATGTCTGGAAAATTCATTCCATATATTAGTATTAAAGTGGAATTAATTTCTACTTGACTCACCATAAGACTACACGGTGAAAGCTTTCTTTATTTTTATTCCTAATCAAGACTCCACTGCTCATCTTGAAAAATATACTGCCAATTGGTGTGGCACATAACTTCCTCGCATCCAATCACGTACTTAATTGATTTTATGCTTTTACAAGCCATAATTGTCTAATTTGTTTGTTCCCACCTTTTTTTAATCAGTAAAAATTGATTTATTTCTTGGAATTATTGAAATCAGAGACCAAAATATTTTTTCCTTCTTCAAAACGATCACGTAGCTTCAGTCACCTTCTAAGAAAAAAAAATGGGAGAAACATTCTCAGCACTAAAAATCAAACTTACAAGCTAGAAAAAAGGGGATATATTAATTAATTTGCAGCTTGGGCAAAGCAAATGCAGATATTTTAGAAAAACATGTTGGAAATATAAGACCAAAGTACAAAAACTTGGACAGATAGACAGATAAAACAAGTTTTGTAGATCACAAGATCACTTAGTTTTACTTCAGACTATACAATCGAAAAATAACTTGTGATAAAAGCATAAGATTAGAAATGATACAATAAGGAGCAGCCAAATTAAATTACCCCATACTTATCAAATGATTTACAGAAATCATTTACGTAATTATCATTCAACACAGCAACTGTTTGTTTGCAATAGGTTTTTAACATAACCAATTATTAATGATTTCACTCTATAGCATTTCAAGGTATAGCACAAGCTTCCATTCCATTTAGTTCCAGCAAGATAAAGTGTCTCCATTGTCGGAGTCTATATTTATGTAATTCTTTGATTTTGTTCAGGAAACTTGAGGATAATCAGTGAACAATAATCCGAATAACTGAATGAAAGATTTTCGTCGAATTCTATGAAATTGGTATTTCTAATCTAAAGACCATTATATTATATGATACGATAAGTCTAATGTTTATTCTAAACATATACTTTTAGAAATTGGGAGAATATGTTTAATTTACAATTACGATATCAAATCATAAAGTATCTTGGGTAATACAACTATTGGTAAACATTTTTAGTCGTATTCATGTTTATAATCCCTGTATTTAATAATTGTATCATAATAATTATAAATAATATTTAATTGAAAAAAAAACGAGAACACTTTTTAAGGCGTAAAACTAAAGAAGAATCAAAACCCAATTAGAAATCTTTGAATGTTAGAAAGAAGCATGTAATTTTGCTGATTATTTATCTACGATTCTTATAAAATTTTGCATAATACATTTTGATTTTCACTCTTATTTGATCAGGTAAGATGAGAGAGATTCAGCAATTCTTCTTGGTATTATTCTGTTATGTATTATTAAGAGCTCTTCTATCGACTATGAAAACAAGGGTATTAAAATGTAACGAAGCAAATTAAATTATCCACTTTGCTTTCAAGCGAACTGTCACAGGATCCTAGGCATTAAGTTGGGTTTTGATCAGGAAATCTCTTATGATGCACATTCCATCAAGATAATCAAGACGAGTCCTTTTATTTGCACAGTGGAATTAAGCAGAGACCTTGTTATCGGGTGGATAAAGGAGGTCTTAAGGAAGAGACAAGAATTGATAGTGATTTCACCCTCCTACCCGTCTAGTAAAACACTTCTCTATTAGCTCTCCGCACAAGACTTGAAAGGGAGAAAACCTCGCTCTCTCAATTTGTTCTATATCCTGGAAAATAATGAATGATGTTTGCGTTTCGTCTGAGCCGTAGGGAACCCTCCTCCTTCTGAATCTTCCGAGTCAAAAGTTAATAAATGTTGAGTGAGAATGTTACAGGGAATGTTGTCACTGCAGTCAAAAGCAAAGAGACCAAGATGTCTCTTCGCAAAGTAAAAGCAGTTCTAAACAGGGTCAAATGGAATAGCAGAATAATGGCAGTTGATCCTTCGACCTCTTCAATCTTTTAACCTTAACAACCTTGTTCAAATATTTAATTCAATTACCTTACTATCCACCTCGAGGGCACTTGATTTTCCATCCTATTGTATTCTGATAAAGATCTAGCCTTTTTCTCAACCGTTTCCCCCTTGTATCAACTAGCACTTTATCTTTAATTTATGTAGATGATATTGGCATAATTAGGTAATTACCTCATTCTTATACCTTCTTAAATAAACTCTACAGCATTATTCTCTTGATAAATCCAAAAATAAAGTATAAAAGACCATACAATAAGACCATAAAAAAAATAACCTTAGAAAATATACTTAACTCTTTACTAGTCTAATAAGTTACATTATTTATCTAATCACTTAACACACTTTGTGAATTTTTAAGTAGCAATGACAGGCATTCTTATAACTTTACTTTTTTAATATTCTGTACTTAACATAAAGCTCTAATAATAGTCCAGTAGTACATGGATTCCCTTGCAAAAGGTCAGGTAACTATAATTTTTTGATTTTACTTGTAGGAACCAAGGCCAATAGTAAGAAACCAAGTTTGCAGGAACGAAAGTCGTGAGTAAGCAGTTGAAAAAGTCCGAAAATTTCGGATTTTTTAAGAGTTAGGCTATCTCCATATGCAGCGGAGAGCAAAAATCTTTATTATCAATATTGTAGAGGACAAAATGCGCAAACAACTTTTTTCCTTATACTTTTTTCCTCTTTTTAAAACGTTTAGATAAACTAAATAGATTTGGCCTTCTTAAACCATAGCAATGTCGCTATTAGATTTACTAAAAAAAAATTATGCTTGAACGAGGGTTGCACGTGAACACTGATAACATTAACGCTACCTAACGAACTTCGTCTGAGCATTGATAAAAGGAACACATACACCAAATTTCAACTAAATCGGTTAAGTTTTACTTAAGTAATCCTCATGCGTAGATACATTTCATGCAATCCATTCATACTGCGTAGCCCGTAAAAAAAATAAAAAAATGTATATATATATATATATATATATATATGTGTGTGTGTGTGTGTGTGTGTAGCGAATTTCAATATTCAGGCTAAACTCGTTGGGAAGCGTTATCCGTGAAAGCGTTTAAGGGTAACGCTCGTGCAAAAGTAGGCTTAAAAGAATAATGGCTGTAGGTGTACCCTCTATATTAATTTGTATTAGTAGTGGATCCTTTAAGGGTAAAACGAAAGAAACTACATCATTTCATTCTCAACGGCAACGTTTCGGCCTGACCGGCCATTTTCAAGCCTAAAAATACGTATATTTCCATTAATTCAACTACAATTCATTTACTATAATTTAACCCTTTAAGGACTGTAAGCGGAGATCTCCGCGAAAAAGAGTGTGTACCAAAAAGACTGTAAGCGGAGATCTCGGCCCCCCCCCTGCCAATAGGTATTGGCGCCCATGTTTCGGTCGTAAATCGGGCGCAATAGTCGTTAAAGTGTGACTTGTAGGGTCGGCAAAAAGGGGGTAAAAAGGTCTGCCCACCGCGTCCAATCAAAGTTAAATTTGTCGACCGTAGAGAGACGAACCCGAATCACCCTTAAGGCATCTAATCTCGGAAATTTTTTTTCGAACCCAATAAAAGATCAAGGATTAGAGCGTTAGTTCTTTATTGGGCTCGAAAAAAAATGTAGTCGACCGGATCCTAACGGGAATGAGCCCCGTTTGGATCCGGTCGGAAAAAAATATTTTTCGAGCCCAAAAAAGAAATAAGGCTAAAGCCTTGATGTTTTTTTGGGTTAAAAAAAAATTTCCGAGATTAGATGCCTAAAAGGTGATTCAAGTTCGTCTCTCTACGGCCGACAAAACAAACTTTGATTGGACGCTGTGGGCAGACCTTTTTATTCCCTTTTTCCCCACCCTACAAGTAGTACTTTAACGACGATTGCACCCGATTTACGACCGAAATATGAGGTCTGATAGGTGATTCACGTTCGCCACTTCAAGCCTTACAAAATGAGCCTCGTTTGAATCCGGTCCGACAAAATTTTTTTTCGAGCCCAAAAAAGAACTAAGGCTATATAGCCTTGATGTTTTTTTTTAGTTTGAAAAAAATTTTGAGATTAGATGCCTAAAGGGTGATTCGGGTTCGTCTCTCTACGGCCCCCCTGAATGAAATTGAAATAAACTTCCCTTTTCATGGGACGGTATCCCATCAAGTTTCAGTAATTTATCTCAAACCGTTAAGATTTACGATATAAATGTAGTTTCTTTTTTTTACTATTTTAGGAAGGGGTGTTTTTTATCTCCCCCCCCCCCTATACGAGGACAATATTGGTGATAGATGATAAATCAGAAAGATTCATTTTTTATAATTTATTTTATTTTATTTTTTTTTTTTCACCGAAGAATGTAAATATACCATTGAAAAATATTAACTCCAATTTGAAATTTTGAAGTTGGGTGGCCTGGGAGAAAAGAGGGTGGTTGCCCCTACTGCGCGAAAAAAAAAGAAAATCAATTTCCCAACAGTAAACAAAATAAAACAATTGTTTATAACAAGTAAAAAATATTATGTAGTAAATTACAAAAAAATATATATATACTAGCTGGATACCCGTGCTTCGCTACGGAGTGTTTTTATATTTGATAAGTTTGTAAACTACCAGGAAAGCATACAAATTATTTTACTATGCGAGAATATCTAGATTCTATCCCTCCTACTTATATCCCCCTCCTCTTTGATTATATAATTTACAAATATCCTAAATTTACCCCCCTCCTAAATGAAAATATGACAAAACTGTACATAACAACAATTACTGTACTCTTAAAGAGCATTTCAACGATATGCATCATGAAGATGAAGGGTATTCATTACTTGTACCCCGTACCCCTGTGTACCAAAATTTTAATTTCGTAATCTCATGTAGGCAGTGACCTTCACCTTGTTTTGAAGAAAAAGTGTGTAAATATTCATCAAATTAGGATAAAAGACATACCCTCATACGGATACTCTTCTTTTTATATAAGATATAGCTATATTTTTCAATTTTACCCCCCTCCTAAGTGAAAATATGACAAAACTGTACATAACAACAATTACTGTACTCTTAAAGAGCATTTCAACGATATGCATCATGAAGATGAAGGGTATTCATTACTTGTACCCCGTACCCCTGTGTACCAAAATTTTAATTTCGTAATCTCATGTAGGCAGTGACCTTCACCTTATTTTGAAGGAAAAGTGTGTAAATATTCATCAAATTAGGATAAAAGACATACCATCATACTGATACTCTTCTTTTTATATAAGATATAGCTATATTTTTCAATTTTACCCCCCTCCTAAGTGAAAATATGATAAAACTGTACATAACAACAATTACTGTACTCTTAAAGAGCATTTCAACGATATGCATCATGAAGATGAAGGGTATTCATTACTTGTACCCCGTACCCCTGTGTACCAAAATTTTAATTTCGTAATCTCATGTAGGCAGTGACCTTCACCTTGTTTTGAAGAAAAAGTGTGTAAATATTCATCAAATTAGGATAAAAGACATACCCTCATACGGATACTCTTCTTTTATATAAGATATAGCTTTATTTTCAAATTTACCCCCCTCCTAAGTGAAAATATGATAAAACTGTACATAACAACAATTACTGTACTCTAAAAGAGCTTTTCAACGATATGCATCATGAAGGGTATTCATTACTTTGACATTTGTACCCCGTACCCCTGTGTACAAAAATTAAATTTCGAAAATTCATGTTGATAGTTTTTTTCCCCTTGCTTTGTAGGCCAATTGTGCAAATTTTCATCAAGATCTGACTACAACTGTAGATTTTTATAAAGAACATACATTCGTTGACTTTTATATATATATGGCCGCCATCTTGAATCAAATTTTCCGATTGGTAAACTATTTATCAAAAGTTACTAATTCCATAAAAAGGAGCTAACTTCTAAATTTCAAGGTTCTAGTACAATTGGTTCCTGAGATATCGTCTTGTCGAATTTTGTATATAAATGGCCACCATCTTGAATCAAGAAGGCGGATTTTAAAAACATTTCTTAGCGAGCACCTAGGAGGTAAGAGGAACACACCTACAAAATTTCATGGTCGTAGGTCCAGTGGTTTCAGAGATATCGTGATGTGTCAGTGAGTGGTATTTGGATTTTATATATATAGATAATATATCTAATATATATAAACAATAGAAATAATAATGAACATTATGATCTTACCTTCTAAAATTATTTTCCTGAGGAAGAAAAGTGGTCAAAGTAAAAACGAAGGGTAAATTTGCGTAAAGGAGGTGTTGCCTAGCACGGGTAAAGCGAAATTGACTCTTCCAGCGGGCTGGGGTACTCAGTGCCTGGTTAAAACCTATAATGTCTAGAGCGACAAGGTGTCGCGCCCAGCCCCCTGTGCTAGAAGAAAAATGCGACCGTGTGTCGCGCTCAGCAGTGAACGTGTTAATTACCAGAGACCTTCAAAAGCCTTTTTGCCATGGCGCCATACTAAAATGCCATATTTTGCCCATTTTTGGTAAAATTCCATACTTTTTGCCACATTTTGCCAAATTTAAAATGCATATTTTGCATATTTCGGGCATTATTGCATATTTCCAGCATAAGTGCATGTGCATAGTACATTGTATTGCATAGTACTTTTTTGTTTAAAATTTCCTCTAAGGTGCATATTTTATATGGTTTTTCTATTCAAACAGATATTATTTAGGTACCAAGTACCAAAACCTTTTAAGGATTAGAAGACATTTACTGTCTAACGGTGTAAGTAAACCCCCAGTCCTATAAGCTTCTGCAAGGACAGGGGGTTTACCAGTCCCTACTGGTAAACCAAGCAGGCTTGTTTTCTTGTTTTTCAACTTAATCCCGGTCAAAGCTACCGCTGAAGATTCATAGAGTGATGCCCTTATTATCGGAATTAAATGGCTTCGTTACCCAAATGAATGCACAACACGTGCATTAGAGTATTACATTAAGGTCATAGAGGACTTCCAAGAATCGGCACAAGCAATGAGTGCCCTTAACAACAGCCAAGTCAGTTAGTAGATTGGCATTTACTAAAGCTAATTTTGGGGTCTTTCCAAATATTATTGAAAAACTGGAGACTAGCAGTTAAGAGCTAACGAAAGCTGTAGCTCTCCTTGAGGAACTTAAAGAGAGGAGTAAGGGTTGCCGGGTCTTTCGACTTCCGAGATTGATGCTGTTCTCCACCGTAATCCGGGCTGGACCCCTGTGGAGAATGTCACCCGAATCCTGGAAGGGGCGGTGTAGTGTAGAGACGAAATAGAAAATCCGACCCCAGCTGACGTCGCTGCCCTAAAATTATCAGTAGTGTCGTGCGACCGTGAGACGACGTTTTCACATTTCAAAATGGTTCTTTCCGAACTCAACTCATCACTGGTCAATATGGTCATTGTCATTATCATTATAGGTTATTGTAAATACCTGTAAATTGTAATAAAGTAGTTAATATGACTCAAGTTGCACGATTGTACCTCCCTTTTAAAATGGAAAGGGGAGGGGAGTTGAAAAATAAATGCCACATTTGGCCAAAATAAGTGCCATATTGCCACACTTTATAGTGCCACATTTCGTTAAAATAAATTCTAAATTTTGAAGGTCTCTGTTAATTACACAGCAGCGGTAACAAATTTTGTAGTTAAAGCAACTATTTTATATGTTCTAGCAAAAAAACTTGTAGTCGCAGTAACTATAAAAATAATTGCTGTGACTGGACAGACTGTTGACGGTAACTAAAAACATTGTTGCAGCGAATACAGATTTTCTTTCATTTAATAACAGTTACAAACTTTCTTGGTTACCGCTACGATACAAATTACAATTACAGCTACTGAAGGTTTATTGTTAACAGTTTACTAAACTCGACTTGTTATTGCAACGAACTTCTGGTGGTCCCGGCCGTAACGATATTTTTGGGCTGCGGCAACCCAAAAATGTCCTCTTTTTTTCTCAGTGTAGTGTAAATAAGGACATAGGTAAGAAGACAGGAAAATATGATGGTTTAGCAGTCTAACAAATTTATAGATTTTTGACTTTTTAAAAGTTCACATATATTTTATCTCGACTAATTCCGATTCTGACTCTTGTTAAACAGTGTTCGATACCCAACTTCGGTTAGAGAATCTATTAAGCACTCAGTGTACACCCACCATCGTGTAGCTTATCGCTGACTTAAGTAAAGTACTGTCTATCCAGATGCTACCCCCAATTATAGGGTTTATACTTATCAGCCGTATAGAGACACATCGACCTCATGTAACCCACGCATATAGCTGTAAGTCTTTGGCTGGCCCAAGCTGATAACCACATAATGTTGCTCTGTTACGTTTGATTATTATTATTATAATCACGATTTAAATATCATTGGCATAATTTCTGTATTAATATTCGTCCAAATAAAATCAAATGTTATATTCCTTAGGTGAACTATTTTGCTATGTATTTTTTTCTGATTGGATTCTCTGAAATGGGTGTTTGGATGGAAAAAAAAACAGTATGGTTGGTTACATTAATAAATAATGTAATAATGGCAACAAGATTTGATTTA
>KZ651272.1:808209-852603 GCA_001010745.2 Gerris buenoi | reverse complement strand
GAAAATTGTATTTATAAAAACCTTAAGATCGGAGTAATAAATCGAAACGAAAAAAAAGATAAGGAATTGAAGCGAAGAAGAAAAGCAAGGTGAGGTTTGGCGGATGAAGCCTAGAGGCAAGGAGAGCCTGGTGATCGGAAGATCTGACAGAGGATGCAGGCAATGACTTCGACCAACAGACCAGGTAGAACAAGATTCCAATAATGGTGTGAACAGGTAGTCACTTGGCATTCCCCAACTCTATCAAACTAACCGCAACAACCAAACTGCAAAACCTTACGTCCATTTCTCAAGTCTCCAGCAGCATATTAAAGTCTCCTGAAGTATAACAAAGTATCTAGCAGCATAACAAAGTATCTAGCAGCATAACAAAATATCTAGCAGCATAACAAAGTCTCTAGCAGCATAAAAAAGTATCTAGCAGCATAACAAAGTATCTAGCAGTATAAAAAAGGATCTACCAGCATAACAAAGTCTCTAGCAGCATAACAAAATATCTAGCAAAAAACCTTGTTCATAAATTGGCGAAGATTCATTTTGCGCCTGCCAAATAATTCGTACCCCAGCATTTCATCTTTAATCTGCTTTAACCCTATACGTCTCGTTTAAATTTTTACATGTAATTCGAGTATGTTCTCAACGAGCCCTTAAAAATGGATATTTTTTTGGGCTGGGGGACAGAAGATATATCCGGCACTCAAAAAACAATATGAACAATGTGACGCTCATACATATAGTACCAGGAAATCAGGATCTAACAAGATGTAGCTCGATTTTCTATTTTTTAATACTATATTTCGCCTATAGGAGCGCTGAAGTAAATATTTTCTAAATATTATAAAAAAGTGAAGCTTTAAAGTATGTAAATTTAAAGGTCCTAGCGGAACAAAACAGAATTTCTTCTATACCAGAAAACTACTGTCCTTCGAAACAAAGCAGTCCCCAGAGGTGAGTGAGATGTAAAGGTTGGCTATTTTCAACGGGATTCTCCTTGGTGTTTGCATAATAAAAAGTTAGCTTCTGTTATCACCGTATATTTTACCCATTCTGTTCGATATTCAGCCATTCTCCTTATTTCCCCACGTAATAATTCGTGGCGCAAAAGCCAGGAGGGCTTGGACGAGTATAAGGACTTATACACTATATATGTAACAGATAACACGGGGTTGATGAGAATCTCCATCAGGAGTATAAACCGTATTATTGGCATTCATATCCGTACAGACGCTACTTCAGTAGCTACCTATTTATAAGGCGATGCCCAAGCGTTGCCAGCGTGGTGCTGCTTTCCCAAGTCGGTAATCGAATGTCCGTACAGACGCCACTTCAGTAGCTACCTATTTATAAGACGATGCCTGGCGATGCCGAAAACGTAACGTAAACACCAATTAAAAAGCATAAATTATAAAAACAAGCAATAAGGGATCGAATTAAAAAGTACCCTTACGTGCTTACTTTATAAGGAGAAGTATTTTCTCAACTTCTAATTTATGCATGTAGGCTTTTGAATTTCTCTATATCAGATGGTTTGGATTACAATATATTGTCGTAAATTGAAAACAAACAGTGTAATAATTTCTAGATAAACTATGTGAAGTGAGAATTGGAAGAACAAGAGCTGTTCAAGAAAAGCAGGTAGTTATATAGAAACAAGTTTGTTCAGGCTCAGTTGTAGCGATTTGAGCTAATTATCTTGAGGCAAAACTGTGCAACTATAAACAGGTTCCACTGGCGTCCAATCTTCTTCTTTTAGTTTCAATGTCTTCATATTTTTTTATTTTTATTTTTCTTTTTTTTTGTTCTAACATAATAAAAATCTTTGAAATAACTATTTTATTTTTTAAGTTTTCTTTTATTTTTGTTAAAATTACCTAAAGTATTTTTTTTTTCTTTCTTTCTCTTAAGATTTTCTGCTAAAGTTGATGGTCTGTTATTTTAAAGAATCCTTTAACGTCTTTAAACTTACTGATAGTTTAAAAATCACTTGAGGGTTCTGTAAGAGAATAAATTGTAACACGAATATCGTTTTTCAATAAACAATAAAATCTAAAGTTGTTTAATTCAAGTAGTTTCCTTATTGTAAATAAGAATATATTAACTATATTATGTTTAATACATTGTTTAATTGTAAATATTAAATTTTATTTTAATCAATTTTTTACTGAAAACCCGCAAATTAAAATAATGGAAATCAACGATAAATTTTATAAACACAGTTGAAGTTATTACGATGTCTATGTTAACGATCAAATTCAAGTCGAAACTAGCTTTAAAAAAGCTCTTGTGTCTCAACAGATAATGAATAGTCAGAACTAAAAAAAATTGCTAGTCTAACTATAGTTTGCACTAAAACGAAGCAGATGAAAGTGCGTTGAGCATCCCAATCCCAACTAGCGTTGTCTTTTTCTATTGTTGAGTTTACTTATGAATAACGAAGATATTGAAATTAATACGTGCGTAAGAAATGTTTCACGTAAAACAAGTCCTTCAGATCGAAAATGACTAAAAAACAGATTCACTATTATAGAATATTATTGAACATTTAATCAAAATTTAACATAAAAATAACTTCTCCCTGGTGGGGAATCGAACCCGGCATCCTATCTTTTGCACATCTATTTTTTCAGGAACTAGATTTTTCCTGCGAAAAAGACTTATACAGTTAGATTCGTATTTAAAAGGAATAAGAATTTATAAATCAATCGTCAGAACCGTTATCGAAAAATTATTATGAGTTTCAAAGGGTAACGCTTCCTAATTTAAAGGTAACATTCATTTAAACGATTTAACCACGGGTCTAATTTTTTGAACCTGAAGACCAAATTTCACCAAAATCGGGCTAATAGTTCACAGAATAGAGATGTTTTAAAAAGCTTCTTTTTTGGACTCAGGTGTAAATCTATTAAGATCAATTTTTTGCGCTATTACAACTTTTTCTCTTTATATAGATGTATTACTTATGTACGTTTATGAAAAACTAAAATATAATACACGTGTATAAATAAATTTGTAAATTATGTGTATTTGTAAGCATTGGCTATTCCAAATTCACTTCATTTAAAACCGGGTTTACACAGGTAGAGTAAACAGGAGAGTAGAGTAGCGAGTAGAGTGGACTCTACTTCCCACTCTACTAATTTTACAAGTTACTCTACTCGCTACTCTACTCTCCTGTTTACCCTACCCGTGTAAACCCGGCTTAAAAAAATAACTAAATAAAATTAGATTATACAAAAAATTATTACAAATTTTCCACTAATAGCTTAATTGTTATATATTATGTATTTATTTTATACAGAAAGCTTGAAATCAATTATTTAGTACATTTTCAATTAACTTAGCAAGGTACTTTTTTTTATACTCTTACATGCAAACAATATTTACGATACTCTTACATGCAAACAATGCGTATTTTTAGATTTTCTTTTTTTATGTATAATCCTTCTACGTATACTTGTTGACCTTCATTAAGAATTTATTAATTAAATATGTAAACTCCTATGTGTACAGCTTGTAACAAATATAAACATATCCTATTCTAAAAAAATTTGCGGTATAATAAGTGGCTCGAACTTTAATTGCTTGCAATTAATTATAATTAGAAATCGGAAAAAATCTACAAATTGGAGTGGTACGTAGCTTCTTCGCGTACTTCTAAGATAGTATGCTTTTTCAACCAAATATTGTCTAATACATTTTTATCCCCCACCCCTTATTTAATTATTTAAAATCGGTCAAAATTGTTTTTTTTATTTTAAGGCCCCCATACACGATCAAACATTTTGTGCAAAAGTTTGCGCAAACCTGATGTCGTGGAAATTTAGTTGAAAAATCATGTTTGCGCAAATATCAAGCAGCCCAATACATGGTCAAAATGTTTGTACAAACATGATGTTTGCGCAAAATGTTTGACCGTGTATAGGGGCCTATACACTAAGAAAAGTTTTAATTTTCCAAAACTAATATGCGGAGGCAGTTGAGAAAAAGATGGCACCATTTGTAGGCGATTTTCAGCAAAACATACCTTTTTTCAAAAAAATCAAATGGCGCAAAAGTTGAAACTTATTAACCTACCATCAAAATTGCATTAAAATCAGACAAGTGGCTTTTAAGGTAATGCTGGTTCGCAAACAATTGTGGACANAGATTTATTTTTTTTTTCCGTATTTATTATTAAAATCTAACAATCGTAGATAAAGTACGGTACGCAACTCGTGCGAAAAACGGCATTGGTGGTTTTACTACCCTCGCTGTCACTCGGGTGCAAACTCCACACTCGCATGCAAAATGCTACTTTCAGCACTCGACGCGTAATGTATTATTGTAGTTAGTTATGGACAGCACAGCTATACATTTTTTTTTGTTTTTGTTTTTTGTACTATAGTTATAGATATTAACAGCATGGACCAAAATACCTATCAGAATCAGAACAATTGCGACTAAATATTTATTTATTATACGTTGTATCTACTGCAAAAGAGAGACAACCGATATAAAATAATTCATTTTAACGATTTTTCATTTTAATGTTACTTCGTACTTTTTAATGGGCAGATATACCACAAAAACAGTTGCTATTACAATTCAGCATCGGTTATTCCAGCACAAATGGAATCAACAAAAAAAACGAAACGCGGTCGAGTTCCAGATGGAATTGTTTTGTACAACACGAGCAACGAGCAACGATAACCTAAAAACCAAACAACTAAATGATTGATGACCCTTAGATAAAGTAACGTCAGTAAAACTCCTCCTCATATAAAAAACCAACATCTCCCGTATTTTTCTAGGGTTTTTTTTTATTTGAAAAATTTATACAATTGTTAAAAAACCGCGAGCAGTATTGAATGGTTTCATCTTAAATCTACTGCTTTCTCCCTCTGTATCATCACACATAAAACATTAATATTTGATATATTTACCTTATGTAGATCCAATCCATATAAATCAACGTAAACACATTTATTTATTTATTTTTCAATTATTTGATAATCTTACAAGAAATAACTTGGATACAAATTTAAGTAAAAACTTTATATCAGCTGTTACATATTTCATTTTATTCAAAATTTATCGCCAGTTTTATGTTTATAAAAAGAAAAAAAAATGAGATAAAGGTAAAATTACCTGTAATCTGAATAAAATGCTATATTATTTTATATTAAATCAGGAATAAAATTGAAACACCAAAATCTATCAGCATATTATACACACACACACACATTCTTCATCGCAACAACACCCAATACATTATGACTATTCTTTTAAATATACAGGGTGGTCCAAAAGTCCCCCCCCCCTCTTAACTTTTGAACGGTTTGAGATAAATTAATGAAACTTGGGGGATCTCTACCATGTAAAGGGAAGTTTTTTTTCATGCCATCACCCACTAGGGGCAACAAGCCACTTTGCCCCCAGGCCACCTAACTTCAAAATTTCAAATTTGAATGTATATTTTTGATAGCATATTTGGATTCTACGGTGAAAAATAATAAACTTTTACCAGTAATTATTTTTATCTCCAATATTTTGCCCCCTACAGGGAGGCAAAGATAGCAAAATAACCCTTCCGAAATAGTAAAAAATACCACATACATCTTTATAACATCTAAACGGTAAGAAATAAAGTAATGGAACTTAGGGGATCTGTACCATGTAAAGGGAAGTGTGTATTCAACCACTCGCGTACTAGGGGCAACCACCATTTTGCCCCCAGGCGCTGAAATCTACCATTTTTATACTTTTGCCCTCCTGTAGGGGGCAAAATATTGGAGATAGAAAAAAATGTTAAAAGTAAAATATTTTTATTTTTCGCCGTAGAATCTAAATCAGCTATTAAAAATATACGTTCCAATTTGAAATTTCGAAGTTGGGTGGCCTGGGGGCAAAGTGGGTGGTTGCCCCGAGTGGGTAATAGCATGAAAACAAACTTCCCTTGGCATGGTAGAGATCCCCCAAGTTTCATTAATTTATCTCAAACCGTTTAAAAGTTAGGAGGGGGGGGGGACTTTTGGACCACCCTGTATATTTTTGTGCGTATTTAGAGTACCGAGATTTAAAAACAAATGATTCCACAATTTCCAGAACAAAATTTTATAAACTAATAAAAAATAGAGTATAAAATAAAATAAAGTATTAACAACTAAGAGATAGGAAAATGATCTCATGCTGCTACAGCTACAGTACAGCTCCATTAGACCACCCCGTATAAAATTGCATTAAAACCAAAACCTTTTAACTCTGCTGCAGGGAAAAATTTAAGTGAAAACTTGATCGAGGTCAAGCTTCAGCCATGTGCTCAAAATTTAACACAATTAATTCGAAAATCAAAACTGTCTCTTTAACTTCGTGAAAACTCAGAGTTGATTAAATTGGTAAAGCAAAATTAATAAAAACAAAAATGTAATAAATGCAACTGTTTTAACGCATAAAATCAAACGATGCATAACAATATTAAATTATAAAGTATTTTGCTATAAATTGTAGAAAAAAACTTTGTAACGAACTCATAAAGGATAGTCTTTGATATGATAATTAATTAGGACAATTATTTAATAAAAACTGATAAAGGATACTATTTGATATGATATAATTATTTAGGACAACAACTTAATAATAAACTTGTGTATGAAGTTGGATCCTTACAGGGTAATAAGTCAAAACTCTCAATTACGTGGCAACGTTTCGGCCTGACCGGCCATTTTCAAGCCTAGAAATTATAATTTATTAATCAGAAACGACGTAACATGGTACCTACAAACCTTAATTAAATACAATTGACTAACAAATCTGTAATATAATAATGTGAGGATCGTTATAAGATGTTAATTTCAAAAAGTAAATTGGAACTAATCGTTCCTTCGTCACATTGGTTTTCAGTTAAAAATTCTATCTCCTCACTCACAAATATACACCTCAGAAGGTGCATCGCAGCACTAAATTATTATAAACTAAATTACTATATATTAATTATTATAATTCCCGCCTTGGAACTATATAACTAACTGGGGTATTAATTATTTTTTTGTTTTCGTCTTGAAATGTGACACCTGATTGTCAAGATAAGATTGTGATAAGAAGCTTTAACGTTGTAGATACGCTCAGTTACCATTTTATATGAATTCCCGTTGTTTTATGTTAATGTTATTTTATCTAGTCGTGTTTTTTGTTATTTGAATTGTTATTTAATGTTATTTTAATGTAATGTGCTGCGATGCACCATCTGAGGTGTATATTTGTGAGTGAGGAGATCTGAAAACCAATGTGACGAAGGAACGATTAGTTCCAATTTACTTTTTGAAATTAACATCTTATAACGATCCTCACATTATTATATTACAGGTTTGTTAGTCAATTGTATTTAATTAAAGTTTGTAGGTAACATGTTATGTCGTTTCTGATTAATAAATTATAATTTCTAGGCTTGAAAATGGCCGGTCAGGCCGAAACGTTGCCACGTAATTGAGAGTTTTGACTTACTACCCTGAAAGGATCCAACTTCATATACACAAAATTATTAAAAAGGGTACAATCTTGGAATTAATTAAAAATAATAAACTAATAAAGGATACTCTTTGATAATTATTTAGGACAACAACTTAATAACAAGCTGACAATCTCAGTTGAAACATCAAACTTACAACTCACATAGTTATAAAAATGATTTCATGGTTTATATATTGGAATTTTCAAGCAACCCAATTTTCCGGGTTGGGATTTTTAAACTTGTTAGATTAAGGTTTGGTAAGGAAAAGCTTTTTTATTTTTGACTGAGATATTTTTTTCCTAAAAGGGGGTAACTTTTCAAACTAACATTGAGTTGATGGGATTTTGATGCCAGGCCAATCTTGTTGCCAAAAACCTTTCATACTTGGTTTTTTTTATCTCTCTCTATCTCACTCGCTCTCACACACCGAGATACGGAATCTATTAATAAAACATCGATATGCACCCTCCTCGCAGTACGAGGTACCAAGAGGCAAAGACCGGTGGGTGGGGGGGGGGCACCCTCTACTATAGTTAAAAAAGTCTACAGGAAGAAAGGGGCGGGGGTGAGGGGAGGATGAGAAGAGCGTTAAATGAAAAATTGATTGACACTAAAGTGTACGCTAGAAGAGCTCGGTTATGGGCATGGTTAGATTACATTATATGGTTATGGGAATTTAATGGGGGAGGTTGGAACCTCCACACAGCCCTATTCTAAGGTTAGCATCTGGTAAAGCTCAGTATTGGCCTAAACCTAGACACGTGTTGTTTAACATATGCCTGCTAAATAGAAACTAGAAAAAAAAAAAAAAAAATACAAATGTAGTTCCTTATGTTTGTTTTTAGCCCTACAAAAAGATATTAACTCGTCGTCTGCTATAGTATTTTTAGTTAAAACAGTCCTACTTCAGTTAAAACTAGATCTACTTACGTACAAATATGATATTTTATAGAGCGTCAACTAATAAGTAATGACAGTTTGTTAATAAATCAAATAAGATAGTTTGAATTAAATTGTATTTATTGTCAATGCATACTTGAAGATAAAACAAAAAAATCAGTTCAATGAAACAAGGCAACTTTCTCATACATACTTAAGAAAAATAAACATAAATAGTGAATCTATTTAATGAATTTAAATGCAAAAAACTTGTTTATTTAATTACTTAACATTTAGCTTCCGAGCTTACCGAAAGTAACGGAACCATTGTAATCTTTCTGAAGCACATTTATCCGTCAAAATACAAAATTTAAGATAGAAATTCACTTCCATAATCAGAGAATGTTTTTTGGTCTCTTGTCTGTATGTAAATCTAACATTTTTTTTGAGAACTACCATATCTGAAAAACTACAGATTTTTTTTTTTTTTTTTTGGTCCACATGTTTTAAAAACTTCTGCGCCCAGTTGTTTCTCTTCCACGTGAGTAACATTCATTTATTTGCAGATTTAGTTTTGAAGATTATGGTGGTTCACAATAATATAATAAATTTAGATGGAAAGTCGAATGAAGCCAACAGATGGTAAACGTCTGCGCTCTTTAAATTTTGTTAATGGATTTAAAAAATCAAAATAATTTTGACATTACCAAAACGATTTTTGGTAATGGTTTGTAACATCATAGCATTATCAAAAACGCGAGGAACTATGTGCCACTGTAATTGGAAGACTGTATTTTTACTAATATCTATTTATTTTACCTACTTTTATAAGTCGTAAAAGGAAAATTATGTGCTAACTAAATGAAGTGCTGCCTATTATAAATATTTTTCTAATAAGGATAATTATATTATTATACTAACTTTTTACAGAAATAAGTTTTTTTTTTAATTTTTAACTATGAAATTAGATTGTAAGGCGTAAAAGTAGTTTACTCCCTTTAAAATGTGCCTGGTGAACAAATCAGACATATTTTGGAATCATTTACATATTGAGAGTTATTTTAACTCGATTAACAATTTCATAATTTCCTAGTAGTATGAGCAAGTCTGAATGAGTGCTTTAAATGGCCGAAAATGCCTGAAGCGACATGTTGAGAAATGAGCATGAAATACGGTCCTGTCCCAAGGGATGTTCCCTTCCTGACCTTTCTTATTGCAGGTAGAAAAGCTCCTTACTTTGTCCCTTCTACCATCTCAAGCCACTCCGAAGATTTTAGAAACCTAGAATATCATACAGACTAGATTGACGCGACACTTTAACAAGCGACTAAAGAGACAACGACGGGTGGCACTCAATCACAGACGACGCCATCCACACAAGACGGACCACCACGTCATTTTAATAAATAAGCTTTAGAAGAAAGATGTGGTTTTGGATTCTTAGCAATAGTGGGTATTTATTATCAGCATTTATCTCTTAACTTCCAAAATATTATAAATAATAAAAAAGACGTCCCGAAGGGGGCAATGTAGCCATAAGTCCCGAATAAAACAACCGATACATTAGCTATTTCGTCTCGAATATTGATCATCAAGGTCTTCAGGATTGTGAGAGGGGTTTTTGTAAACAGAAACCGTCCCAAAATCATGGAAACATTGAAGAACAATATTGTTAATGAGATAGCCCGTATACCGGTTGCTATGCTGGAGAGAGTTGGCTGAAACTTCAGAAATAGGTTCAATGTCTCAACTATAATTCGTCCCTAGGTTTGGTCCAACCAAGCGGTGCGGTCCGGCATGCGCATTGGATAAAAGCCGTTCCAGCCCGACTTGTGANCCAACACCTGAAATCGAACACGGCTCAAAAAAAAGAAATAATCAAAATAAATTATACATAGTCTGGCACTTAGCGAGTTTGAATTGTTTGTACGGAAACTACAATGGTGTGAACGCGTGATATGAGTTACTCGCTAATATGCGAGTTGGATAAGATTTAAGGTGCGAGTTACTTCAACATAATTTTTGTATTTTACTGCCCAAATGCCTTCCCCCACCGGAGCTGTAAGCTTAGAAAATATTATAATATTCCATAGGATTTTTTAAGTTTGATGAGTTTGGCTATATTTCCTCTAAGCGCCTCACATAATTCGTGCTGAGAACAGCTTAGCTCTTCACTGGCAAGGCCTAACAACTAATTAGATGTGACTGGGTATCTTCTTTTACTATGTAATCTCTTTCACTGGTTAGATAAAATTTGAGAAGAGATAGAATAAAATTTGACATTTCCCAAGATTACCACTTTTTGGTTTCTAGGCACTAACGCTTAACTTTACTACTAAAAGATCGTTCTTAATCAATAATTAATAAGTATAAGTATATGTGTGCACGTGCGGAAGAGAAACCAATGGCCGCAGAAGATTAAAATTACTATGAGACCAACAATGGGCTAATTATGAACTACCAACTAAATTTCATTAAAATCGGACGAATAGTTTTGAAGATTATGGTGGTTCACAATAATATTTAAAGGTTTACAATAATATTTAATAATCATAATTATGACATAAGTGAACAAGGTGTCATAAAATGAACATATATGTTCAGACTAAACCCCAACCTTTAAGTATAAAAACTAAATGGATGGTGCGTTGTGCGGTCCAAACGACATCACATCTGTGTTGGATCGCTTGAGAACAGTTTACTGGACTGTCCCAAACGATCCTCTGACCAATTGCCAGTACTGGTTTTCGATGACATGCGCAGTTAATCGTCACACATGTCAACAAGAAGGTTCTCTAACTGTTAGGTTTTCTTGAATGTTTTAGTGCGGTGCAAATTATAGTCCTCAACCTATTCCAATCTGACATGATTTTATTTACAGTACACTGTAAGCGCATGCGTATAAAACCACTCCTAAACGATTCCCGAACGATCCGCGGTACAAAGGGCGTTACAAATAAGGGAGGTTGGAACAAACCTCATTTGTATACATAATTTAAATTTTAAATAAAATAAAGTAACGCATTGTTTTAATTCGAGTAAATGAATAGACAATAGTTTGTATAATTTATTTTTATTCATTTTAAGATCTTTCATAAATAATTTTGATTCATTTAAGAATTTTTTCATTAATTTAAGAAAATGTTGATTCATTTAGAAGTTGTTCATTCATTTTGATTCAATTAAGGGATTGCTCATTCATTTTTATTCATTTATGGTTGTTCATTCATTTAAGAAAGAAGCGATAAATAATAAAGAAAAGGGTTAGTTTCTAGGTGTGTTGTTAAAGCCCGAGTTTTTACCAAATATTAGAAGGTTGCAATTAGCCCGTGTAATTAAGAAGGGGAGCACGAGTAAAAGCCCGCAGTATTAATTATGCATACAACTCTGCATGTAAAGTATTATGTTGCGAGTAAATAAATCAGGTGGCGTCTCGTCGCCACGGCTCGTATCCCCTTGTAATCAAATAATATCGAATAAATAACGAATCGTCTTAAAATTTCCTGCCTCTTGATATTCCCACAATAAACTTTTATTTCTATAGAAAAATTGAAAATTAGTGTAAAAAAAAAAAATATTAACAAAATAACTTTAAAAATTATTAGTATTATACCCATGCCTATATAATATGCATATTATAAATATTAATTTAAAAGACGATGAGAGAACAAATCGGTACGACAAATTAATTTGTCTGAAATATATAGCAAGACTGAATTTATACACAATAATATATAATTTATGTGTTGCAAAAATAATACCTAGTGTGTGTGTACCCCACGTGGTACAGTAGTGGTAATTATCTTTAAAATATTTTTTATATAATTTTTATCCAAATAAACCTTTGGTATTTAGGAATTATCGGGATAACCTGGTAAGGAAAATAACTGTAAATTATAACTAATCCTGGCATACGGGAAATATTAAACCTTTACTTCCCCTTGGAATTCAGGGAGGTATAAATGGTAGTAATCACTGATGGTACTCACAAAGCTAATACATATCTACTTTAATCAATTTATTTTTAAAAACATTATAAAGGAGCTGTATCAGAGTTTTAGTTGGGTACCGCCCCAAATTAAATTAATTTCTCGATTTCACCTAGATTTAAACATGTACATAAAATTTCATCGAAATCAGTCCAGTAGTTTAGGCTCCACGAGTCGGCACAGGCAAAAGACAGATTTTTTAAAAAAATATAATGGCAAATGCATAAAAACCTCAAAATCTAATTTTCGCGCCATTGCAATACTTTTTCTTTTTATGCAATATAAATAGGTATAGGTACTACGTTTATGAGAAAGTAATAACAAATAAAAAATACATCCCAACACCTGAAATCGAACACGGCTCAAAAAAAAGAAATAATCAAAATAAATTATACATAGTCTGGCACTTAGCGAGTTTGAATTGTTTGTACGGAAACTACAATGGTGTGAACGCGTGATATGAGTTACTCGCTAATATGCGAGTTGGATAAGATTTAAGGTGCGAGTTACTTCAAAATAATTTTTGTATTTTACTGCCCAAATGCCTTCCCCCACCGGAGCTGTAAGCTTAGAAAATATTATAATATTCCATAGGATTTTTTAAGTTTGATGAGTTTGGCTATATTTCCTCTAAGCGCCTCACATAATTCGTGCTGAGAACAGCTTAGCTCTTCACTGGCAAGGCCTAACAACTAATTAGATGTGACTGGGTATCTTCTTTTACTATGTAATCTCTTTCACTGGTTAGATAAAATTTGAGAAGAGATAGAATAA
Organism: Gerris buenoi; assembly: GCA_001010745.2. Taxonomy (NCBI): domain Eukaryota; kingdom Metazoa; phylum Arthropoda; class Insecta; order Hemiptera; family Gerridae; genus Gerris; species Gerris buenoi. Next base: position 839,475 of record KZ651272.1, on the reverse strand, counting down.
AATTTGACATTTCCCAAGATTACCACTTTTTGGTTTCTAGGCACTAACGCTTAACTTTACTACTAAAAGATCGTTCTTAATCAATAATTAATAAGTATAAGTATATGTGTGCACGTGCGGAAGAGAAACCAATGGCCGCAGAAGATTAAAATTACTATGAGACCAACAATGGGCTAATTATGAACTACCAACTAAATTTCATTAAAATCGGACGAATAGTTTTGAAGATTATGGTGGTTCACAATAATATTTAAAGGTTTACAATAATATTTAATAATCATAATTATGACATAAGTGAACAAGGTGTCATAAAATGAACATATATGTTCAGACTAAACCCCAACCTTTAAGTATAAAAACTAAATGGATGGTGCGTTGTGCGGTCCAAACGACATCACATCTGTGTTGGATTCTTTGAAGTCAACACGTGCTGCCCTGACTCAATGTTGACAACAGTGGGGGGTTTTAAAACGAATCGTGTCATCCGTCTTAAACCCACCGCAACTTCATATATTATCTTGAACACATTGTCCAAACAGTAATGATTCGTTCTTACAGATCAGGATCATCAAAGCGCTTCCGTTACCTGCGGTAAGTATGGAAGTAAAAAAAGTTTACCAATTAGTGTGGTACCTCGCGTCCTATTATTGGACGACAAATCACATAAGATTAAGAACTGTTTCGATTCTATTGTAGATTGTAGGGTTACATTTATTTTTTATGCAATATCAAACTTTGCGCAGACGCTTTAAAATTGACAAGGGACGCTGGTTTAATTATGACACATTATGACATACACTTGAAATTTTGATCTCAAAGTAAGGAAAAGGTAGAGGGAGCAATGCGATTTTAAAAGTGGTTCATTATGCGACACCCATATACTAAACCTCGGATTGAGCGAGCTCAATCCGACCACGTGATCGTGCTGTTGTCACTTTAGTTCGGATTGAGCGAGCTCAATCCGACCACGTGATCGTGCTGTTGTCACTTTAGTTCGGATTGAGCGAGCTCAATCCGAACTAAAGTGACAACAGCCGTTAACCTCATCCTGTGAGATTTTTAAAAATCGGACGAATAGTACTCAGAGTAAGGAAGGGGTAGAGGGAACAATACTATAGAATCGGGGTCTTAAAAAGTGATTCATTATGCTACACCCATATACTAAACCTCCCAAGCGGCAGTTTGGTGAAACAGTATCGATATCTCGATAAAAAAACTCGAAAATTATCTGATNAATTCCTACTATTTTAATGCCATTTGGATAGTGTGTCACAATTAGCCCATTGTTAGTCCCATATTAATGTGAATTTTCATATTATTTATCGACCTATTAGGGTCAATAAATAATAAACACATCATTAAAGTACGCGATGAAGCTATGTGCCACACTTATTTGCAGACTATTTTTCGCATGACTGATAAACACCGCATGGAAATATACAATTTATTAATAGATATAATTGTAAAGGTATTAGTTAGTCACGATCAAAGTCTACTACATGTTTGCATAAAATATCAATTACTTGTAATTGCGATTAAACAAACCTAATGAAGATACCGGTTTGAATTTGATTTAGCGTGATAATGTGATGTTAGTTCGAACAGACTATCAAGTTAGATTCTATTTTAAACAAGTATAAAAGAACGATCGTGTTTAACTATAGTTGCGTTGAATTTATAAACATTCTGTTTGTGTTGAGCGTTAAATTGGACGCTGTACATTACACTGTAGCACGAGATCGTAGGGTTTAAAGCCTGTATGCAAATCCACAAGGTCACCAGTGTTCATTTCTATAAAATTCCGATACACAACAGATAAAAGCAAGCAACGATTCACTCTCCGGAATTAAATTCATTATGCTACACCCATATACTAAACCTCCCAAGCGGCAGTTTGGTGAAACAGTATCGATATCTCGATAAAAAAACTCGAAAATTATCTGATGTCAGCTGATAAGGATAAGAATGATGTGATATTTTCCTGCGATATTTAATATTTTAATACAGTTTTCTTTATAAATACATATGAACTTTAATGTTTGTTGTTAACCGTATAAATTATCTAAAGGCACTTACGTTGTTAATAACATGTAATAGTTCCTAGATAACCAAAAGCAATCTTATAAAAAACAAAATCGTATTCTAAAGCCACGGCCAGACTGCCGAACTGAACAGAGGAAACGAGCCGAACATTGGTCTCTGCGATTGCCCAGAGTGAGATGCGCAGGCGCACTTTAGACTGGGCATGCGTAGACATCAATGCTCGGCTCGTTTCCTCTGTTCGGTTCGGCAGTCTGGACGAGGTTTAAAGCAATCACATCAGATTTTTCTCTTACATATTTGATATTTTGACATAACATGACATTTCGATAATAACTTTAAAAATTATTAGTATTATACCCATGCCTATATAATATGCATATTATAAATATTAATTTAAAAGACGATGAGAGAACAAATCGGTACGACAAATTAATTTGTCTGAAATATATAGCAAGACTGAATTTATACACAATAATATATAATTTATGTGTTGCAAAAATAATACCTAGTGTGTGTGTANTATTCATGTAAGTTTTCTTCCGATAACCAAAAAAACTAACGAAAAGTAAGGTAACTGAATCATGTACAGAGAGAGGAAAAAAGGGGGGAAATAACGAAAGTTATTTCCTTTTTTCAAAGAGAACATATTATGCAACAAATTTAGCTATACCTATGCGTAAAGATGTAACAAAAAATGGAATATACAAAGAGAAATGAAATATATATCAAATAAGAAATATTATTTGTTTGTAAGAAATAATATTTGTATGTAGTTTATCCTTGTCGGCTTTTAGTTTTTTATTTTTATTTATTTTTTTTTATAAAGTTTGAAAATAATAAAAAGAAATAATGCCTCATGATCTATAATATGTTTAAGACGTCTGTAATCTGTAATATAAATTGATTAAGAATTTAGACGGTTTATTTTTTTCTATACATTACCCCTTGTCTTGTGTAAAAGATTTTTATTTATTCATTTTAAGAGCAGGGCAGTGTAATCAAGATCCAGAAAATAATAACCCGTTGAAGGGTTAGGCATGGTTTAAGATATTTTGGGTGACCTTTTAAAATTAAACAAGAACGTTTTCAAATAATATCTGGGTAAAAACGTGGAAGCTAGTCAATAAATTTTAGTGAAATGGTACAAGATCCCTAGAGTCGGTCACATCTTCAGGCTAAATTGACTTTTTGCTCATTTTCGTCCAGACTTCATTAAAAACCAAAGTAGATTGTGTTTCAGGCACCTGAAAACATTTTTGGCCTTGTGTCTGACCGTTGTTCAACATGTTTGCAAACCCACACTGATCTAAAAGAATTCCTACTATTTTAATGCCATTTGGATAGTGTGTCACAATTAGCCCATTGTTAGTCCAAAATATGGTTCGCATTTCTTTCATTGATTTTTTTTTAATTCAAGAAAATAAAAAATCGCTTTTCAGAATGATGACAATGCTTCCATATTACCTTCGAAGGCTCGGAAACAAAAAATGTACATTTTATTGTTATGGCAAAAAGAAAGATTTAATAGAGCACAGATGGAGGGAGAAGGAAATAAACTACATCAATTCTTTGGCTTGACGAATTGCAGAATAAAATAAGAGTTTGAAAGGTAAGTTTGAGCGGAGTTACTCTGATCTAACAACGTAGTTCGGTNACATTACCCCTTGTCTTGTGTAAAAGATTTTTATTTATTCATTTTAAGAGCAGGGCAGTGTAATCAAGATCCAGAAAATAATAACCCGTTGAAGGGTTAGGCATGGTTTAAGATATTTTGGGTGACCTTCTAAAATTAAACAAGAACGTTTTCAAATAATATCTGGGTAAAAACGTGGAAGCTAGTCAATAAATTTTAGTGAAATGGTACAAGATCCCTAGAGTCGGTCACATCTTCAGGCTAAATTGACTTTTTGCTCATTTTCGTCCAGACTTCATTAAAAACCAAAGTAGATTGTGTTTCAGGCACCTGAAAACTTTTTTGGCCTTGTGTCTGACCGTTGTTCAACATGTTTGCAAACCCACACTGATCTAAAAGAATTCCTACTATTTTAATGCCATTTGGATAGTGTGTCACAATTAGCCCATTGTTAGTCCCATATTAATGTGAATTTTCATATTATTTATCGACCTATTAGGGTCAATAAATAATAAACACATCATTAAAGTACGCGATGAAGCTATGTGCCACACTTATTTGCAGACTATTTTTCGCATGACTGATAAACACCGCATGGAAATATACAATTTATTAATAGATATAATTGTAAAGGTATTAGTTAGTCACGATCAAAGTCTACTACATGTTTGCATAAAATATCAATTACTTGTAATTGCGATTAAACAAACCTAATGAAGATACCGGTTTGAATTTGATTTAGCGTGATAATGTGATGTTAGTTCGAACAGACTATCAAGTTAGATTCTATTTTAAACAAGTATAAAAGAACGATCGTGTTTAACTATAGTTGCGTTGAATTTATAAACATTCTGTTTGTGTTGAGCGTTAAATTGGACGCTGTACATTACACTGTAGCACGAGATCGTAGGGTTTAAAGCCTGTATGCAAATCCACAAGGTCACCAGTGTTCATTTCTATGAAATTCCGATACACAACAGATAAAAGCAAGCAACGATTCACTCTCCGGTATTAACATCGACATTGTAGCGCCAGTGTAGCGCTCAATTCCAACTTAACCATAATATAAACACCACTGCGAGCGAGGGCTAATGTTAGAATCATAAGCATCAACGCGATCTAGATAATCTAAACTTGAAAAGCATTGTATACTTTTACTCTTAACAAGTCATCTGTGAAGATGCAAGATAGTAACAATTACCTACTTCATGCTCTACTGCTTTGCTACTAACTTTTTCTATTCGAAATTTTAGAACATGCTCTAGTGTAAGCATTTGTCGTTCAAATATTTTTGAAGTTACATTTGGAAATAGAAGTAGATATTTTAACTACGAAAATGTATAATTCTAATATATTTATTGAAATTAAACAAGATAGAAGGAATAATGATTAAGAAATAATTGCAAGATAAAATAATTAATATAAAAATTCCATTTTGGAAAACTGGTCTTGTGTAAGATTTTTTTTTTTTTTTTTTTGTTTCAGTATTCTTCACCTTAGTTGTTTCTATGTGCAAAATTTGGNGTTGTGAAAAGTTATCAACCTTAACTCAAGTACATGATGATTCAGGTGCTGATAACCATTTGTTGTGAAAAGTTATCAACCTTAACTCAAGTACATGATGATTCAGGTGCTGATAACCATTTGTTGTGAAAAGTTATCAACCTTAACTCAAGTACATGATGATTCAGGTGCTGATAACCATTTGTTGTGAAAAGTTATCAACCTTAACTCAAGTACATGATGATTCAGGTGCTGATAACCATTTGTTGTGAAAAGTTATCAACCTTAACTCAAGTACATGATGATTCAGGTGCTGATAACCATTTGTTGTGAAAAGTTATCAACCTTAACTCAAGTACATGATGATTCAGGTGCTGATAACCATTTGTTGTGAAAAGTTATCAACCTTAACTCAAGTACATGATGATTCAGGTGCTGATAACCATTTGTTGTGAAAAGTTATCAACCTTAACTCAAGTACATGATGATTCAGGTGCTGATAACCATTTGTTGTGAAAAGTTATCAACCTTAACTCAAGTACATGATGATTCAGGTGCTGATAACCATTTGTTGTGAAAAGTTATCAACCTTAACTCAAGTACATGATGATTCAGGTGCTGATAACCATTTGTTGTGAAAAGTTATCAACCTTAACTCAAGTACATGATGATTCAGGTGCTGATAACCATTTGTTGTGAAAAGTTATCAACCTTAACTCAAGTACATGATGATTCAGGTGCTGATAACCATTTGTTGTGAAAAGTTATCAACCTTAACTCAAGTACATGATGATTCAGGTGCTGATAACCATTTGTTGTGAAAAGTTATCAACCTTAACTCAAGTACATGATGATTCAGGTGCTGATAACCATTTGTTGTGAAAAGTTATCAACCTTAACTCAAGTACATGATGATTCAGGTGCTGATAACCATTTGTTGTGAAAAGTTATCAACCTTAACTCAAGTACATGATGATTCAGGTGCTGATAACCATTTGTTGTGAAAAGTTATCAACCTTAACTCAAGTACATGATGATTCAGGTGCTGATAACCATTTGTTGTGAAAAGTTATCAACCTTAACTCAAGTACATGATGATTCAGGTGCTGATAACCATTTGTTGTGAAAAGTTATCAACCTTAACTCAAGTACATGATGATTCAGGTGCTGATAACCATTTGTTGTGAAAAGTTATCAACCTTAACTCAAGTACATGATGATTCAGGTGCTGATAACCATTTGTTGTGAAAAGTTATCAACCTTAACTCAAGTACATGATGATTCAGGTGCTGATAACCATTTGTTGTGAAAAGTTATCAACCTTAACTCAAGTACATGATGATTCAGGTGCTGATAACCATTTGTTGTGAAAAGTTATCAACCTTAACTCAAGTACATGATGATTCAGGTGCTGATAACCATTTGTTGTGAAAAGTTATCAACCTTAACTCAAGTACATGATGATTCAGGTGCTGATAACCATTTGTTGTGAAAAGTTATCAACCTTAACTCAAGTACATGATGATTCAGGTGCTGATAACCATTTGTTGTGAAAAGTTATCAACCTTAACTCAAGTACATGATGATTCAGGTGCTGATAACCATTTGTTGTGAAAAGTTATCAACCTTAACTCAAGTACATGATGATTCAGGTGCTGATAACCATTTGTTGTGAAAAGTTATCAACCTTAACTCAAGTACATGATGATTCAGGTGCTGATAACCATTTGTTGTGAAAAGTTATCAACCTTAACTCAAGTACATGATGATTCAGGTGCTGATAACCATTTGTTGTGAAAAGTTATCAACCTTAACTCAAGTACATGATGATTCAGGTGCTGATAACCATTTGTTGTGAAAAGTTATCAACCTTAACTCAAGTACATGATGATTCAGGTGCTGATAACCATTTGTTGTGAAAAGTTATCAACCTTAACTCAAGTACATGATGATTCAGGTGCTGATAACCATTTGTTGTGAAAAGTTATCAACCTTAACTCAAGTACATGATGATTCAGGTGCTGATAACCATTTGTTGTGAAAAGTTATCAACCTTAACTCAAGTACATGATGATTCAGGTGCTGATAACCATTTGTTGTGAAAAGTTATCAACCTTAACTCAAGTACATGATGATTCAGGTGCTGATAACCATTTGTTGTGAAAAGTTATCAACCTTAACTCAAGTACATGATGATTCAGGTGCTGATAACCATTTGTTGTGAAAAGTTATCAACCTTAACTCAAGTACATGATGATTCAGGTGCTGATAACCATTTGTTGTGAAAAGTTATCAACCTTAACTCAAGTACATGATGATTCAGGTGCTGATAACCATTTGTTGTGAAAAGTTATCAACCTTAACTCAAGTACATGATGATTCAGGTGCTGATAACCATTTGTTGTGAAAAGTTATCAACCTTAACTCAAGTACATGATGATTCAGGTGCTGATAACCATTTGTTGTGAAAAGTTATCAACCTTAACTCAAGTACATGATGATTCAGGTGCTGATAACCATTTGTTGTGAAAAGTTATCAACCTTAACTCAAGTACATGATGATTCAGGTGCTGATAACCATTTGTTGTGAAAAGTTATCAACCTTAACTCAAGTACATGATGATTCAGGTGCTGATAACCATTTGTTGTGAAAAGTTATCAACCTTAACTCAAGTACATGATGATTCAGGTGCTGATAACCATTTGTTGTGAAAAGTTATCAACCTTAACTCAAGTACATGATGATTCAGGTGCTGATAACCATTTGTTGTGAAAAGTTATCAACCTTAACTCAAGTACATGATGATTCAGGTGCTGATAACCATTTGTTGTGAAAAGTTATCAACCTTAACTCAAGTACATGATGATTCAGGTGCTGATAACCATTTGTTGTGAAAAGTTATCAACCTTAACTCAAGTACATGATGATTCAGGTGCTGATAACCATTTGTTGTGAAAAGTTATCAACCTTAACTCAAGTACATGATGATTCAGGTGCTGATAACCATTTGTTGTGAAAAGTTATCAACCTTAACTCAAGTACATGATGATTCAGGTGCTGATAACCATTTGTTGTGAAAAGTTATCAACCTTAACTCAAGTACATGATGATTCAGGTGCTGATAACCATTTGTTGTGAAAAGTTATCAACCTTAACTCAAGTACATGATGATTCAGGTGCTGATAACCATTTGTTGTGAAAAGTTATCAACCTTAACTCAAGTACATGATGATTCAGGTGCTGATAACCATTTGTTGTGAAAAGTTATCAACCTTAACTCAAGTACATGATGATTCAGGTGCTGATAACCATTTGTTGTGAAAAGTTATCAACCTTAACTCAAGTACATGATGATTCAGGTGCTGATAACCATTTGTTGTGAAAAGTTATCAACCTTAACTCAAGTACATGATGATTCAGGTGCTGATAACCATTTGTTGTGAAAAGTTATCAACCTTAACTCAAGTACATGATGATTCAGGTGCTGATAACCATTTGTTGTGAAAAGTTATCAACCTTAACTCAAGTACATGATGATTCAGGTGCTGATAACCATTTGTTGTGAAAAGTTATCAACCTTAACTCAAGTACATGATGATTCAGGTGCTGATAACCATTTGTTGTGAAAAGTTATCAACCTTAACTCAAGTACATGATGATTCAGGTGCTGATAACCATTTGTTGTGAAAAGTTATCAACCTTAACTCAAGTACATGATGATTCAGGTGCTGATAACCATTTGTTGTGAAAAGTTATCAACCTTAACTCAAGTACATGATGATTCAGGTGCTGATAACCATTTGTTGTGAAAAGTTATCAACCTTAACTCAAGTACATGATGATTCAGGTGCTGATAACCATTTGTTGTGAAAAGTTATCAACCTTAACTCAAGTACATGATGATTCAGGTGCTGATAACCATTTGTTGTGAAAAGTTATCAACCTTAACTCAAGTACATGATGATTCAGGTGCTGATAACCATTTGTTGTGAAAAGTTATCAACCTTAACTCAAGTACATGATGATTCAGGTGCTGATAACCATTTGTTGTGAAAAGTTATCAACCTTAACTCAAGTACATGATGATTCAGGTGCTGATAACCATTTGTTGTGAAAAGTTATCAACCTTAACTCAAGTACATGATGATTCAGGTGCTGATAACCATTTGTTGTGAAAAGTTATCAACCTTAACTCAAGTACATGATGATTCAGGTGCTGATAACCATTTGTTGTGAAAAGTTATCAACCTTAACTCAAGTACATGATGATTCAGGTGCTGATAACCATTTGTTGTGAAAAGTTATCAACCTTAACTCAAGTACATGATGATTCAGGTGCTGATAACCATTTGTTGTGAAAAGTTATCAACCTTAACTCAAGTACATGATGATTCAGGTGCTGATAACCATTTGTTGTGAAAAGTTATCAACCTTAACTCAAGTACATGATGATTCAGGTGCTGATAACCATTTGTTGTGAAAAGTTATCAACCTTAACTCAAGTACATGATGATTCAGGTGCTGATAACCATTTGTTGTGAAAAGTTATCAACCTTAACTCAAGTACATGATGATTCAGGTGCTGATAACCATTTGTTGTGAAAAGTTATCAACCTTAACTCAAGTACATGATGATTCAGGTGCTGATAACCATTTGTTGTGAAAAGTTATCAACCTTAACTCAAGTACATGATGATTCAGGTGCTGATAACCATTTGTTGTGAAAAGTTATCAACCTTAACTCAAGTACATGATGATTCAGGTGCTGATAACCATTTGTTGTGAAAAGTTATCAACCTTAACTCAAGTACATGATGATTCAGGTGCTGATAACCATTTGTTGTGAAAAGTTATCAACCTTAACTCAAGTACATGATGATTCAGGTGCTGATAACCATTTGTTGTGAAAAGTTATCAACCTTAACTCAAGTACATGATGATTCAGGTGCTGATAACCATTTGTTGTGAAAAGTTATCAACCTTAACTCAAGTACATGATGATTCAGGTGCTGATAACCATTTGTTGTGAAAAGTTATCAACCTTAACTCAAGTACATGATGATTCAGGTGCTGATAACCATTTGTTGTGAAAAGTTATCAACCTTAACTCAAGTACATGATGATTCAGGTGCTGATAACCATTTGTTGTGAAAAGTTATCAACCTTAACTCAAGTACATGATGATTCAGGTGCTGATAACCATTTGTTGTGAAAAGTTATCAACCTTAACTCAAGTACATGATGATTCAGGTGCTGATAACCATTTGTTGTGAAAAGTTATCAACCTTAACTCAAGTACATGATGATTCAGGTGCTGATAACCATTTGTTGTGAAAAGTTATCAACCTTAACTCAAGTACATGATGATTCAGGTGCTGATAACCATTTGTTGTGAAAAGTTATCAACCTTAACTCAAGTACATGATGATTCAGGTGCTGATAACCATTTGTTGTGAAAAGTTATCAACCTTAAACTCAAATTAGAACAACAATTTAGTGTAGAACAGTGTTCTTTTTATTTTTAGAAAAGGGTAGGGGATTATTTGTATGAAATTTGTCAATTGACAACTATCCTTTTATACGTATTTTATTCGAGCTGAATCAAATGTGACAACTTTCAGGTCGATTATATAACTCCTTATCGAGATGTGATTAAAACAAATTCTGTGTTTTTTTCCAATAAAATTTATAATACTATCATACCTCGTTAATGAATAATTGACTTAAAAGTTGTCTCAATCGATTCAGCTCGATAAAATACATTAAACTGACACCCCACTTGAATAATTTCTTTAAAATTTTATAAATTACCGGTGATTCTCTGAATAGATCAAAGTATTATTTTTTTTTTGTTCTCTACAGATATTTAAATCCACTACCCAGATGAAGTCATAAACTGAGTTTCGGAAACAGAATTTTGTCTTTTTCGGACACTGTTTTTGATCAATTTTACCTACACTACATACATAGGTACATTTTCCTACACGTACCTTAACTTAGGAATCCTTGACTGAAAAAACTAACTTATTCTCTGTTGCCTCTTTTATTTTCTCTCTTTCTGCACATAATACACAATGTACTAAAACATTTTATATACGGTATTTGTTTGTTTGGTACATGATAAAGTACAAAATATTGATTACGTTGTGTTTTAGTGCTTAAGGTAATATTTAGGGTGTTAAGTGTAAAGGTCAAGTGCTCATTAGAGATGCTGACTCGGCTTGCTTTCTCATCCACACAAAGCAACTTCTAAAAATATACAAAAATACTTGCTTTTATAACACGAAAAAACTTACTTCAAAAGAACACTCAAAGCAAAGTGGCCCAAAATTAATTTTCTTTTTTNAAATTATGCTGAAAGATGGATAAAAGTATTAAAATAATCCATTGTCATCGTGTTCTGAGCTATTCTAAAAGTTTCAAACGTCTAGCTACTCGGGAAGTTAGTTAAAAATCGATTGCAAGATTTGTACTGGACAAACGAACAAACAAGAAAGCAAGCTAATAAAAACGTAGTAATAAGTCGTTAGGAATGGAGCAGAACTAAAAAATGAAACGATTTCTACTAAACTTTCTATTATTAAGAATAAAAATTGCTTAGTCCGGTATTTGTGTTTTCCATTCATTATAATAAGTTTTCGTGGTTGAATTAAACTATCATTGAACATTTTATCATCCAATTCACCATAAAAATAACTCCCTCCCAGCGAGGATGAGAGGCTACCCGCACCTTCCACGTTTGTAGTTATTTTCTCAGGAACGATTTTCAACGGTAAAATACTATATGCATATCCACTGTCAATTAAATGAAATTAAGAATAGAGGAAATCAGTCAAAAGTAAAAATAAAATAAAATCAATTTTCCGACATATTGGAAAACATGAACGTGTTTCTTGAAGGTATATATGTGTCGTTTTTGTATTATACCTTCAATAATAAAATACATATTTCCACATTGCTGTCGCGTAAATCCAAAAATCAATTTTACAGTTACAATTGACAGACACTCTCTATCCTCAATTTCAGTTAAAAGATAAAAATTCATGAAAAATCATATTTTTAATAACTACCCTTCTAACAATGGTACCATCTGGTTCAAATAAGTAATGTAGAAGATATTTTTTTTTTTAAAAAAAGTCTAAATGTATGTAATCCAACTAAAAATTTAAATTATCAAAATATTATTGAAGAGAGAAAGGTAAAAAAACACTCTCTCACTGTGGATGGAATCATTGATCACTAGATTTATGATAAAATAATATTGTTAACTCAAGATTGCTCTGTTTTACCTCAGTGGTAAAAGATTTAGAACGTAACTCTAAGGGTTCCATTACCAGTGGAAAGTCCACTTTATATTCTATATTCCTCTCTTTCATCTTTCCTGATTCACAAAAAAGTGGTTTTTAAAAAGGCCAGTATGTTGAGTGGTTTGTGCAGAACCGTGCAGCCTCTGCTCAAACTACTCACTACCACACTTATTTGCAGACTATTTTTCGCATGACTGATAAACACCGCATGGAAATATACAATTTATTAATAGATATAATTGTAAAGGTATTAGTTAGTCACGATCAAAGTCTACTACATGTTTGCATAAAATATCAATTACTTGTAATTGCGATTAAACAAACCTAATGAAGATACCGGTTTGAATTTGATTTAGCGTGATAATGTGATGTTAGTTCGAACAGACTATCAAGTTAGATTCTATTTTAAACAAGTATAAAAGAACGATCGTGTTTAACTATAGTTGCGTTGAATTTATAAACATTCTGTTTGTGTTGAGCGTTAAATTGGACGCTGTACATTACACTGTAGCACGAGATCGTAGGGTTTAAAGCCTGTATGCAAATCCACAAGGTCACCAGTGTTCATTTCTATAAAATTCCGATACACAACAGATAAAAGCAAGCAACGATTCACTCTCCGGTATTAACATCGACATTGTAGCGCCACTGTAGCGCTCAATACCAACTTAACCATAATATAAACACCACTGCGAGCGAGGGCTAATGTTAGAATCATAAGCATCAACGCGATCTAGATAATCTAAACNATTGATTCCCCTGGTAATTTATTAACTCATTAATTATTACTTGGAAATGACAGGGAAAATATTTTCTTTTCTTTTAATATTATTTCAAAAGTCGAAATCTCAGTTTTTGTATTGATTATTTTCTATTAGTTTAATATATTTTTTCTAAAACGATAAAAAGTTTCTATTGAAAGCTATTACAATAATGGACATTATTATGTGGAGGTGGGAAATTAATAAAAGTTTATAGTAAGGAATTGTTTAGGTATAATTATTGTGAATTAGTAGTACACAAATCTAGACTTGTTCAAGGTCGATCAATTCCTGTATAGAGTCGCGTTAAAGAGATTGATTCCCCAAAACGACTTCTTATAGAGGTTCTGAGTTACGTTGTGAATAGAAAAAATCCGTGTCATTGAGGTTGTATGGATAATAATTGTCGCGTTATGCGTTATAGAGGTTGACTACTCAAAACGAATTGTTATAGAGGTTCTGAGTTACGTTGTGAATTGGAAAAAATCCGTCTTATTGAGGCTGTTTGGATAATAATAGTCGCGTTATAGAGGTTAATTTAACATTATGTGTTATAGCAATCTCAAGTGAATTTGAAAATTGCACTTGTATTTGAGGATTTCGTGTTATTGAGGGTCGTGTAAGCGAGGTTCTACGGAATTTATTTTTCTGAACTGAGGTAAAAAAAGACAAATACTGTCTCTACACAATAAAAATGGTTCTCTGTCGATTATCACTATCAAGATGAAACAAATTTTGAAAACTGCGTGCAATCTGAGGTATCACTAGAGGTCATTGTGTATTAGCTGCCCTCAGATCGACCAACTTAACTCAAGTACATGATGATTCAGGTGCTGATAACCAAAAGTAAATTAAATAATATATTGAAACAAATTTATTAACAACAAAATGTCACAAACATATAAACTTATAACAATATTACTTCATTATTAAATTTAAACAAATCTCGTTTTAAGAATTCTCATTCTCTCTGTAAATTAATCTACGACTGAGATGAAAGGGTACAAGATATATTGAACGTTTTACTCAAAAAACCAGAAACAAAACAATCGTGAAATTTCATCAGATTGATATTTCTTTGAAGAAAACAATCGTTTTGAGAATTCTAAACGTGTCACTGCAGGGTGGATAGGATACGCCTCTGCTCTTTCTTAAGCTCACCTACACGGTAATATTTGAAATAACGGGGCTCAATTCCCGGTAAAGATTCGGTTCCCACCTTAAATTTAATCCTGTGGTATTCATTAACTAGCCTGTTCCCTTAACTAACAAAGTAGTCATTATAATTTCCCCAACTGTTCTGACATTTGAAAATTTAATTAACCTAAAATAAATTTAACAAAAAGCTTTATTTAATAAACAAAAATTTGTTTATATTCACGCGCAATATATAATTGGATGCCATACACATAAAACTATAAAGGTCTATAATTCAATTTCTGATTTATGGATTCTGTAGAGCGGAGGGTAAAACAGCAGTGTCGAGTATTGACAGCCGTCATATCCTATTATTTCCATTTCAAACTCAGCTTTTTTTTCATTGACAAATAAAAATATATATAAATTTCCCATTGATTCCCCTGGTAATTTATTAACTCATTAATTATTACTTGGAAATGACAGGGAAAATATTTTCTTTTCTTTTAATATTATTTCAAAAGTCGAAATCTCAGTTTTTGTATTGATTATTTTCTATTAGTTTAATATATTTTTTCTAAAACGATAAAAAGTTTCTATTGAAAGCTATTACAATAATGGACATTATTATGTGGAGGTGGGAAATTAATAAAAGTTTATAGTAAGGAATTGTTTAGGTATAATTATTGTGAATTAGTAGTACACAAATCTAGACTTGTTCAAGGTCGATCAATTCCTGTATAGAGTCGCGTTAAAGAGATTGATTCCCCAAAACGACTTCTTATAGAGGTTCTGAGTTACGTTGTGAATAGAAAAAATCCGTGTCATTGAGGTTGTATGGATAATAATTGTCGCGTTATGCGTTATAGAGGTTGACTACTCAAAACGAATTGTTATAGAGGTTCTGAGTTACGTTGTGAATTGGAAAAAATCCGTCTTATTGAGGCTGTTTGGATAATAATAGTCGCGTTATAGAGGTTAATTTAACATTATGTGTTATAGCAATCTCAAGTGAATTTGAAAATTGCACTTGTATTTGAGGATTTCGTGTTATTGAGGGTCGTGTAAGCGAGGTTCTACGGAATTTATTTTTCTGAACTGAGGTAAAAAAAGACAAATACTGTCTCTACACAATAAAAATGGTTCTCTGTCGATTATCACTATCAAGATGAAACAAATTTTGAAAACTGCGTGCAATCTGAGGTATCACTAGAGGTCATTGTGTATTAGCTGCCCTCAGATCGACCAACTTAACTCAAGTACATGATGATTCAGGTGCTGATAACCATTTGTTGTGAAAAGTTATCAACCTTAACTCAAGTACATGATGATTCAGGTGCTCATAACCATTTGTTGTGAAAAGTTATCAACCTTAACTCAAGTACATGATGATTCAGGTGCTGATAACCATTTGTTGTGAAAAGTTATCAACCTTAACTCAAGTACATGATGATTCAGGTGCTGATAACCATTTGTTGTGAAAAGTTATCAACCTTAACTCAAGTACATGATGATTCAGGTGCTGATAACCATTTGTTGTGAAAAGTTATCAACCTTAACTCAAGTACATGATGATTCAGGTGCTGATAACCATTTGTTGTGAAAAGTTATCAACCTTAACTCAAGTACATGATGATTCAGGTGCTGATAACCATTTGTTGTGAAAAGTTATCAACCTTAACTCAAGTACATGATGATTCAGGTGCTGATAACCATTTGTTGTGAAAAGTTATCAACCTTAACTCAAGTACATGATGATTCAGGTGCTGATAACCATTTGTTGTGAAAAGTTATCAACCTTAACTCAAGTACATGATGATTCAGGTGCTGATAACCATTTGTTGTGAAAAGTTATCAACCTTAACTCAAGTACATGATGATTCAGGTGCTGATAACCATTTGTTGTGAAAAGTTATCAACCTTAACTCAAGTACATGATGATTCAGGTGCTGATAACCATTTGTTGTGAAAAGTTATCAACCTTAACTCAAGTACATGATGATTCAGGTGCTGATAACCATTTGTTGTGAAAAGTTATCAACCTTAACTCAAGTACATGATGATTCAGGTGCTGATAACCATTTGTTGTGAAAAGTTATCAACCTTAACTCAAGTACATGATNTATATATAATATGTACTTTGCTTTATATAGGAATGTATTCATCAACAAGAGGTAGAATATTTATTTTTAATACATATCTCGAATTTTCAACTAGGCGTGATTATATATTTAAATATATAATCTGACAATTAGAGTGGCACATAGCTTCCCATGCGTCCTATAATTGGACAAATGGTTACAAGAAATTAGTGAAAAAAGTGTGATGTTTAAACCATTAATATAAGACCATCAGTAAAATACATTTGACAGATAATATCTTCTAAATTAATTCTTCTAAATTAGTATTTTTCTAAAAAAAAAAAACATTTCTGTAAATGTATAGTAGAGAACGCAATGGGTGCAGAATGTTGGCTTACAATAGACTAATTACAACCTATACCATTTAAATTTTATCAAAATCGGTTGAGCAAAAATTGGAAGATAAGATGTGGTAGTAGAAAGACACACAGAGGATAAGACGGATAAGATATAATGACGAACAGACGGACACAAGACCATAAAAACATTCCTTGATGCCTGAAAATCGATTTCTGTCTAAGACTTCCCGTCGTCTCTAAATCTTGCAGTCAAAAGTCCTAAGAATAGCCAATCCTCAAATATCTTAGGTTTTATTACTCCAACCAATCTTCAAGCGACGCTCCTTTTTTAATTTTTATTTCCTTTTGTTTGAAATCTATTCCATATTCTTGTCCATATCCTACTATCCTAATCCTTTTGTACAACTCCATTACAATAATGGACATTATTATGTGGAGGTGGGAAATTAATAAAAGTTTATAGTAAGGAATTGTTTAGGTATAATTATTGTGAATTAGTAGTACACAAATCTAGACTTGTTCAAGGTCGATCAATTCCTGTATAGAGTCGCGTTAAAGAGATTGATTCCCCAAAACGACTTCTTATAGAGGTTCTGAGTTACGTTGTGAATAGAAAAAATCCGTGTCATTGAGGTTGTATGGATAATAATTGTCGCGTTATGCGTTATAGAGGTTGACTACTCAAAACGAATTGTTATAGAGGTTCTGAGTTACGTTGTGAATTGGAAAAAATCCGTCTTATTGAGGCTGTTTGGATAATAATAGTCGCGTTATAGAGGTTAATTTAACATTATGTGTTATAGCAATCTCAAGTGAATTTGAAAATTGCACTTGTATTTGAGGATTTCGTGTTATTGAGGGTCGTGTAAGCGAGGTTCTACGGAATTTATTTTTCTGAACTGAGGTAAAAAAAGACAAATACTGTCTCTACACAATAAAAATGGTTCTCTGTCGATTATCACTATCAAGATGAAACAAATTTTGAAAACTGCGTGCAATCTGAGGTATCACTAGAGGTCATTGTGTATTAGCTGCCCTCAGATCGACCAACTTAACTCAAGTACATGATGATTCAGGTGCTGATAACCATTTGTTGTGAAAAGTTATCAACCTTAACTCAAGTACATGATGATTCAGGTGCTCATAACCATTTGTTGTGAAAAGTTATCAACCTTAACTCAAGTACATGATGATTCAGGTGCTGATAACCATTTGTTGTGAAAAGTTATCAACCTTAACTCAAGTACATGATGATTCAGGTGCTGATAACCATTTGTTGTGAAAAGTTATCAACCTTAACTCAAGTACATGATGATTCAGGTGCTGATAACCATTTGTTGTGAAAAGTTATCAACCTTAACTCAAGTACATGATGATTCAGGTGCTGATAACCATTTGTTGTGAAAAGTNGAGGTCTTGTACAAAAGGAACTTTGAGGTCGTTGTGGATTGTGAGATTGGAAACGTATGCGGGAGTTAGTGATTTTTTCGAAGGATCTTTGACTGAAGGGATTGGATCCTATAAGAATTTGAGCGTTTGGTGCAACCCCATAGCTCAATTCCTTAGGTCCAAATAGGTTTGAGGATTGAATTGTAGATAAGGAGTTTGTTGGAAAGGGATAGGTGGGATCTTTGGTCGAGGAGTCGCAAAAGGAGTTTATAACGTCTGTTGGTGTCCGTACGTTTAGTTTTAGTGTGTTGGGCCCAGGTCAATCGTCGGTCAAGATGGAGGCCTAGGTATCTTACGGAAGAGGATTGTGGGATCACTGCTTGTTTGAGGATGACTGGAGGACAAGTTGAATGTCTGAGAGTAAAAGTGACATGGACACTTTTCTGCTCATTTATTTTTATCCTCCATTTCCTCAACCAAGGTTCGAGAAGGTTAAGGTGGTTTTGGATGTTGGTTGCTGCTATGATAGGGTCGTAGGAGGCGGAAAATATACATTTGTCATCAGCAAAGGTAGCTATTTGGGTACTTGGATATTGGGGAATATCATATGTATAAAAGGAGTATAGCACATATAAAGGACCTAGGATACTTCCTTGTGGTACACCAGCAAGTATAGGGGTTGTTGGTGAGCGGGAAGAGCCACAGCTTACATGGAAGTGTCTTTCATCGAGATAGGATTTAAGGATAAGGTAATAGGTAAAGGGAAGGACGCCCTTTAGTTTCCACAGAAGACCCTGGTGCCAAATCCTGTCAAAGGCCTGGGCGTCATCTAGGAAGACACCAGTGCTGTACTGTTTTCGCTTAAGGGAGGACGTACTAAATGTTTATTTCCTTTTGTTTGAAATCTATCCATATTTCGATTAAAAAAAGTCTTGTCCATATCCTACTATCCTAATCCTTTTGTAGAACTCCTATCCTCTCAGCATATTCTAGGTATCCCTCAAAGACCGAATAGGGCCGTGTCCTCTTCATGATCTCTTAAGCTAAAGTATATTTTTGTCCTAACATTATTACTAATTATAATTACTACAACCCTAATTATATTATTATCAACTATTGTTATCATACTTTTGTAATATCTATATTATTGGTCTACCTTTATTATTAATTAGTTCTGTTATAATATTCTACTATATTCACTTCCAAGGAAGTTTAGTCATTGCACTAATTCATTATAATGTTATTCCTGCCATGTGAACGGCATAATATCCGTAACTAGAGTAATAAGTGATTATGTTAATCAATAATAATTTTTTAAAAAATCTTCAGAACGATCACATAAGTTCCTTTATAATCGGTAAGCTCGAAAGCAATAAAATAAAATTAATAATGATCAAATAAAAATTCAAGTTAAAAACAGGTATAAAGGTGACGAAATGAACAAAAGGTGATGTCCGATTCGGATTAATATAAATATACATATTTAAATGTCGACCATATGGTTTCCTACAATAAAAAAAAAACAAGGCAATTAGTTACGCAATACATTTAAAAAAAAATCCAGGACACTAGAATTAATATATAATGTAAGGAAGGATACGAATATATTATTAGAAGGATTATAGGAAGGCTGGATTTGACGCCGGCGCCTAGCTCCTGGCTCTTTGATAGGACTTGCTTCCAATGCAGACTGGTAGCCAACGGCCCATTTACATTTATATACAGGACACAACGCACTACCACTTAACTAAAATACTCTTGAATACTTGAGACTTTCCACGTGGGAAAACAAGATTGCAGGCTGAACGACGCAATCCTCATCCTATACTAGTTTTCTAATTCAGATTAAAAAAAAAATTATCACATGATTGCTAATTTTAACTAGGCTTTCAAAACAACTTGACTTCTAGTTATTTATAGAGAGGGAAAAAAAATTTTTTGTTCAAGGACTCTCTGCTTAGAAATCATTCTTAGGACATCATAATATAAATAATTACACTTTTAAATGAAGATACCAGTTAAGACAGGATATTTTTTTAATTTTATAAGATTATTACAACTAACATTTACATTCGTATTAAGTAATAAATATAAGAGAATAAACTTGTAGTGGCACGAGTTAGTACAGGATGTAAGCTGTGATTGTAACAATTTATAGTTATAAATAAATCTAAAGAGGACATTTCGTGATTTTAATTTAACCCTGGCTCTTAATTTATTGGAACCCTTTTACACCCTGATTTCATTACAAATTATAAATACGATCTGGGTGTATAAAAATTAGACAAAGAAATATAAACTCTCCTTATACAGGGTGACCCATTTCGAGTGAATCAAACAGCTGTAATTTTTAATCTAGGAGAAATTAAGAAAAATGATTCAAGTAAAAGGTGCAGTACTTTAGGCCTTGTTTAACGAAACAAAAAGAAAAAAAATATATTCCAGTCATCAAAGGGCCCTTAAATGAACTTTCTTTATTTTTTCAAAAATAATTCACTAAAAATCATAAAAAAAATATTGTTAATTATTTTATATCTTTCATAGTAGCAGAAATAGTCTCCAATCCAGGACTAAAGCACGACAAGTGTTACAACTACGTGACTACTTTACTTTAGTAAGCGGTTTTTACAAGGAAAACTAATGTAACATTGTTATTTTATTTTACAGTATATAAAAATATTTTTTATTTTTAATCCAATTTTAATAAATTGAACAATAATTTTTGCTAGTTTAATTTAACTTGAAGTGAGATGTCCAAGGTTCAATTCCTACATGTAATGTTTCCACCAAAAATTGAGGGTCAAGAGGAAATCACGTTCTTCAAAGGGACCTTTGAAGGGCTGAATCAAAGTTTTTTTCTGATTTTTCATTCCTTAAAAAACTACGAATTTTTAAAAGTTTTCTTAATTTTTCTTAGAGGAAATGTTATAGCCATTTGATCTACTTGAAATGGGACACCCTGTATATATAAATATACTATCCCTTAGTCTAATTATCTATTAAAACAAAGGAATATTTTGTTCAAAGGACCTATGGACAAAGGAATATCACACTTCTGTATTAGTACATTAAAGTGATCCCTTTTTCTGTTAATTAATAGAATGTTTTATACTGCGGTAATAATTAATATTATTAATTACTTAATAAGTAATAAATGATTTTGGTACAGATTCTATGTGCCAAATTTCAGTTTAAGTAAATGACTGGAAGAGGGTTAATAACTAATAAGCACTTAAAAGCCGTCTATCAACGATTGATACGAAATATAAACATTGTATCTCTGTTTAGATGCGTAGAAAGTCATTCTTTATGTACTTGTATTCATTGCGCATGCGCGTCTCATAAATCTGAAGAATTCCTCTTCTTTACCACCTTAGGTCGGTAAAGAAGAAATCTTCATCTTTACGAACGCTTAACGAGTTTGTTTACATTTAATAAAACTAATTTGCTGTTTGTTTAATTAAAGTAACTGCTTATATCGAGATTTTAGTGAAAAACAATGAGTGATGTAAGTGATTATGACGAAAATGAGGAGAATAATACGCCTCCCGAAATAATGAATTCGGCACAAAATACAACTAATGAATTAATGTCATCTTTATCTAAAGAGAAATACGAACTTACATACAGGAAATGATTATTTTTTCTCTATTCGTTATTAAAATTCAACAATCGTAGATAAAGTACGGTACGCAACTCGTGCGAAAACGGCATTTTGCATTGCTCGTGTGGTTTTACTACCCTCACTGTCACTCGAGTGCAAACTCCACGCTCGCATGTAAAATGCTGCTTTCCGCACTCGATACAACTAGACATACACAAACAAACCAAATTAATACAACAGATTAAAAAAAATTATATATTAGTTACTTCTTTCATGAAGTCGTATAAAAATGGAAAGGCAAGACCTATTATACAGATTAACACATAAAAACCACTATAATATAAACCATAAACCTATAAAAAGATAATCTTTATACAGTACATTAAAGTTATTGATTGATTATATAAAATAAAAACATTAACGAGAACCATTATAAAAGAATAATAAAATAAAATTCATAAAACAAGAACATTATAAAGATTACGTTGTAAAGACGTGATCTAAGTATAATGAATCTAAGTTAACTTTCTAACTTCTAACTTCCAGCTCCAGCTGCTGTTTGTCTGTCTGTATTACCCCACACGGACACACTGTTTAACATTCCTTCACTACCACACTCTCACTCAGTGTTTAACCTTTCACCTCTATACATGTGTATACACAGAAAGAAATTACTAATACATAGACGGAGAGAGAACATCGTAAAAGTAAAAGATTTAAATTAACTGCGAATTCATATAACTGGGCTTTTACAATACACAATTCAATACACCACCAGTCTTACGTAAATATTAACTTTAAGTCAATGTGTTGGTTTTCCGGTGAAATCTACACTTCTGTATTAGTACATTAAAGTGATCCCTTTTTCTGTTAATTAATAGAATGTTTTATACTGCGGTAATAATTAATATTATTAATTACTTAATAAGTAATAAATGATTTTGGTACAGATTCTATGTGCCAAATTTCAGTTTAAGTAAATGACTGGAAGAGGGTTAATAACTAATAAGCACTTAAAAGCCGTCTATCAACGATTGATACGAAATATAAACATTGTATCTCTGTTTAGNGAAAGGCAAGACCTATTATACAGATTAACACATAAAAACCACTATAATATAAACCATAAACCTATAAAAAGATAATCTTTATACAGTACATTAAAGTTATTGATTGATTATATAAAATAAAAACATTAACGAGAACCATTATAAAAGAATAATAAAATAAAATTCATAAAACAAGAACATTATAAAGATTACGTTGTAAAGACGTGATCTAAGTATAATGAATCTAAGTTAACTTTCTAACTTCTAACTTCCAGCTCCAGCTGCTGTTTGTCTGTCTGTATTACCCCACACGGACACACTGTTTAACATTCCTTCACTACCACACTCTCACTCAGTGTTTAACCTTTCACCTCTATACATGTGTATACACATGTAATAACTAATACATAGACGGAGAGAGAACATCGTAAAAGTAAAAGATTTAAATTAACTGCGAATTCATATAACTGGGCTTTTACAATACACAATTCAATACACCACCAGTCTTACGTAAATATTAACTTTAAGTCAATGTGTTGGTTTTCCGGTGAAATCTACGTCACTAATTTCTCTGGAGAAACCACAACGTTAATTACAAGGCAACCCTTTCCACGAAGTTAATTACGTCTGCTTGCCGGTATTCAAATATCGGATGTTTACTAACGTGACAATACACTCTTACAGCATCAGAGCTGCGATATCTTATAGTATCAATATTCTTCAAGCTCAGAAATAATAATACTCTGCTAATTAGCGTGGCACATAGCTTCCTCACGTCCTTGTCATGCGCTTTAATGTTTTGCCATACAACTAATTATTGTCTAATTTTATTCCATCCCCCCTTGCAGAAGTATGGAGCTTCGTTTTAAATTTCTTAGAAATCAGACGAAATAATCAGCTAATTAGTGTAGTATATACCACCCTAGTGCGGAAAAGAAGAAGAATTCTCTTCAACCTATGTGCTCTCTAAATATAGAGAGCACTATCTTTAGAGGACTTAAAGAGCTTTATAATCCTTAAAATAATGTAGCTTCGCGAAAATTGAACGACAGACACCGAACCACAAATGTTCCCTGAATCTGATTTCTATTTTGAAATTTTTGAAATCGGAGACAAACTTTTTTTGATCTTCACGATGACATTCACACAGCATCCGTTACCTTCGGTAATCTCGGAAGCAATAACATTTTTTAGAGATTAAATCAATTTTTCTAATTAAAGACTTTCACTCAAGAAGGCAGAGCAATATAAGTTACTTTGAAGATGATTAATTACAACAATAAAATGTAAGCAAATATGAAGGATCAATTCTCAATGTATATCACTAATATTGTAAATGGTATGAAAATGTATTCTACTTCTCTTTAAAAACTATTTACTAGACAAGTACCTATGTTAAACGCAATAGAGGCAAACATTATATTTTATAAGTCGTAAGAAGCTTATTATACAATGAATACATAAAATACATAATTTATGTATTAAATATCATCTTATGTATAATAATATACATTGTTCAAAATAAATGTAATATACTTAAAAGTAATTCCCTTTGTGTAAAACGAGTAAGAAACATTTAAATACCTTGGCAAGTAGAGCGAAGTTTTATTCAAACTAAAATAAAATGAATTTGAGGACAAAGTCAAACTTCAATATAGTTTGTCATCTCTTTTTGCTGGAAATAGCTTTACAGTGGAAATATGAGACGAAAACAACAAAATATTTAAGAGGATTAGAGGTTCCAAATAGTTATTATTGCTATTGGCAACTTTTACAATAACGTGATGGTAGAGAGCGCTACGGTCTATAAACTCTATATAAACCCCAAGTGAAAATATTTTAATTTCAATTACCTTTTTCTTTGAAATAAATATAAATAAGCTAAAAATTAATAAAAAGAGGAATTGAGTTCTTTTATAAAATAGCAGCTATTCAGATTACCCATCTATTCTGAAGGTAAAGGAATTTTTTGAATTGAGACACAGAAAAAAAAAAAAGATTTTAGAATGATCACAATCTATACGTTGCCTTTGGTAAGCTCGGCAATTACTTCTTTAGATTGTTACTCCCCGTATAAACAAAACAGAGGGGAGTAACTATCTAAAGAAGAATGTTCTTCTTTAGACTATTAGTCCTCCCTTAAAAATGGACGTGTGATCATTTTTCCCTATAAGTACATTGGACTTAACATCCCTTTTTTCCTAATAGTTATTTAGTCGAAGACATTTATAGTAAAAAAAACATATGGGAGTAACAATCTAAAGAAATACCAGCTAGGAAGCAATAACGATATTGCGTGCACTTTAAATTCGACACGATGAAAATGGTCGAGTAGTAGGTATATTGATCGCATCAAGAAAGTGAATAGAAATGTATTTACGTTAACATTTGTTTTTTTATGTTTTGCTCTTCTTTAGATTGTTACTCCCCTCATAATCAATAAAGCGGAGTAATAATCTAATGAAGGACTACGGAATGTTCTTTTTTGCGTTTTCTGATACTCTCCTTATAAAAACTGAAGTGTGATATTCCTTTGTGCCAATGTATATTGAGCCAAACATCCTTAACCTTTAACTTAGCCTTAACAGTTATTTAGTCACAGTCATTTATATTCTGAAAAAAAAAATAAGGGAGTAACAATCTAGAGAAGTACCTTGCTGCTTTATAAATAAGAAAACAAAGGCAACGTATCTGTCACAATCAAATACGTATCACACAAAAAAACTCCTTTTCCTTTACCTAGGAAATCTTAAAATTGAAAAATAATTCAAGGTTTTTCCTGGAAAAGAAAAGCATAAAAATGACATGTCTTAGAAAGTATCAAAAAGCATTTCCCAAGGGTTTCTTCTTACTCCAGGGTTGGCAAAATAACTTTTTTTGGGGGGGGGGAGTCAAAGATTTAAATGTATACGACTTTTCTGTAGAAAAACATTGTTGGTTTTATGTGTATTTATTGTTATTACGCATATTGTTTCTAAGTAGGTTGTACTGAAGCTTTTCAGTAAATAATTTACATTTACGCTTGTACAACTACTATTACGATGATTTTTAATTTCAGTTCGTCCAATTATAAATAAAACTAACGTACATTTATATTATGCCTGTCTGTTTTAAGGTTTTTCTTAAAAATTAAAAATTCTAGTAGCTAGTAGCGAGGAGTTAAAAACGAACTGAAAGACAGTGGGACGCTAAGACCCACGGATCGGCTGAAAATACTCTAACAGTGTTCAACAAAACCTCGCACTCACACCTGTAAGTCTGTTAAAACAATAATACTATATTATTATTTCAAATTTGTCAACTTAACCACTCAAACAGCCAATAACTTCATAATAAGAAAAAACAACTAACATACTGTCTTTCCAAATAAAATACAAAATAAAATAAATAATAAAAACTAAATTTTTATTATTACTCATAAGAATCATTGATATAATCGAGTAGGATCCCGACGACGGCGACAATTCACCCGAAATCATAAATATGTCATTGTCAAGCTAAGCCTACCATTTATTTCAATAAACATAAATATTTGTTATCAATAAATTTGTTGGTCTTCAAATAGATATAATAAGTTATCTAAAAAGACATCTAAATTAATTTTATTACTTTTACTTTTTTCCTAAGTATAAAGTTGGCTCGTATTATGTACTAGCTGACCCGGCGAACTTCGTAACGCCTAATAAACATTAATAACATAAGAAATTAATTACTGCCACCATAGAAATACCTAATAAATTTGTAGTTTATTTATAGTTAAATAATGTTGCCTTAGACCTTAGACGAAGAATGCATAGGTATTAAAATTTGCAATATTAATATACTAATATAAAATATGCAATATGAATAGCTCGATTGATTAGTACGCTGTGTTTGTTAGCAATCCTTTTTAGAAGGATAGCCCACACATTTACTATTTTTGTAAATAAAATGTTTTCTCTCTTATACAATATTGGCATAAGAGACATACAAGCAGATAAACAAGCATTCATTTTTATTTTTATAGATATAGATTATAGAAATATTTTTACCTAAATTTACCCATTTTAACCCCCTCTATAATGAAAATATGACAAAAATGTACTTGACAACAATTACTGTACTCTTAAAGAGCTTTTCAACGATATGCATCACGAAGGGTTTTCATTACTTTGACATTTGTACCCCGTACTTCTGAGTACCAAAATCGGAACATAGTTTTACTAACTCAGAAACCTTTCCGGGTATTCGTCCAACCGTTCCCTAAAGTTTTATCACAAACGGATGGTAGTTATAGATTATAGAAATATTTTAGCTGAAATTACCATTTTACCCCCCTTCTAAATAAAAATATGTCAAAAATGTACTTAACAACAATCACTGTACTCTTAAAGAGCCTTTCAACGATATGCATCATGAAGGGTTTTCATTAATTTGACATTTGTACCTCGTACCTCGTCCTCGTACCCCAGTTTACCAAAATCGGAACATAGTTTTACTAACTCAGAAACCTTCCCGGGCATGCGTAAACCATTCCCCAAAGTTTTATTGCAATCGGATGGTAGTTTTAGATTATAGAAATATTTTTCCTGAATTTTCCATTTTACCCCCCTCCTAAATGAAATTATGTCAAAATGTACTTAACAACAATTACTGTACTCTTAAAGAGCCTTTCAACGATATGCATCATGAAGGGTTTTCATTACTTTGACATTTGTACCTCGTACCTCGTCCTCGTACCCCAGTTTACCAAAATCGGAACATAGTTTTACTAACTCAGAAACCTTCCCGGGCATGCGTAAACCATTCCCCAAAGTTTTATTGCAATCGGATGGTAGTTTTAGATTATAGAAATATTTTTCCTGAATTTTCCATTTTACCCCCCTCCTAAATGAAATTATGTCAAAATGTACTTAACAACAATTACTGTACTCTTAAAGAGCCTTTCAACGATATGCATCATGAAGGGTTTTCATTACTTTGACATTTGTACCCCGTACCTCGTACCCCTGTGTACCAAAATCGGAAAATAGTTTTACTAACTCAGAAACCTTCCCGGGCTTGCACCAACCATTCCCCAAAGTTTCAACCCAATCGGATGAACGGTTTAGGCAGGCAGACTGACAAACATTAATTTCTATATATGTATATAAAGATTTAATCGCCATAATAACTTTAAGTTTTATAGACTATTTTTATATTAATACAGAGTCTATATCATCCAGCCACACACACACACAAACAAACAAACTCCAAACTAATATAAAGGATTTCAGATCAAGTTATTTCATTCAATAAATTTGATATTTTAAACTAAGTAATTTAGATTATTATACGGTTTCTATAAAAAAAAATGTAACCTAGAAATTGAGAGGTGGCTGTTATCATCTCCAGCGGGATCAATTTGTCGGATTCAAAATGTCGGATACTAGGTTTGGTTTCTGATAGTGATAATCCTGACTCTGACTCTGCAGTTTTCTTGTGTTTTTTTTTATAGTGGTAATCCTGATTCTGCACTTGTATTGCCCTTTTTGCATATTTTTATAGTGATTCTCCTCATATACTTCTTTCAGTCCCATTTTATCAGAATCTAATTTATATTAGTAAATCAGTAAATATATGTAGAATATAACCTGCTAATTTGCCAACCCGTAAAAGATGACCACCTAGTCAAATTGACCACTTTTTGTATAGTCCCTGTGGAAAAATGTACTACAATTTCTTAATTTGGGTAAGGTGACCAAGTTTAGCTGGTCCCTTCAGATATCAAACTTTATGGATGTTTTTCTGCACATTGTTTAATTGGTACTTAACTGTATGTACATAAAATATATTATACATAATAAACTATAAATTTATAATAATATATGAGAAATTGGTGAGAAATAGAACAGCTTTAAGAGACACCTTAATCAAAAGGCGGGAAACAACAAAAGAAGAAGAGGTTCCACGCTTAAGCTGATTAACGTGGTCTTAACTCAGCTTATATTGAAATATAAAATATAAATTTAAATTTAAAAATATTGTATATATACATATTTTCACTGAGCGGCTCACTAATGTTAAAATTATTAGGCTGCTTATTGTAAAGAACTAAGTATAGTGGTAAAAAAATTATGTATTCATCCGAGATGACACGAAGAAACATTTCTTATTGTCATGATTCATCAGTTCAGTCAATCGATGGGCGACAATATCCGCTAGAAGTTATTAATTCGTACGTTCTACATGATAATATAATCATGACAACATAACTAATTAGACAAAGGGGTCTAATCAAGCAAAATTACTTCGATTATTCTACATTGCAGAATAATCTAATTCTGCAAATTCATCTGAATGTGTCGTGAATATCAAAATAGAAATCAAAATACAATATTAAAAAGATAAAAGTGAAAGTTTCATTTAAAATAAAAGGGGAGGAATTTGTCCTTAAAATAAAAGAAATCATTTTTATAAAAATATTTTGCAGGTAAATAAAAAAGAGAAAAGAAAAAAACAAAAAAACAAACTGTTAGGATATTAACTATAAAAATGATTTAATCCGGAGAAATTGGAAATTAATTCGATGTAGATGGGTTATTTTAAGTGTGATAAACGATAAAATATATGTTAGAAATCAATTGGAATGGTTTTAATATATTTAAAATCAATTAATACTTACAGGTGGTTCGAGGAGATGCGAGCTCGAAGAGAAAATACAAAATCTGTAGTTCGGTCCTTCAGTCGACTTCACTTCTCATACCTACATCTAATAATAACTATTTATTTTCTTTTAGAAAAAAAACATTTAAATTGTTTAATTTAAAAATTCACTCTTTTTAAATCACGATAAAAAAAAATAAACACACTCGAAAAAATTAGGGTCAAACAAAAAACCAAAAAAAAAAACACGCGTTTAAGATACGAAAGTAGCAGATTGCGGCATTTATCTAGATAAAAATCGTGCGTAAACTTCCAACCTGCTTGTAGCTCAACGGTTCCGTTGATACTGAAGTCGGTACCTCGAAACGAAACTAGGGGGAGGAGAGGGGGAGTTGTTAGAGGTGGTGGGAGGAAAGCTTTCCCCCTCCACTAAGCACCCGACATATTCCGAACACTAGACCCAGACGCGAGCTATCCCGAAGAAAGGATAGTTTTTTAAAAAATCTGTTTCTCTACCTGGCTTTGTTATTATGAAAGGGATAACGAGGAAGAGGTTTCAAAAGGAAGGTCCTTAAAACGAAACAGAGGTCAGGACTTTTTAAAAACTTATCAATTGTGTCGTCTTTAAAAATACGGTTTCTAAGTGTTATTTTGCTGTCAAATTTTAACCTACCATAAAATGCTTAGAGAAATAACAATCTATTAAAGAACAAACGTTGAAAAATATCTATAAAATCACGATAGATCTTACGCTCCAAAGTAGTGTTTCCTAACCTCCGATCCGCGAGATTTTCCCGTCCAGGCAATTTTGGATGCTAAATAAAAATAGTACAATAACAGTTATATCTATATAGAATGCATAATATGTAGGAATATAAAAGCCAAATGCCACACGATCACTCATTCATCCATCACCGTATCTACTATCTACAGATACAGAACGGCAATAGCTAGAGGGTTGAAATTTTGAACCCCTAGGTTCTCGCTAAGACAGAGATTGCACCAGTGATTGCACCAGTGACTGATTAAAAGATCTGCAACTACGGTCTAGCTAAATTTTATCATTTTTTACACTTTTCTGGTCTATGAGCTCTTATGGCGTCCGCAATTTTTGACAGGATTAATTTCTGATTGGGGAGCTTAAATTTCACTCTATTGCTCTTTAAATCAAGCATATATTATTCTACTATTAATTTGATTTTTTTTTTCTGAGAAAAATTTGTATTTATTAAGAACGAACTAATTTAAAAGTAAATCAATATTTTCATATTATTTACTTTTAAAAAGATAATTATTTTTAATAGCTTATTGTTTTAAATATGCATTCTTCTTTTATATTTATATTATATTGGTCAAAATAAGTATGTATAGAAGTATATAAACAAAATTGAATAAAAACAACAATTATTCGAAATGTTAGATAAATAAACATGTTTATTTTCGTATAAACACACCTTGGAGCCTGTAAGTAAACAAAATAATACCCCCTCCTCCTTTAGACTTTTCCTGACTTCAGTTTAGTTTCCAGCTGTCGAACGGTGAACATATATATCTCTTAATCTTTTCTTTAACTTTCGACAATTATTAAGGTAAACTTTTCTTTTTTTTTGCTATCTATTAATTGGATTATGTTTCTTATTATTATTTTATTTTTTTTTAATTATGTTGTTGTGTATTATATTTACTTTTTTTTTTTTGAAACAGGATCTTGAAATCTGAACGTTAATGTTTGTTTTTTTAAGTTAAAGTTTTGGTTTTTTAAAGATAACATTTTA
>KZ651272.1:765735-778900 GCA_001010745.2 Gerris buenoi | reverse complement strand
TATTTCTCGAAAACGGTTCCGACGATTTTGATTAAAAAATTCTAAAATGTAGTCAATTTAAATACGAATTTAATGATATAAGCCGTTTTCCCAGGAAAAATCTAGTTCCTGAGAAAATAGCTTAAAACGTGGATGGAGAGAGCCCGGGTTCGATTCCCCGCCCGGGGGAAGTTATTTTTATGATATTTTTGATGAAATTTCCAATAGTAATTAAATGTACATATATGAGAAAGTTTGTCTGAGTTGTCTCTGACCGATTTTTTTTGTTTACTTTGGTCACTTTAACCGAAATAAATTTACTTCAAGGGACCAGAAGAAAGTGGTCACTGGTCAATATAGGCAGATGGTCACAATAATCAGAAGAAAATGTACAGGAAAGTATTGAATTTCTGAAGGGACAATGAAAAAGTGGTCATACATTGACCAGGTGGTAAATATACACGGGTCACTTAGCAGGTTTTACTGTATTTGGAAAAAAGTAAAATTAAGTAAATTAATTTAGATATCTTTTTGAAAACCAACAAATCAATGCAACATTTTTTTTTTTTTTTGTAAAAGATGTGGTTGCCTTAGCTTAGCAATAACAAATAATTTTGAGGTAAGTCGTCGCTGTTGTCGGGCGTCGGGACACTACTCCATTGGGATATATAAATTATTATTCACTTCTTTAGATTGTTACTCCCCTTATAAAGAAATCATAGGGGAGTAGCAATCTAAAGAAGGGTACGGAATGTTCTTCTTTAGACTGTTACTCCCCTTATAAAAACAGAAAAGTGATATTCCTTTGTCCCAATGTACATTGGACCAAACATCACTGTCTTAATAGTTATTTTGTTAAAGCCATTTATATTCTAAAAACACATAGGGGAGTAACAAGCTAAAGAAGTACCAATGATTATATATCCAACATAAAAATAAAAATAGTCTCCTAATTATTCTGGCACATTGCATCATCGTGTCCTATTTTGTATACTTTAATGATTTGTGCTTTTACAACCTATTGTCAAATTAAAAGCATAAAATCATTAAAGTAAACGAAATGGGACGCGAGAAAGCCATATGCCACACTAATTCGCAGACTAGCTTTTTAATTATGTCTGACATATTATGATTTCTAATATTAAAAAAGTATATATATATATTTATTCTTCTTCTTCTCTTAAGTTCTTTGTTTAAAGATTTGGCTTAAAATGATCTGCCAAACAATAATCCATATTTTTGTTGTTGCACCAATTAATTACCAATTAATTTTTATTTTAATAGTGTCTTCAAGTATGTTTTAATGAAAACTTTTTTTATTGCAATGTTTCGTCACGAAATATCTTTTCAATTTAGGGCATTGTGATCGTTCTGCCTGCAGAATTAAAAATTTTTCTTCAGATTTTAAAAAATCCTGGTTTAGATGTCAGAGAACATTTTTGGTCCCATTTCTACTCATATCTCTCGGTCGGTTTGTCTGTCCTACGTCGTTCAACATTTTTACGAACTTCATATCACCTGTCCTAAAAACTACTCGTCCAAGATTTAATTTTAATTTGGATGGTACTTGGTTAGAGCGCCTGTAACGGATATATAGGAGGCCCGTGGTTCAAGTCCCGGAACTTTTCAGCTATAGGTTCCTCTTCTTAGTAACATATATTCTTTTAATTTTGTCTTGAAAGGATATTTTATTCCTAATTTGGGACATTTTTAAACCTAAAAAATTGTATTTTAAATTATACCAAGATCTTTTANCCACACTAATTCGCAGACTAGCTTTTTAATTATGTCTGACATATTATGATTTCTAATATTAAAAAAGTATATATATATATTTATTCTTCTTCTTCTCTTAAGTTCTTTGTTTAAAGATTTGGCTTAAAATGATCTGCCAAACAATAATCCATATTTTTGTTGTTGTACCAATTAATTACCAATTAATTTTTATTTTAATAGTGTCTTCAAGTATGTTTTAATGAAAACTTTTTTTATTGCAATGTTTCGTCACGAAATATCTTTTCAATTTAGGGCATTGTGATCGTTCTGCCTGCAGAATTAAAAATTTTTCTTCAGATTTTAAAAAATCCTGGTTTAGATGTCAGAGAACATTTTTGGTCCCATTTCTACTCATATCTCTCGGTCGGTTTGTCTGTCCTACGTCGTTCAACATTTTTACGAACTTCATATCACCTGTCCTAAAAACTACTCGTCCATTTAATTTTAATTTGGATGGTACTTGGTTAGAGCGCCTGTAACGGATATATAGGAGGCCCGTGGTTCAAGTCCCGGTGCTGGAGTCTATTTTTCTCTATAAGTTCCCTTAGTTAATGATAATTATAATTTGATTTTAATAAAAATTGAATTGTTCCGTAGTATGAATACTACCTAAAACTTAAGTTTGAATTTGGATGGTACGTCATAATTAGCATAATATTATTTCTCTTCCACGTGCGCTCAAAGTTTTATTTATTAGCGCTTATATAAAATTCTCAAAAGCCATTTGTATTTTTTGACACAGTTAACTATGATGTTCTCATGGATTAAAAACGCATTTTTTTTTTTTAGTATAAATGGTGAAATGATAAATAGTATAAATACAAAACCAAATAAATATTTGTACTCAAGGCTCTTTTTTTCTTTTATTTAACATCCCACATGACGAATTTCCGTTTTGAAAAATTGTTATCACCCTTTTGAGGGATGTATTTTTGGTGCTTCCCTATATATTTCTATGTTTGGGTTATCACGTAGCTGCAAAGGTTTTTTTTTTTTATTTGGCGTACTTTATGAGAACGCAGGAAATTATAAGGGTCCTCTCTTTTACCTCAGGATCCTAAAAAACACGATGACAAACTAAATGACTAAAGTGAGGCCACTAATTTGAATCTGATGGACGACGAAGGTCTATCTATGGAACGACGAAGGTGAGAGGAAAATAGCCCAAGAATCGGGTCATTAATAACAAAATAAATGCGGGACAATGTTAAGGGTTAAAGGTTCTAACATTACACTGAACAAGAGAAAAGAAATGACTTAACTCTGGGAATAGAACATGTATTTAGGTTCATAACTCAAAACATATGTTACTCCGTGCGTACTATTTTACAAATACTGCTATGCGTGTTATTTCACCTTAATATCTTTGTTATTTTTTCCCACCGAGGAAAAAAG
Organism: Gerris buenoi; assembly: GCA_001010745.2. Lineage (NCBI taxonomy): Eukaryota > Metazoa > Arthropoda > Insecta > Hemiptera > Gerridae > Gerris > Gerris buenoi. Next base: position 775,750 of record KZ651272.1, on the reverse strand, counting down.
TGATATATTTTGCCAATTCCGGTGAAGGGGCGATATAACCTTACTGTAACCCTTTTATAAGGACTCCCATTATTATAATAGGTATATGGAAAGGTGTGGAAAACTACCCTTTGTTTTACAACTTTCGCTTTCTCATTTCTCCTACTCTTTGTACGTGGAAAAAGAAAGTATTTCAGATTTTTATGAATTAATCCGTTTTAGACCCCACTGAGTGCAAAAAAGTGATTAATTTTATTTCTAGGCATCGCGTGGCTCTATCATTGAAGCAAGCGTATTGTAATAAATTTATTGAATATTGAAAATAAATATAATCATGAATCATGATTGATGAGGTGATAGATAAAGGGTATACTTTAAACGTTTTAGGTCCGCTTTTAATAGTTTTAACGATCTTTATTAATTTATAGCTGTTGGTTTTACTACAAAATGTTATTTGCAAAAAATGTTCGTCTCATCGAATAGATAATAAAGTTAGAATTTTTTCCCGTCCTAAAATTCCAATTTTAATTTTAATGCGCACGTTTATGCGAGCGATGCGCGCGAACGCTTGGACAGACAACGTTGTCCAACGAACTCGTCCTGAGTATTGGTAAAATGAACATGTGTACCAAATTTAATAAAATTTGGTCAACTTTTACTCAAATTATCGTCGTACGTTTCAGACACACAGACAGACACGGAGCATATTTCGTTGAATGTAGGAAGCTCGCTACGCTCGCTTCAATTATCTGCAGCCAAAGCAGTACTCTTATACTTTTCTGAGTTCGTAAAGTCAACTGATCGCGGAAATTACACAAGACAAATATTTGTAACTATTCATTTATGTTACTAGTATGTGGTATGAGAAATAACATTACCCCTAACTTTACAGAAAATTACAGGAAAGCCCCAAAAAATCATACCGCAAAAACAAGAGGTTGAACATTTTTCTTATAGGGGCCCCTTTTTAAATTTTAATATATATTTTATCTATTCAAATTAGTTGTTATCTAGTTCGCTAAAAAAAATATATATATTAGATCTTCCAAGCAAGGTTACCTAAACTTGAGCGATGCGGCGAAGTTGCATTGCCACACTGCTTCGGCTTGTAGGCAGTAGGGTAATGAACTGTTTTAAAATTCATTACATACACTTAACAGTGATATTTAGACAATACCTTTAATATATACATATAAATGCAAATTTTAAAAGACACGAGTTTTAAAATTATTAAAAGTAGATGTTTTACTAGTGTGGGCTTATAAAGTGCAAAGCTTTATTTAGTGAGATTTAGTAAGATAAGTTAATAATTTGTTTAGTTGTAATAGTTTTATTGTTTATTTTATAAAATGTTGAAGTGATTTTCTCTGCTTTAGTTTGGTACTGAGTTGTGGGACGGAGCTAAACACTTGATCCTCTGTTTAATATAATACTTGAATAACGAGTCCGATAGAACCAAACCAAGGTCGAACTCATGCTCTTTTCTAGCTCTAAAGTGTTACTAACTAATCACATAAGAGCTTTGATAATAATCTAAAAATTTCTTCTTTTTTTTCACTTTGTGTAAATTTGGCACACTTCTTCTATTCTTAATTATTATTAACACCAACACATTGATACATTTATTAACAACTATATTTTAAACCAATATACTGTTCATTAGAACTCTGTCTGTAGTCGAACAAGAGGGTGATTGAAACTTTACTTGATAAATATTAGTCCAGGAGGTAGCGTGCAAAAAATGTTTCTGACTAGCAACAAGCTTAAAATGTGTGTGTAAGTAAATGTTTTGGTGCCTTTTAAGAATATGTGGTCGGCTAAGTTCATCTGCGGGGTATAATTTGTATGGCTTGGCAATAGATATTTAGAGAAAACAAACAGGTGGAGAGCGGCCGTGTCTCGCCCTTTTTGGTGGACAATGTGATTTTCATGATCCTGAGTGAAAAATAGCTTGTAGATCAAAAATCAAGTTGATGGTATTCTGTCAATTATATAGGTAATAGGCGACCTCTTTGATTTAAAGTATTTTTTGACTAATTAACCTATTAAGTGACGAACTATTATTATCAACTTGATTTTTGGTCTACCAACTAATTTCGTTCTCAGGATCATGAAAATCATATTGTCCACCATAAAGGGTTGGACATGGCCGCTCTCCAACTTTTTTTTTTTCAAATGCCTATTGCCAAGCTATGTCCCACAGACGAACTTAGCTAACCATAAATTCTTAAAAGACACCAAAAGATTTACTTATACACAGATTTCTAGCTTGTTCCTAGTCAGACACTTTTTTGCACGCTATCTCCTGGACTATACCAGGACTGTGACATGTAACAAGGTCTAAATAGACATAATTGAATGATAAAAACCAACACCTCTCCAACAAAATAATTTGTTTCCTGCCATTTTTCGGACTTTTGACGATCAATCAGGGCAATGATTGATCACCATCAATTGTTCAATGAACAAAAGTATCACAATTACAGAATCGCCCTCTGGGCTCATCTGGATGGCTTTTTACTCAACTATTGTATTGAAAATAACAATTTCTAACCAAATCCAACCACTTTCAACCATCTCTGGCTCTGGCCATATCGATATCATCCAGAGTCTAGAACACATCACTTCTATAGAGTGGTTACCTTACCTTTCGAATCTGGCATAACGCAACATTCTTATATTGTACATTAACTTAAATTCAGCTTTATAAAATACAACGAAGAGAAATAAAAAAAAGAAAAGAAAATTGAAGGTGTTTTATGAATAAATGATCAGTATGTTTAATAAATTCAAAAAAACGCAATATTAAAAAAAAAAAAACAATAGTGGGAGATTTAAAAAATTGAAGGCTTTGAGTGGATCCGTATAAGGCGAGCTTAACTCGTGACATAGTGGCGCCTTTAAATCTTGTTCTTAATCTTTTTATTTTTTATTTAATTAGAATCAATTTTTTTTATGCACTTTAATAATAAATTTGCATAATAATAAATTCAACGCGAGACAACTTAAACATATGATATCCCACAATATGTCTTTGTCAATAAGGACTTTTGATCAATTTTAACCAGCAATTTGACAATAGCAAATGCTTAATAGCGTCTGTATTCGACCAATTGAGTTGTTCATCAATAAATTGATGATTTAAAAAAATGAAATTTTATTTTTTCATATATTATAGTTAGTGTGAAGTGGAAAGTAAAGAGTTTGAAGTGAGTCTGAATATGGTGGGCTTAAGTTGTGTCTTAGTGGCGCCTCAACTTTTAATCTTATATTTAATCTTGTCATTTCAGACTTAATTAGACACTTGAATATTGATGATGTTGCTCTCATTTGATTTATTAACATATGAAAGAGTTGAGAAGGGAAGGGGGTGTTGAGAGGGGGGTCTTAAGTTGACAGTCGAAATTCAAACAGAATAACAAATCAAATAAAAAAAAATCTTTATACTTTCTCATATACTTCAGTATAATATATTATATAGAGAAGAAGGTATTGGGTTGACGCGAAATTTTGATTTTGACATTTTAATGGATTTTTTACCTAAAAGTCTAAAAAAAGTTTTTATTAACAAATGCCTTTCTGTAAAATGAGTGTTAGTTCAGGTCTTTAATTCTGCCGTGCTAAGCCAAAAAACCGTATCTGTCATTTTGGTCGAAAATAAGGTTTTGACATATTCAGGGTTTTGGGGGTCGTTTTTGCTGTTTTTGATGGTCCCGAAGCCGTATCTTCATCGTAAATACAAGAAAACAGAGATTTTTAGTTAAGGTTTTTGTATTAAAGGGCAATTTACTGAGCGAAATTGCCTTAAGTGACAAATCAGAAGGAAAAAGACCGTATCTGACGGTAGATACGGTAATTTCGCTTCTGAAATCACAGTCAACTTACACAACAGTTACGTTAAACCTGTTATATTCATATAGAAAAACACCTTATCTACCAGTGTTTTCATAAATTTGATCCCCCCTAAAATGTATTTATTTAGCTTAGGTAAAACAAATGTGGCTCTAAAGAGAATAAAATTCTTAATTGATTAATATAAAATAATAAAAAATCGGACGAATAATAAGGGAGTTATATGCCTTTAAACTTTGAAAACTTTTAAGTCGATTATCTCAAAACTTTTTTGTCCAAAAAAACGGTAGATACGGTTTTTTGGCTTAGCACGGCAGAATAAAAGAAGAAGGAAAAGTCTCTCCCATTAAAATTATTTATTTTCAAAGCAGCCATTTACTAGAACTATGTTAGTAGGTACACAACATGCATAGCATTCTACTATTAAAATCACTAAAGGTCGACCAAGAAGTCATGAACATGGGAGAAACTGAAAGCTTAGCTTCTTTAAAGTCGGAACTTCCGAGTATTGCCGAAGTCAGTATAGTCGGGTGCTAAGTAATAATTATTACTAATAACCATTTCTAGTTTGTATGACATGCGCAGTTATGTCAAATCTCACGAATAACAACAAGAAGGTTTCCAATCTGTTAGGTTTCCTGTTTAGTTTGTTTTTATACAGTTACAGTTCAAATTATAGTCACAACTGTCCTAAAAGATTTTTGTACGATTCACAAATCCACGGCATGATGCAAATGCAAAGGACGCAACAAATAACGGGATTGGAACAAACCTAATATGTATTTGTTATTATAGAATATTGTTAATGAATAATCAATTAATAATAATATAAAGATATAATCGTATATTATTAGTGATTTCTTATTAGGTACAGAGTTGCCTTTTACAAAAAATACATAGAAGTTATCGAAAATAAAATGATTAACAATAATAGAACAATACTGTATTTTTTGTCAGTGGTCTATTTTATTAAAAACTGACTATACATGACACCAAAACAACGCCACTAGCGCACTCCTCAGATTTCCATGACTTCTTGGTCGACCTTTAGAACCAGGTTAATCTAGTAATTTGTTTCAGGCAATTTTGATTATCCAATGAGTAATTTGATAAGTTACACCTGGGACTTACGTTAGAACCTTTTGGATTAAAGAGCGAGGGCTGCTGGTCTAACAATAATGTTAAACAGCATCGAGCGTGGTCATCATTTGAATGGGTGACCGCAAAATGGAAGTTCAATTCCCAGACCGAGCCCTGCATTATACTACATCGCTGTATAAATGGGCATCTGCTACCTATGTACTCGTATTTAAAATAGTAAGTATAATAATAGTAATAATAATAATAATAATAATAAAATAATAATACTAAATTAATTTAATATACTGTTTAACATATTGTAAAAATGATCAATAAAATGGTATTCATTCATTATTGGATTTTGGATTTGAATACAGGTTCGATTTATCGCACCGATTTTATTTAGGTTGAATTCATTTTAAAAAGAGAGACCATATTAAAAGATAACTTAAAATTCCTTACCGATTTGAAAGAAACTAGCGCATATTATTTAATTTCATAAGATTTTTTTATTACTGCAACAAGTATATTATGTACTCTATTTTGCTACTGGGTAAAATTACTGAGGAATTTTGTGTTGAGAGGGGAAGAGATTAGAAAAGTGTGCAGGCCTTACTGGAATGTATTATTTTGACAAAGGGATATCAACTCTCCTATGTACAAATCATGCTGATTATATGCAAATAATCAAATATATATGCTCAAATATATAAATAATACATATGTACTGTTTGACAAAGGAATATATTTTCTTGCTGCCAAGCGATTCTCGACCGCACCGTGTATCTCTGTTCAACCCTGTTACTGTAATATATAAAAAAAAATATATTTAATATATAATAGATAAAAATTTGTTTTTTAAAAATTTTATTTTTAAATAAATAGGTATTTATTTTATTATCGTGGGTTTTTGTTTTCCAATAAACTCAAGGCAATACTGCTGTGCTATTTATTGTGAATAAATTTTTCAAAATGTTGAAGCAATATCATGTTTTAGAATAGTTGGGCCACGTGGTCAGTTCTAGAACGTGGCCGGTGCAAAGACCAGAAGGCTGAAAGCACCTTGTTCTTCTCCTTATATTCTTGCAGATTGTTCCTTATTCTTTTTAATGAGGTTGGCAGTAATAGCGGGTAATTTATTTAAAGGGCTCAAGATTTCTTCCCCCCGAGGTAATCGTCCTTCTTTTAGGACCCTCGTTCAACTTTTTTTCAGACAAAGTCTGGGCCTTTTAATTTTTTTTTGCCTCCTTTTAAAGTAAAGGGTAGGTTACCAGTTTTTTTTATCGCATCGGTATTAAATGGAAGTAGTTAATCTTGTTTAGCCTAGATTCTAGATATAACATTATAGTTGGGGGCTATCAATTATATTAACTATTTATTTTTTACATTGTCGCAATTTGAATCTCATTACATTTATATTAAGGGAGAAATTATTATCCTATTTTCTTTTCACCCTTTATCATATTAAACTAGTTTCGATAGAATATTTATATATATGTATATTTTATATACATATATATAATCAGGTGTTATATATCAGGTGTTTTGTCGAGCACGTGTTTTAGCTATAAATAAATTATTGATCTGACCCCCAGATTGCTTTCTCACTAAAATTCAGAATAATATTATCGTTAAAAAAAAAAAAAATAAATAATAGTAATAATAAAAACATGCATTTATAAAGAAATGCACAAAAAAGGAAGACTTTTTAACACCGGCACGAACGTTCACACATCGACACTTTATGACACTAAGGCCTGGCACAAATTGAGGCACGTGTGGTGCGACATGACCCGTGTGACGCGACTCACACGTGGGGATCCGCAAATTGGAACGCGACTTTTTACTAGACTCTCGCACGCCACACACGTGTTTGAAGACCTTATAATTAATTTTATTTTTTTAGTAAATCTTCACTATTTTGCCCACCAATAAGTGCCCATTGTTAGAAAATCTCCCTTTTAATTTTCAAAGCCAGCTTTTGGCCAGCATTTAAATAAACTGCGTTGATTGTAGGCAATGATGATGGCCGAGAGGTCTCTATAGCTAGGTCTTATGTAAAAAAACTGCAGTACAGATGGAGCGTCAATTATCCGAACTAATGTTGAGTATGGTGGTTAGATGTTCAAAAATTCTAATTATCTGACGTTCGAATAATCGACTCTACAGTCTGCATCAAAGTAGAGTTACTGCGTTGTCAGCGCGGGAAAAATTATCAAATGGGGTGGGGAGCCATTGAGATCTTAAGATTTTCCCGGACAAAAGGTCGGGCCAACTAGGCAAAGATAAATGTGTCTAGTGGAGGGGAGAGGCCCTCTGGATAAACACTGCCCCACCCCTACCCACAGACCTAGTGGCTTTATATTTTCCCCCCAGAGAGGTTGGTCAATCTGTGTGTCACTCAATTTCCCGCGCTGTCAACGCACTAACTCTACTTTGGTGCAGACTGTACACTACACCACACACTCCTGTAACGACTTATTTATGTTGTTATTTTTTATTTTAACTTGATACGCTTTTGCGGGTTGTCTCGTAATACTTAACTTGGTGAATTTCACGTCAAAAAGGGTTAGAAGTACGACGTTTCGATAACACTACTGGCAGCATCTTTAGGAGTGAAGTATTCGTATACATCGTCATGTCAACTGAAGCAATAGTATACCTAGTTATTCCCTACAGTTAACATCACGTTGAAGTTCTTCCCTTAAGATGCTTCCAGCAGTGGAAGCGAAACTAAGGTCTTTAAATCCTTCGCGACACGGATTTCCCCCAAAAAAAGTGACGGATTTCATTGACGGTGCCTGAGAAGCTAAAATCTATTACCGTTGATTGTTGATTATTAAAATTTAATTTGTGGAGAAGCGTTGGGTTTTCATAAGAGGTACTTATTGCTGGTATTCATTCGTCGGGAATTTAAGAGTTGATGAGGAATAAAGCAGGTCTTAAACTTTCCTCGTGTAAAATGCTCAAAGAAATAAATATAAGGTGATATTATTTTTATAGTTTGTCTTGAACAGGAAAAAAGTAAAGAGGTTTAAAGACATCAAGATAGTAGTTGTTTCACACGGGAGGACTTTAAAGTATATAAAGAGGACAGGGGCGTTGCTACACGATAAATTTATTATTTATGTAAGTCTGAGGTCCCACTGGATATTTCTCTGAACACCCATAACCTTGCTTCCCACTTCACTAAGCTATTCTCCTTTATTTTTAGCTCCAACTTTGTACTTGATATAAATAACTCAGCATTCAAAGCAGATTTTTAGATGTTTTCATACTCTGTGATAACTTTTAATCCGCTCTCATTCCCATTGAGACGTAGACCAGGGCATGGCAGCACTACGCCACACGTGGCCTACCCGACATTAGTAGATATATAGCGTATATATACATACCAATTCGCACGGTTCGTATATTTCTGCGGTTCAAAAGCTGCATGCTGCCCTGCCCTGCGTCGCGCCTAACCATATTTAATTATTGCATTTTTAAAATTCGATTTTAAGATATTAATGGATTTACACGTTCTGAGGTCCCCTGAGTCCAAAAAAGTGGTTTTTAAAAAATGTCTGACTATCGTCTGTGCAGATGATTGGAGCCTAAACTACTCGGCCAATTTTGTACGAATAGGGCCTATTTTTCCAGAAAAAACCATACTCGAGGTGAAATCGAGAAATAAATTTTAGCTCCCAATTTAGGGGCGCTGCTTACCTCCCAAAATCCCCCATTAGTTTATGAAGAAGGGTCATAAACAATTTTAAATTGTAGTTCATTTAAATATGAATTTAACGGTGTAAGCTGTTTTCCCGGGGAAAAAACTAGTTCCTGAGAAAATAGCATTAAACGCGGACGGAGAGAGGCCGGGTTCAATTCCCCGCCGAGGAGAAGTTATTATGGAAAAAAACTGGGCTAAATAATTATGAGGTTTGTTCCAACCACACTTCAAACTGGTTTGGAACTGTCCAACGCATGCGCAACCGACCACAATTGATCGTTTTTCGTTAATGCGCATAGTTTGAAACTAGTTTGAAGTGTTGTTGGAACAAACCTATGGTATCATGTGAAAAAGTTTGTCTAGTTATTTTTAAGATAATGTGGTGGTTCGTAAATATACTAAAACACAAACTTACACGAGACCAAACACGTTCCTGATGTCTAAAACCTAATTTTTAATTATTATTATTATTATTATTTTTTTTTTTTTAGGAATTTTGGAATTCGGAAACATTTTGCGGTCTTTAGTCCGACCACAATGCTTACCACTTATCTAATCGGAAGTAATAACAATATAATTCACATTGGGTCAAACATTAATCACGACTCATAAAAAAGCTAAAGAGCAATCTTTTTGAATTTATTACTTCAAAGTCCCATTTGCATCAATTTTGATAGTAAGTTGATTTATTACGTCAGTTGGTATTGTTACACACAATTCCATCTTAATTGATCAGTTTTACTTTATGTGTTTCATTCTATCAGAGTAATTTCTATACATTCTCGGTACAAACTAATGACTTGGTTTCGAAGAATTTAAAGGAATCTATCAAATACTATTTACATAAATATTTTAATCTTTCAAAGAAGTTGTAATAAATAAATGAATCAGGAAAATAAGTAAGAATAATGTAGGTGTTTTTAAAAAAATAATTCTTTAGAACTTACAATGAGTCAAATGCCTGAAGTTGAAGTTCGTAAGAAATACTTACTTGTCAGGTTGAACTAGATGCGGCTGAAGACAGGTTCATTGGTTCATCCCACTGAGGGCAAGTATTACTACTTGCTCCCACTGGGAAGCTGAAAATCCTTATTCAATCTCGCCTAATATACACGCATCTCTACACCAGCATCTTCAATAACCAATTCCTCCGAAAAATAATAATCGCAAATATTATTATATACATATTATCGTAATTATATATACATTTTACATATATATGTACACAAATTGAATGAATTTATATTGTATATAAAATTAAACAAATCTTTCATTAAAAAAAATATAAATATCTGGAGGCAAAAAAAAAAAAATCTTTTAATACCGTATAAGAACATGAAAAGACAATTAACATTAGCCAAAAATAAAACAAGAGAAAGAATCAATATCTAT
>KZ651272.1:706052-750607 GCA_001010745.2 Gerris buenoi | reverse complement strand
CACTAATAAATCAGTAACATAATATTATGGCATAGATCTTGTTATTTAACTCTATGATTATAACTTCTTGCCTTATCTACAACAACAACGCTTTACTTTACTTTCAAATCGCCACGACCTGTTAAAACTTAAGTGAATTTCAATCTTGAGTGTGCCATTGGCCCTCGTTTGTTATCTTTTCGAAACTTACCGGAGCTATTTGTTTATTTCCCAAGACTTAAAAATGGACATGGACAGTGGAGTCAATATTAATTCTTTTAAATTGTACTGTACAACCAAAAAAACATGGAACCAAAAGTGTCTGAATCGTGGAGTCTTGTTTTAATCTCTCTACCTGACTCATGTTTTTTACTGTGTGCTACTTACACTTTCTATCTATATTATTAAAAAAAGTTTTGTAAACAAACAAGTTCAGTGAAAGTGATATAAAATTAACTGTTTGTAAGAGTGCGATAGAGATAAGAGGGGTTAGGGGGAGGCTCTCTGGGGGGAGAAAGGGGAGGTTCTCATAGTAAATAGATGCGTTGAGCGGAATGACACGGGGAACTGTCATTCCCGAGGCAATAAACAAAACACGGGACGACGAACGAAGCAAGTAGGGGGCGGAGCCTCTAGTTATTTCTAATTTATATTATGGATGTTCACATATGACGAGATTAAGAAGTGGATTTGTTTTATAAATCACTTTTTAATTGATGAGCTGACACCAAATAGTTATTTATGCACCTAGGGAGTAAGGTAAGCCATTCATTATTCCCTGAGCGAAAAAGTTGGTTCTTGAGGCGAAGCAGAAGGAACCTTGGTCCCTAAATCCCGAGCCGAAGCCGAGGGAATTAGAGCTTTTAATTCCCGAGGCGCAGCCGAGAGAATAACTCTTGTAACGATAATTATCGAATTAATTAATTCCCGATAATTATCGCGAAGGGAATAATGACACTTTACTCACGAGGTACCTACATACAATATTTTATCTCCCGTAGGGAGTAAATACACATTTTCGTCCATTGCTTTTGCTTTTGTTTTTATTTATTATTTTAATAAATATAGCAATAATTATTAGCACTTTTAATAGCAGATATAAGAGATTCAATATTAAAAACAAATAAGAATTGGAATTAAACTCAAATAAAAGGTTATTTTATAGATGTAGGTTATAAACAAAGATAAACATGATCGTAAAAGCTGTGACGCCAACCTAATTTCAACAACTTCATTACATTAACCATTCATTTTCTACTATTTATAAAATAATTAAGTTGCAATCTTTACTTTTTCGCCCTTGTTTACTTTTTCGCCCTACTTTTACTTTTTCTCTCTACTTTTTGAATTCAGGGATGAAAAGACTTACTTTAGTCCCTCTAAACTAATTCAAAATCATAACTTTTTTTCCCAACTGGAGATAAAATAATTTTAACTAATGAACAAAGATAATAATAAACAAAAATTCTACCCCTTCCAACTTAACTGTACCACCATATTCCTAAATAAATAAATATGGCTTCTTCTGACAGCTTGTCTCAACCGCAAAAGCAGGAAATAGCAAATAGCAATCCAAGGTTTATGTTAAGCACTTTTACACAAAACAGGAATCTTCTGTTTGCCTAAATTATACTTAATTAATATCTATGCACTGATATATATTTTTGAAACATTAGTCATTTTTGCGTTTTTGAAGTAGCTGAAAGAATGTTTTATCCAGAGTCAATATCAATCTAAACGCAAAATTCAATTTAAAAAATCTCTATATTGAATATTCCATCATTACTTCCCCAAGCATGGAAAGAAGTTAATTAGCTACCAAATAAGTGAATTATTGTGTTTGACAATTTATCATTATTATTATTTTTTTTCGTTTACTTTTTCCCCGTTTTTGCAACGAAAAAATCGGGATGCGCCTTAATCGATGTATTCCAGTGTACTGTGCACTATATTTAATAACCTTTTTCTACGAACTTATCTTTTATTACTGCTTAAAGAGAGTTTAAAGTTTTCGCCAAACTAGAAATTAGCGTTGACAGAGCGGGAAAAACTAGCAAATGGGGTGAGGAGCCAATAAGAGCTTGAAATTTTCCCGGACAAAAGGTCGGGCCAACTAGGTAAAGATAAATTGCTCTAGTGGAGGGGAGAGCCCTCTGGATAACGCTGTCCCACCCCTACCCACAAACCTAGTGGCTTTATTTTTTCCCCCAGAGAGGTTGGCCAATCTGTNAAAACTCTTATGTCATAAAAACTAATTTCTAAATTTCAAGGTACAAAAGTACAATTGGTTCAGAAAGATATCGTTATGACAAGTTATGTATAAAATGCCCACCTTCTTAAATAAAAGGACGCATCGTGAAAAGGGAATCTTTAGGGCTAACTTTTTTATAATATCGGTGGTGACAAAGTTAGCCATTTTATCAAAGAAAGTTTCTAGTGAAAAAAACTGTTTTCTTCAGGTTCCTTAATTATTTTAGGAGTGTAGTGAGGCGTTCCATCTAGAACCAGGCACTTACTGCATAATAGAATGTGACAGTTAAAATAAAAGCCAATCCACTCTTGATTATTAACGATGCAAATAATAAAATCTTTTCTTCGACATATAAAATGCTATTAAAGATATAAATCCACTTAATTTATTTAAAAGCTGGATTTAACTCAGTTATTCTCCTCAGTTGTGTCTTTGACAAATAAATTTCCTCTTCACAAATGATTTCCAAAATTAGTAACTTGATTGCGTAGGACGCTAAGTTTGTGTGGAGCGTCTTCACGAGTTCTATCTTTTTATTTGTTTATACTTAAGAAGGTTTTTTCTAAAATTAAATCTAAATAAAAAAGATATAATTAAATTTAAAGTAAATGGNGCTCGGAGGCTAACCTAATCACTCGTCAGTAAAATTCCATTTTGCTGCCTAGTTACATAAATAACTATTTTTTGAACAACGTAAATAAAAAAAAATAAATAAAAAACGAAAATGAAAGCTATCCAGTTTTGATTAATTTTTTTATTTTACCCCTAACATAACATCCATCAAAAATAATTTATATATAATATATTATTTACTGTGAGTACGTAGAAACTGCAAATTTTATAAAACACATATTTTATTTGATAGTTATCTTAACTGTGGTAACTTCCATATTATCTTTCTACCTCCATACAATTCTCATCCCATTAATTATTTACTTCTAACGAGTTTTGAATTTATTGATTCGCTCTCCTTGTTGACTCTCAGATACAGATTAGCCAATTCCGATTTTTTTTTATGGACTGATAAATTTGCATTGCAGATTTTTATTTTGGAAAATGGTGCTTGTGACTAATTGCATGTAATTTACAGACTTTAAGGGAAAACTTTTTTTTTATCTAGTTCAGATCAAGTAAAAAGAGAGACTGAATTTTGTTTCTTAGATGGTTATATTTTTCTAATCTGTATTCAGAGTGGCTCCTTGACTTGAATTAATAAACAGAGTTATCTAAATATAGAGGCACCAACTTAACTTTTTAACTCAATTTTTGACTCGAATAAGATCTTATTTGCTGCTATCAACATAGCAAATGTTAAAATAAAACTCATTTAATCATCAATTTAATGATGATGCCAAGTAAGGCCAGTGGTAGCATGTGAAGGAGCGCAGTTGGCTGTCCTATCAGTTCTTATCAATAAAGTTAAACAGCATCGGACATGGTCACACCTTGGATGGTGATCGCAGTTCTGCGTTCAATTTCCGCACCGGGTTCTCCCACCCGATGTTCACCCAGCATTGGCAGCAAATGAATAGGTAGGTGATCTCACCAATTGGTGAGTTTACCCTGTACATTGAATAAATCCTTCTTTTAAAAAATGTTTATAACCTGTCATTTACATAACGTTCATATAAATCAAAACTTGTTGAAATATTCTCCACTTTAAATCATGATATGTTTTTGGGCATTGAATCCAGTGTAGCCAACAGTTTTGCCAACCTTTACACCTCCCCTTTTGAAGACTGTTGCCATAGTGCGCTCCAGTTGACAAAATATCGTACTAAAAAAAGTTAATATCGAGTTAACTCCTGTCATTTTCCAACTTCTTGATATTATATTTGAATAATTCAGCGCTAAAAAGTACTAAAAAGTTAAAACCAACATCCTAGTATATCCTAACTTCTAGTACCTACTATATTTAACCTACATCTTGACATATCCTATCTTCTAGTACCAATTATTATTCAAGTTGTTTTTTTTTTCCCATGTCTTTTTGTACGGGATGGAAATTTCTTCTGTACCCACGTCCTAAAACATGTAAAAATATTGTGCGGAGAATTCCAGAATAGAAACCACTTTCAAAAATCTGGTGGAGTTAAATTCTAAAATAATACTTGATGCATATTGTTCTATAAGAAGTATATTTTCAACAGGATTACACGTATTATAAACAATGAAAAGCACTGAATTATTATTATTACAAAACACACATCTTCTTTAGTACTTTTCAATTAATTAGGGAAAATTCATACCGTCCGAGTAAAATTTCTATAAACATGGGTTGTTAACTGACACTCTGACAAAACCAAAACCCGGCTTTGCATGATAATATTATAATTTTACTATCACTTACAAAGGATTTCCGTGTTATGTACATGTTATTTGAATATGTATAAGTAGCAAGTGAAAGAACCCTGGAGAGGGATAATATACCAAGTTAATTAGAAGAGTGGTTTCATTTTAGAAAATTTTACAAGAGGGTTCATTAGCTTTCCACACTCTAGAGTGAAAAACAATAACAATATACCTTTAGTACACACGCGCGCGTTTACATTTCCGTCTCTATACTTATGTTTCTTAAAAAATTAAGTATGCTTTACATATTTTTTCAAAACATACATTAAAAATNGTAAACAAAGCATCGTAGAATGACTCGCAATACAGCTGGGAGTTTAAAAGCAGTGCTGCCAACCTGATTTCAACAAATGCACTACGTTTGCTAATCATTCTCTACTATTTACAAAATAATTAGGTTGGCGGCAGTGGCGTGACTATGGGCCCAGGGGGGCCCCCAAACCATTGTCGATGGGGGCCCCCTTAGGGATAATAAAATGTTATTTGAGCTTGGAATATTATACTTCTATAACTATAGAAGATATACCAAGGGGCCCCTTTCAGTTCTTTTTTTGTTGCTCATCAATTTTATTTTGGCGGGTGGCCCCCAAATAATTCTTGCGGGGGGACCCCAATCTCCTAGCTACGCCACTGCGATAACAGTAGATTTATATTTAATTGGATTATTATTCTAATATGCTTAATTCAATAATCAATATCTTTCTTATATTATTAAAAAAGTTTGGTGAGTGAAGAGAGTAAGGAGCAGGGTCCCCTAGTTATTTTTAATAATATTTCNTTTTAATAGGGGGAAAAAACATTAAAAAAGTAAGGTAATTTAGAATAAAGTAGCTAAAACGAGAAAATACATTTAAAAAAAAAAAAAAACTTTTCATCTTTTCATTTAAAATTTAATAAACCGAAAAAATAAATTAATTTTACACTTTTTAAGTCTTAAGTTTTAAAATGAGGTAGCATTATAATAACTGCATATTATCAACAGCATAAAAATATAACTTTTACTTTTCCTCACCTGAATAGCATGAAAAGTATTGTTTTCTATTATAATTATTTTAAAGCCTCAAATAAAATGTGATTTATGTACTCAATTTTCTTTCTGCTTGTCTTAATTATGTTTTAAATTCCGATTTATAATATAACAAACCTTATCTATCATTAGTAGATCATGTTTTTTTTAATCTTTTCGAGATTATTCGAATCATTTATTTTATTATATATTTATCATTTCTTTACGTATTTCTATACGTATTATATTCATAATAGTTTGGTAAATTGTAGAATTCGTTCCAAAATTACTATCTTTATGTAATTATTGATTATATGTATACATAAAAAAAGCGGTTTGTTTGTTCTGTGGACGTGTTGACAGACACATATTTTAATATTTTATTATCCCTGACCGTATAATAATAATGATTATATATTTTATCCTTGAATCTAGGTTATCAATTGAACAATGATTTTAGGGCAAATTTTGAAAAAAATACGCAATATTGTTTTTCTCTTAGTCTAATAAAATTGGCGTATAAGATATTTTTAAATATTTAAATATGCAGGGTGTTTGGTCGAAGATGTAACAAACGAAGAGGGCAGATACTACCCATAATTTGCAACAAAAAACACTATATGTACCATGGGTCAATTCTCAATAGTTTTGCCACAATAATTTTTTTTTGTTATTTTCCAAGGTACCTCCATTTTACTTTAAACAATCGATTGCTGCACCTAAAATATTGCTGATAGAGCTAAAATAAAGGTACCGTTGGAAAGAAGAGAAAATTTTATTTTGGAAAATGTCTATTTCAAATGCCTTAAAGGAGCAATACATATCCATAAATTTCATTTTATTGTTAATTTTATCAAAAAAATTAAAATTTATTTTTGTTTAAGTCTGTAATTTTGCCAAAATGGCATGAGCTACAGTTTGCCAAATTTCAGTAAAACTTATCCATTTATTCCCCTTCAATTTAAGTACCATAACACTATTAGTTGATATGCAATTTTGTTGAGCTATGATTGAGTTTTTGTAAAAAAACGACCGTAAAAACGCGTACAGACTACCTTACGTGTTACCCAGAGGAGATGTATAATTGTTATAATTACCCTAATAAGTGAGATGAATGAGCAGATTTTTTTTTTCACATTAAATTAAAGAGGACTGCAGACTGTCCAGTCCATAGGTCAATCCTAATAGCTTTAAATATTCTCCTCTTTCCAACGGTACCTTTATTTTAGCTCTATCATCAATATTTTAGGTGCAGCATTCGATTTTTAAAAGTAAAATGGAAGTACCTTGAAAAATAACAAAAAAATTATTGTGGCGAAACTATTGAGAATTGACCCATGGTATATATAGTGTTTTTTGTTGCAAATGATGGGTAGTATCTGCCCTCTTCGTTTGTTACATCTTCGACCAAACACCCTGTATATATACATTACTGACGAGTATCTTTTGCTGCAACGAGACCTTCTTCTATGTATGCATGTGTGTGTGTATAATAAAATATTAAATCAGGTTTTTATACCAAGAAAAAATAATAATGACCGTAACAAAAATAAATTATTACCTTTAATAGAAAATAATATATTTATTTTTAAATCTTAATACTAGAAGGTTTGATATAATAAAAATCTTGACAATAATTTATTATAATTAAATTTGATTTTAATGGTTCGAGTGTAAAAAAAAGGATTTTATTCTTGAATTTGAAAATAAATGAATAAAATAATAAAGNACAAATGATTTCCAAAATTAGTAACTTGATTGCGTAGGACGCTAAGTTTGTGTGGAGCGTCTTCACGAGTTCTATCTTTTTATTTGTTTATACTTAAGAAGGTTTTTTTTTTAAAATTACATCTAAATAAAAAAGATATAATTAAATTTAAAGTAAATGGAATGGTGAGAAATTGGGGTTTTTCCCCCTTAATAACTGTTTTTAGAAATGTGGGTAGAACAAAAGAACATATTTAAGCTGGCTGAAAAAAATTCTGTCATTAATATGTATAATGCAATTTATAAGATGACTTATTTTTAGGTTAAATTAAGTAGTTTTAATACTAATTAAAATTAAATGACTGCTAAATTAAAAGCCTATTTGATAATTGATTTTATTATTAGATTGAGGTTAAGGTAAGCACGGAATAGTTATTTATGCACCTAGGGATTAATGTAATTTTTTTTTATAAGACATCGACATTATTACTTAGTCTCACTGATTATCGATTATCGACTCCAAGGAGTGACCCCCGGCCATTGGCTGGATGTTTCTCTACCCTAACAGTGCCCCTTCGGGCCTCTCACTAAAGGATGGCCTCTTTCGCCTTTGACCTTCTAATATGGCCTGGTGAACCACCAGGACGAACTGACATCGCCAGTTAATTAATTTGGCGACCTTATGGTCTATCTAGAGTAGGTTACTACGTGAGTCACCAGTCACCACGAGTTCAATTACAAATCCGGACGCCTCTGGTTTCCCAACAGTGGGCTTTATTCGGCACAAGACCCATTCATACTTGGCATGGGTCGCTAGGGCGATCGGGGACTGTTAGTCACTTACGGTTAAGACGAGGCAACATTAGTAACAGAGAATACAATATCAAATGCGATAATTATATTGTCGGCAGTTGAGTGAAGGTATTGCTTCGAATATACGGTCGCTATCTTATAAGAAGCTTTTACCTAAAACTTTTATGTCATAAAAACTAATTTCTAAATTTCAAGGTACAAAAGTACAATTGGTTCAGAAAGATATCGTTATGACAAGTTATGTATAAAATGCCCACCTTCTTAAATAAAAGGACGCATCGTGAAAAGGGAATCTTTAGGGCTAACTTTTTTATAATATCGGTGGTGACAAAGTTAGCCATTTTATCAAAGAAAGTTTCTAGTGAAAAAAACTGTTTTCTTCAGGTTCCTTAATTATTTTAGGAGTGTAGTGAGGCGTTCCATCTAGAACCAGGCACTTACTGCATAATAGAATGTGACAGTTAAAATAAAAGCCAATCCACTCTTGATTATTAACGATGCAAATAATAAAATCTTTTCTTCGACATATAAAATGCTATTAAAGATATAAATCCACTTAATTTATTTAAAAGCTGGATTTAACTCAGTTATTCTCCTCAGTTGTGTCTTTGACAAATAAATTTCCTCTTCACAAATGATTTCCAAAATTAGTAACTTGATTGCGTAGGACGCTAAGTTTGTGTGGAGCGTCTTCACGAGTTCTATCTTTTTATTTGTTTATACTTAAGAAGGTTTTTTCTAAAATTAAATCTAAATAAAAAAGATATAATTAAATTTAAAGTAAATGGAATGGTGAGAAATTGGGTTTTTTCCCCTTAATAACTGTTTTTAGAAATGTGGGTAGAACGAAAGAACATATTTAAGCTGGCTGAAAAAAATTCTGTCATTAATATGTATAATGCAATTTATAAGATGACTTATTTTTAGGTTAAATTAAGTAGTTTTAATACTAATTAAAATTAAATGACTGCTAAATTAAAAGCCTATTTGATAATTGATTTTATTATTAGATNGATGAACGAGTATATAAAGGAATATAGTGATGAACGAGTATATAAAGGAATATAGTGATGAACGAGTATAT
Organism: Gerris buenoi; assembly: GCA_001010745.2. Taxonomy (NCBI): domain Eukaryota; kingdom Metazoa; phylum Arthropoda; class Insecta; order Hemiptera; family Gerridae; genus Gerris; species Gerris buenoi. The sequence goes on along the minus strand of KZ651272.1, from coordinate 741,415 downwards.
AAAGGAATATAGTGATGAACGAGTATATAAAGGAATATAGTGATGAACGAGTATATAAAGGAATATAGTGATGAACGAGTATATAAAGGAATATAGTGATGAACGAGTATATAAAGGAATATAGTGACGAACGAGTATATAAAGGAATATAGTGATGAACAAGTATATAAAGGAATATAGTGATGAACGAGTATATAAAGGAATATAGTGATACATAAAGGAATTAACTGTTGTATAAATGGAGACATGTAGTGTGTGACAATTAAACAATGTACTCCCCTCTTGAAAAAGGTTATACTTTTTTTGAATTAATGACTAAATTTCCAAAATTTATTCGCAATAATAGTCTGTCAATTAAGGTGGCTCTAGCTTCCTTACGTATACTATTGTCATATTAATCTTTTACAACCCATTATTATATCAATTTTGGTTTATAACTTGAGTATTAAGAAAACTTCCCTATATTTAGAGCAAACATATATTGCAATAAATAATTGCAAGATAAAAAAAACTTTTTATGTACTACGTTTTTAAATTTTCTGTCATAAATAATAAATTTAAAACCTGTCAAAATGAAGATAGTAAATATGGGACATGCAAAAACAAATAAAATAACTTTCGAATTTTTTCCGAAATAATTTTCCATACAGCAAAACTTGCTGAAAACTAATTAAATTCTGCTGAAAGATGGCTAAAAGTATTAAAATAATGCATTGTCATCGTGTTCTGAGCTATTCTAAAAGTTTTAAGCTACTCGGGATGTTAGTTAAAAATCGATTGCAAGATTTGTACTGAACAAACAAACAAACAAACAAGAAAGCAAGCTAATAAAAACGTAGTAAAATTCCATCGAAATCGGCTCAGTATTTAAGGCTTCATGCGTATGCAGACAGCAAACAACAGAATGAGAATGGGCATTATTATTATTTATAAAAACCCTTATTGAATTACAAACAAAAATAATTTATTGAACGTTTAAATCCATCAAAATCTCAAAATATAAATTTCACGTCACCACCATGCGTATATGATAAAGGAAGTATAAAATAACAAAGAATAGTGCGTAATGAAATATAGTGATGTAATGAAAATTACTACTCTTTTGAAAAAGGTCCCTCTTAATATTTCCGATCTTTCCTTAAGGTATTTTATAAAAGAAAAATAGGAAATTTCAGTACACCTATTCTATCTGAATTAACTTTAAAAAGCGAGTGAATAAAGGAAGAGCTAAATTCTCTTCCGGTAAATTTAAAGCATTTACTGAAATTAGTTCCATGATATGGTTATATCATTAACAAAATCCTTATTTCGGCCAATTTGACATTTAGCTGTGAAGCAAGACTTTTGTGTATTTAGACAAGACAATAATTGGAACAATGAGATGGGTAGCTAGACGCGGCGCAGTGGTTTAATTGTGGTTTAATACTGGAGTAATATGAACTAATATTAGCTGCGACTAGATATGAAATGAAACCACGTTCTCTTTTAATATTTGTTCAGTTCAAATAGTCAATTGAATCCAGTTATTTGATAAGGTCGGTTCTATCAGCCTTATTATCAATATACTTGCATGTTTCTGCTGCTAACTAATTCGTTTGCTGAATTCTCACTGAATATTATTGTTTGCTAAACACAACATTGATTTAATTCTATTTTTGAACAAATTAAATGCCATCAAAATTAATGTTATAGATAAAGAAGAAGGAACTTATAAAAGTGCACTACACCGATAGGATTAAAAATGCACTTCTAATAGGGATCCCTAGATCAAGCTCTACACCATGGATCACTAGATCAAACTCTACACCATGGATCCCTAGATCAAGCTCTACACCATGAATCCCTAGATCAAGCTCTACACCATGGATCCCTAGATCAAGCTCTACACCATGGATCCTGTCAAGGCGGATGGAGTGTAAAAACTTTCACAACTCAATTCCTTCCTTGTTCCAAAGGCGCGTAAAACAAAGGACACCCACCCCCAGGTCGGGGGAAAAATAATATTAAAAGAAAAGTGAACTAAGAGTATTTATAATAAGGGGAGTTATTCACTAGGTAAATTTTAATAAAGACACAATAAACAATTAAGGTATATACTTGAAATAATAAGATTTACTTTAAATCCAAAAGATAAATGTATAAAAATTAAGGTTAGTAAGGTTAGTTGAGGTGACATAAGTTAAGGTTAAACAATAAATAATAACGATAGGAAAACCAGGTTGTGGTGGCGAGACGTGGCCGAAGGTAGATAGATGATGGGCAGGCTGGAACAGATGGGAGAGGATCAGCTGCGTCCTTCCGCTCAGCTCAGCACTGCTAGCAGTAATCCAGAGGAAGAGTGGTCAGGAAGGGACCAAAAGGCTGGATGTAGATCAGAACCGTGAAAGTTCAGTAGCGACTTTCTAGGCAGACGACCTGCAAGGTAGACGATGTTAACACCTTGAGGTCTGATGGCACACTGAAGAAATAAGGAGAGTTGAGCTGAGTAGCAGCTAACGTTAGTTGAATTAAGCGTTAAGGTTCAATCTCTTATTTCGAAATAAATCTAATTGAATTATAGTTGAAGACTCTGCTAAGTAGAACGAGGTGCAAGAGTCATTTCCTGTGATCAGACAGATGGCTTCTTAATTAGGTTAACTAAATTAGGCCCTCGAATCGTAGAATCTAAAATCTGTAGACTAAGTTAATTATACTAAATAAAATTATAAAGAAAAACTAAGCTTGGCCTAAACAGATCCCACGATCAAGCTCTACACCATAGATCCCTAGATCAAGCTTTAAACCATGGATCCCTAGATCAAGCTCTACACCATGGATCCCTAGATCGAGCTCTACACCATGGATCCCTCGATCAAGCTCTACACCATGGATCCCTCGATCAAGCTCTACACCAAGGATCCCTAGATCAAGCTTTACACCATGAACCCCTAGATCAAGCTCTACACCATGGTTCCCTAGATCAAGCTCTACACCATGGTTCCCTAGATCAAGCTCTACACCATGGATCCCTGGATCAAGCTTTACACCATGTATCCCTAGATCAAGCTCTACACAATAGATCCCTAGATCGAGCTCTACACCATGGATCCCTCGATCAAGCTCTACACAATGGATCCCTGGATCAAGCTTTACACCATGGATCCCTCGATCAAGCTTTACACCAAGGATCCCTAGATCAAGCTTTACACCATGAACCCCTAGATCAAGCTCTACACCATGGTTCCCTAGATCAAGCTCTACACCATGGTTCCCTAGATCAAGCTCTACACCATGGATCCCTGGATCAAGCTTTACACCATGTATCCCTAGATCAAGCTCTACACAATAGATCCCTAGATCGAGCTCTACACCATGGATCCCTCGATCAAGCTCTACACAATGGATCCCTCGATCAAGCTCTACACAATGGATCCCTGGATCAAGCTTTACACCATGGATCCCTCGATCAAGCTTTACACCATGGATCCCTAGATCAAGCTTTACACCATGGATCCCTAGATCAAGCTTTACACCATGGATCCCTAGATCAAGCTTTACACCATGGATCCCTAGATCAAGCTTTACACCATGGATCCCTAGATCAAGCTTTACACCATGAATCCCTAGATCAAGCTCTACACCATGGATCCCTAGATCAAGCTCTACACTATGGATCCCTAGATCAAGCTCTACACTATGGATCCCTAGATCAAGCTTTACACCATGTATCCCTAGATCAAGCTCTACACAATGGATCCCATGATAAAGCTCTCCAGATCTTAGTCTAATTCTATTTAATACCCATTTAAACATTACAGTATATAAATAGGATTATGTACATATTATTCCTATGAGCATTATCCCAATTTCATTTATATCTAGATTTTGATTTTCACAAATAGACCTCATTATATAATTCAGAGATTATTGTGAACTAGAGAGAGATATAAAAAATAATTTTAAAATCTTTTAGTCTTAAATAATTTATTTCTCATACACGTAATATATACAAGAGAAATAATTGTGATGGCATAAAAAATCCACTTTTTTCAATCTTTCACAATCTTGTATTTTTAATATTGTGCTATTTAAAAATTAAATACTGGCTAATTTTTATTTATAAAACGTCTTCCATATTAATTCCTTCTTTCTTGGAGTTTATCATTGTATATTTTTATTTAAATTTTAAAATGAATTTAATTTAAAGTTTGAATATTTTTCTAAAGTTTTTATTAATCTCATATTATAATATTTGAATAACAACGCTACAAGAAACTAGGTTAAAGAAACTAGAAAATAGAAAATTAATGGTATATTTTACAATGTGCGAAAAACAGGACGATTTTAAATGTTTATAGTATACAATTTAAACGAGGTTAATAGTTCTTGATTGAAATGAATACAGGTCAGTTGGTTTCTAGATGTAGTTCTATATTTACAGGACAGGCCAGAGTTGCTCTCACCTAATTGAGAATTATAGGATGACAGATTAAATAAAGATAAATATATTCTATTTATTTAAACTGTGGACTCGGCTGGTTGGAGTTTATATATGCAGAGGATCCCAGAGAAAATTCTCTCAAGGGAGACTTGCTAAATCAGCCAGCACGAACTTACTAACTATTCATCTGCAATGTAGGGTAGTTTGTTTTATTTTCGATTTTGAGAATTTTAATCGAGGGGTTATTTATCGACAAAGAGGGTTGTTTTCTCCTTATTTCCTCCTTGGATTGTATAGGCTTCCTGCATGGGCTTCACAGTTATATTCAGTGAAAATTAAGCAAACAAATCAGTTAGCAGCAGAAACATGCAAAGGGGTATTTCTCGTTATTTCCTCCTTGATTGTATTGGCTTCCTGCAACGGATGTTACAACGGAATCACCGGGGGGTTTCAAATATAATTGATCCTTTGACAAAATCTTATGGTACTGTCTTTATCAATATTCTTTTTTTTCAGGGTGATGTTTAAAGATACTTTAACTTACTGAAGCGAAACTTAAAACATTACACACCTACCAGACAGTCAGGTGGGTACGCAAAACAGATACTTACTCGTGGACGGCTAAATGTCTACAATTTTCTTTCCCAGTACCGTGTACCCTGATTGTATGAGGTGAGTGTGAAAAATCCCGTTTTCTTTTTTTCCAGTTGAATTAGGCGTTACAGTTTCGTAGAAGTATGGTCAACGTGTGACAAGCAAATTAATTAATTTTATGCCCAACTCAGTTTGTAGTTTAGTGAGGGATGGGTTGATGTTTTAAAGAAAAGTAAAATGATTATCAACATAATATAATATTATATAGTATATATTTTTTAAAAGTTTGTCAGGTTATTTATTGTGCCTTTCATTAAGGGCAAATGAATTAACTCAAAGGACATTGTGTTACACGAAATAAAGCAGAATAACTTTGAGGTTTATAAGAGACTTTATGAATAGTTAATAACACTTGATGGTTAGATGAAGTTGATAATCGGTGATCAAAGGCAAAGTGAAGTCAGTACTGACTTCTGATCTAACCATCCTTCACTTAAAAAGTTCTACTGTTAAAATGGATAATTCAAAATAAAATTGCCAATTAATATTGTGGCCAAGTTTGCTCATTATTTAGTTTCTAACCTTATTTTACTCCTACTTTCATAAGCAACACTGCTCTTTAATTTGTATTACTTAAAACTTGGCTGTTTTGAATGAGGCATGACACATCAGTATCATGACTACTCATAAAGGAGTTACGAGAATGATGGGAAGGAGAGAACTCAGATGAAAAGAAAAATTATCTAAACAAGTCAGCCTGTCAAAATAGCGATCTAAATTTAGAAAAATGCCTCATTTAGGAACTGGCCAAGTTGCTGAATAAGAGTGTAGTAAGTTTATGGACTAAAGAAGGAGCAGACTTGGCCACAATCTAGATATCACTATTGATAGGCTGATTTTTTTCGTTCTGCAGTTATAGCCAGTTCAAAAAAAAAAAAAAACGTTACTACTATTACAAACGGTTTCCCGATTTGATTTTTATGAAAAGTGGTTTTCTTTGTTTAATCTACTTGAAGACAAACTCGTACTTACTGTGATGAATAAAGGTATTATTATTAAATAAAAACAAGTACATATGAGATGTAATGCAAGGTGATATTTAAGTACTTGTTTATTGTTGCATACGAGTAAACACTTGTACGAGTAAACACAAACAAAGATGAATGGAGTGGTCTTGAATCTTAGGTATATAACATGGTTGCCTTCTCACTGAATTGGAACTACATTTTGCAATAATGTCACAACATGATAACGATTAGTTTAGACACATTACCTACCCATGTTTACCCATTCTCACTGATAACTACTGATATTGTGATAAGACAGTGCTTCGACTTGAAGTGCTTTAAGTCTAATACAGGAAATTTTAAAGTACCAAGCTTCCGATAGTGACGGTTTGTTGTCTCTTTCTGTTTACATTAAAAAGGAAATAGTTGAATCATAAATGTAAGAACATGTTCAAAGAGCATCCGTAAAGATTGACGATTTTGTTTGTTAGGCGTGGAATGTAAAAAAGATGTTGAGGGTCCTTGAGTCTAAATAGTGGTTTTTAAAAAATGTCTGCCTGCAATCGGTCGTCTGTGACGACTGAGACTCAAGGAGTCCTAAACTACTGGGATGATTTCGATAAATTTGTCCCAACCTCTAACTACCTCTGATAAAGATAAAAGGATGGGATGATATTAACATTTGTTGACGCTAATATCTTTAGTGGCAAACGCATATACTGTGATCACAAGGGGTTCTTTGGCAGTTATTAGTTATAAAAATGTTCCTTCTTTTTAGTGCATGTTTTATAAAAGGTGTATTTTTATTATTATCATTTTTTTAAAATATATTATTTGACTGTTTAAGTTTTTGCAAACTAAATTTTGCTAAGGTGCCAAAACATAATAGATTACANTACCAATCTAACCTTTTAAATTACCAACCTAACCTCAAAATTACCAATCTAACCTTTTAAATTACCAACCTAACCTCTAAATTACCAATCTAACCTTTTATTACCAACCTAAACCTCTAAATTACCAATCTAACCTTTTAAATTACCAACCTAACCTCAAAATTACCAATCTAACCTTTTAAATTACCAACCTAACCTCTAAATTACCAATCTAACCTTTTATTACCAACCTAAACCTCTAAATTACCAATCTAACCTTTTAAATTACCAACCTAACCTCAAAATTACCAATCTAACCTTTTAAATTACCAACCTAACCTCTAAATTACCAATCTAACCTTTTATTACCAACCTAAACCTCTAAATTACCAATCTAACCTTTTAAATTACCAACCCTAACCTCTAAATTACCAATCTAACCTTTTATTACCAACCTAAACCTCTAAATTACCAATCTAACCTTTTAAATTACCAACCCTAACCTCTAAATTACCAATCTAACCTTTTATTACCAACCTAAACCTCTAAATTACCAATCTAACCTTTTAAATTACCAACCCTAACCTCTAAATTACCAATCTAACCTTTTATTACCAACCTAAACCTCTAAATTACCAATCTAACCTTTTAAATTACCAACCCTAACCTCTAAATTACCAATCTAACCTATTAAATTACCAACCTAACCTCTATATAGCCAACCTAACATAATTTGAATAATCTTTTACTTTTAAGATCTAAATGTACTTTTAAGAAAATATCTATGATTTTCTAACGTAGTCTAATAATTATTCATAATTTTGTGTATTAAGCAGTTTTGAACTCATGGCCAAGGACCTTAATCCCTGAAATGAGTTCAAAACTAAATACACCGTCCTTGGATTAAGGCTATCCTAAGATTAAAGTTTTTACGAATTGAGTTGCAATGGGTTTGAAACGAGCGGCGAAATCCAGACGATCACACACACACAACGGACGCCGATCATTTTTAATTTTATATAGCTATGAAAAAATAATATTAATATAATTATTCGCATTTGATCCTTTACCCTTTAAAAACATTAATTTAACCTCTTATAAGGAAAAGCCTTTTACAAAAATTAAATTTTGGGGTTTTTCGTTTTTTGTGCTGTTAAAGCTTTGAGATCATCCAAAAGAACAAACATATTTATATCTCCTATTTAAAAAAATTCTAAACAGAATTCCGCTTTTTGACATCAGCCAACATTTTTGATATTAGTGTCTGTAGGTTGGTTTTCCTATATTTTTTTGCGAAAAAAACATATCTTAAAAACTATTCGTATGCTTTTAATGGAATAAGGATGTATAGAGCATAATTATCCTGTTTTCGATCCCATATTAATAAACATGTTTTTTTTATAAGCAACTAGATGTATAATTTGTATTGTACTCGTCTAATTTCGAAGAAATGTTAATAGTTTGTTGAAACTAGGCCACAGATGGTCGTTTATTAATTTCAACCGTCTGCGAAAATCTAACATTACTTAAAAATAGGTTTGACTCCATTGGGAATCGAAAAAGATCCAAATCTTATGTTACCACCCGTTCAATAGAAGAAATGGGAGAAAGCTATATGCCACACAAATTGGCAGATTATCTGTTAAATCAAATCACAATATAAAAAAGTTAATAACTACAGATTAATTTTAATCACTTCTATAACATTTGAATAATTCGGTTATTGCTCAAAATGTTGTAGGAAAACATGAAGGTTATTTTCAATTAAAATAGTATTAAGAAATGAAAGAAGCGAAGGGGGATGACAAGTTAAATAGAACCACTGTGACACATAAAACCACCGAGGCCTTACAAAGACTTAACTTTGCATCTCCGTGTCAACTTCAACGCTTAAATACATGTATAAAGCCCATCTTTGTGTGCGTAATGCTTCGTGCTTAAGTCTTTGCGGCTTAGGAAGCCTTATAAGTTTAAGCCCCGAGTCTTAAATCTATTAGCCTTCTAATTTACATGTTTCTCTTTTAAATAAACCGTTCACTTCTTGCCTCTTTATATATATATTTTTTATAATTCATTAAGCAAGCAAAAAAAATTAAGAGGTCCAATGACTAAATGCAAATATAATATGAAACTGTATCATATTACATGCAGGTTTATTTTAATTAATCCTGTTTATTATAGTTTAAATTAACCATTAGAAAAATTGGGCAATGGAAAAAAAATTTCGACAGACCTCATTTTTTATTTGTTGGTGGATGGTTTTTGTAATTTAATTTAATTTTTTTTTGAACAAGTTAAGCAACCAAGCTGCTATGATTGAATTAGGCCCTGCGCACACGGAGCAACTCAAAACAAACTGATTTCAAACTCAAATCACCAACCAGTTGACTTTGAGTTTCAACCTGTGTAATTGAATGGGACACCGCACACGGAGCAACTCATTGCAAACTGGGTTTGCTTTCTGTCAACTCAAAAATGACTGGAATTTCCAGTTGAGTTTGTTTTGAGTTGCTCCGTATGTGGAGGGCCTTAAACTCAGGGTTATTACTGTGCGATGAGACTACGTCGCGATAAGATTGATGCGTATTTGCGACTCAGAGAAGTCTACTTGTATACCTCCCTGTTGTGTCCCTAGACACATATATTATTCTGGTTGCCAGGCGAGGGAGTTTATTTATATTATTATTATTAATGCCAGCCTATTGGGAATATTGTTCTTGTTATTGTGTTATGTTAATTCGGCTAAATATAGTTCTTATGTATTACGTTTGTGAAGTTATTGTAGTGAGAAATGCGAACGAAACACTCCCTATACTTGTAAAATTTTAGAAAAAAGAGCATCAGTCAAAGAATTAAAGCAAATTTGTGGTTTTCCCGATGTTACTGAAAAATGAATTTCTTGCTTCAAGGTGCAAACAAGAATTGTGCCGTCTCCAACATCCAATATTCCAGCCTCCTCCTCATCATCATAACCACAACTAAACATATTCAAATTAATGTCAAGTTAAATTAACTCAAGAAATGGTGACTGAAGATCAGGTTAGATTACGTATAATAAGTGTCGTTACGCCATAACACAAGTATGAAGGTAACAAATATGATGGATATCAACTTGATTAGTTTATTGATCAGCTCCTCCAAAAAGTGGAGCCACCAGGTTTCGGCCTGGAAACCATGATGATGACGATGACACTCCTGGTTGTAATACAACCAGGAGGGGAGTCATGGTTAACGACCACACATCTTCACACGAGTGTGAAGATTTCGGTCCCTAACCCGGGTTTGTTCAATGGGCTCACCTAAGTGGTCCTCGGATGTAAAAGCCCCCCGGAAATAAATAATAGAAAAAAAGAACCCTGTCCCAATCATGCAGATGTCCCAGGCTTGCAAATGTAAAAGAGACTTAAAATAATTCAACAGATATTTTATTGTTGGTACTTCTTCGGATTGTTACTCCCCTTATAAAAAATAGAGGGGGAGTAACAATCTAAAGAAGGTGTCCGGAATATTCTTCTTTAGTCTGTTACTCTCCTCATCAGAACAGAAGTGGGATATATACCTTTGTCCTAAAGTCCAAAGTAAATTCGATTAAACATCCCTTTTTCTTAATATATGTAGTTATTTAGTCATTTTTATTCTAAAACAACATAGGGGAGTAACAATTTAAAGAAGTACCTTATTGCTTTGATAGCCGCGTTATCAAACGATGTGGAAATACTGTGTTACTTATAGAGTTGTAAGAAGACAGGTGTGAGTGACCTGAGTGATAACAGGTGATAAGAGGTAAGATGTACGCTAAGCCCCGGACAGTTTGATCTCTGTACTGGGTTTTATCTTTATTCAAACAACAAATAGAGACTTTTATTACTCTATTTACTCTATACTCTTAATATACCTGACTCTTAGCAGCAACACTCCAAACTCTCTCCTCTTATCTCATAACTCATAAACATATTATCTTTACAATATTTAGTTCTATCTTCAAAATATTCTTTCTTTAAATTATGATAATTCTTATAAAAACAATTAAATTAAAATAAAATTTCGTGACACTCTTTTATATATTTTCTTAATCATTTATATTTTTTTAATTTAATAATTTCAACTTAATTAATTAAATAATGACTGATTATTGAAGTGTCGTTGAAAGTGCATAATATGTGCAAGTTTCGGCTAAGGGGAGTCGGTACGGCGATGCTCCTCCAAATGATTTGCTATTGCTCAGCCAAGGCAAACTTATTTATTTAAATAAAAATAAAAATGTTTGTTTTGATTTGTTGGCCTTAAAATAGATATAATAACTTATCTAAGTAGATATCTAAATTGATTTACTTAATTTTACTTTTTACTACGTTTTTATTAGCTTGCTTTCTTGTTTGTTTGTTTGTCCAGTACAAATCTTCCAATCGATTTCTAAGTAAATTCCCAAGTAGCTAGACATTTGAAACTTTTAGAATAGCTCAGAACACGATGGCAATGCATTATTTTAATACTTTTATCCATCTTTCAGCTAAATTTAATTGGTTTTCGGCAAATTGTGGTATATGGAAAGTTAGTTCGAAAAAAATCCGTTTCGTTTAATTGATCCTTTTATTCATGAAAAAAAAAAAAAAAAAAAGAAGGGAGGTAAAAATTGAATAAATTAGACTATTTGATGATAACGGTGGGTCGTGTAAGGAAATCATGTATATCGTACGCGATTGCGGAAGCGTTGTGCCACACTAATTGGTAGACTATATACAGGGTTTTCCCGACCTAAACCGATTTTTTTTTTTGGGTGAAACTAGATCCAAAATGGAGCAAAACATCGCCAAGCGTACTTTTTTATCCCAATCCGTTGCCGAGATATGATTTTTTTGAAGTATTTTCTTAAGAAACACATTTTTTGCTAATAAAACCGCATTTTATCCACTCCAACTCAATTTTTTTTTACCTTTTGACCTTAAAAGACTTTTGAAAGGTAAAAAAAAATGAGTTGGAGTGGAGAAAATGAGGTTTTATTATCAAAAAATGTGTTTCTTAAAAAAATCATATTGAGATAGAAAAGTGCGCTTGGTGGTGTTTTGCTCCGTTTTGGATCTAGTTTCATCCAAAAAAAAAAAAAAAAATTGGTTTGGGTCGGGAACACCCTGTATATAATATTTACATACATTGATTAAATGAAATGTGTATTTCAATTTATAACTTATTATATGAACGAGTTCTAATTAGGCTCGAGTAGTTGATACCTATTCTTCATCTCTAAGTTGATGTATTGATGCAGTTAAAGTTAAAGGTTCCTTGTCAAACACTGGGTTTAGACATCGTTGCTTCGGGCCTAAACTTTCTTATTTTTACCATTTCAAAAATAGTAAAAAAATCGATTAGAGACAACTCATACTAACTTTTTATTATTATATTATTTTGTTCCCAGATCCCAAATACTTTTTGTTTTTGATTTTCAACAAAATCAAATTTATTTTTTATCAATATCTCGGAAACTAAATCTTCCCTGAAAAAAAAAACCGGCTTATATCGTTATCGATTCATATTTAAATGGACTTGACTTAAGACTTATTTAAAATTAATTTCTTGATTTTACAACAGGGAGTTTTTTTTAACTTAGTTGACCTCAAAACGTGTAAATTTATCCACAAAATCAAATTTTCGCTCCATTACAATACTTGCTCTTTATAGAAGAAAGTGAAAAACAAATGAAAACGTTATACTTACAAACATTAACGATATTTGGTTTTTGTTTTTTTTTAATTGAAGCGAGCGCAAGCGAGCTTCTTACATTCAACGAAATATGCATCTTGGATGTCTGTTTGTCTGTCCGTAACGTTTACCTGTCCGACGATAACTTGAGTAAAAGTTGACCGATTTAGTTGAAATTTGGTATACATGTTCCTTTTACTAATACTCAGGCTAAGTTCGTTGGACAGCGTGATCCGTCCAAGAGTTCGCGCGCAATGCTCGCGTAAACGTGAGCTTGAAATTTAAAATTGGAATTTCAGGACGGGAAAAAATTCTATCATAACCTATTCGATGAGACGAACATTTTTTTCCTATAACATTTTTTAGTAAAACCAACAACGACACCGCTATGAATTAATAAAGATCGCAAAAACTATTAAAGCGGACCTAAACGTTTAAAATAGAGAAAACAACCTTTTTACCGATATCTTGCGTTCTAACGAAACGATTTTAATAAAACTTCATATACATCGTCTAAAGTACAATTGAAACAAGTATGTAAAATTTCAAGTTGATACAAGCTGTAGTATTCGAGTAATGACGTGATACATTTTATAATAATTGAAAAGGAGAGGTGCGGTTAGAGTTTTTAGAGGAATAGTAAGAATGCGGGTTGGTTCCCTTCCCTTACTACTAGCCGCTAATCTACTACTATACCCATTATCTATCCCCACTATCCCCATCATGATGCATGATTATATATTTTTTCAATATTCAATACACATTTATTACTATTACTATACGCTCGCTTCAATGATAGAGCCACGTGATGCCTAGTTTACAATTCAATATGTTTATTTTGATATGTTTCTTTAAATATGTATTTCCAAATGAATATTAGGAATGGAAATAGTTAATTGCTGTTTGGCCTCAACCCAACAATATCTTCTATTGTTTACAAATATCCTCTCATTTACATAACTCTTCTTTTTTGTAAAGGTAATCTCTTTAGAATATAAGCCTGCTGTTAAAAGGCGTTCAGAATTTAATAAAAAATATATTTGAAATAAAACAATAACGAGTCAGTGTTTAATAGTGTCTATTGTAGCAAAATATTTTATTATTGTTAATTGGTATTTCTAAATAAACGACGTTCTTTGTTTCATTTCTTTGTTGACAAATGAAGAGCAGTCCGTCTTTAGCTTACCTACCTTTTTACCTTGTGTTTTTGTAATAATAGTTACATATTATTTATCTACTCTTCTAGACCTTTAAAACAATTTAAACATGACATGCTCGCTCAAATGTAAAATTAACTTGGAAATATTTTATTGGTAATAGTACACCAGAAAAACAATCAATTTCTAACTTAAGAAAATATTTTACACGGAAAAGAAGACTTATTACTGACAAATTACTGACATGCATATTGAACTTTCCGAAAGAAAAATGCATCGAAATTTAAAGTAAAATTGATTCATAACAGTCTAAAAAATATAGTACCGGTTTTATTTTATTTATTATTTTAGTTTTTTATTATATTAAAAAAGTAAATATACATAGAAAGATTGGACATTATTTAAAAAAGTACACGCAAAACAAATATGATCGTTTAATTCAAAATATGAAAAGGAAAAATTAATCTATTGTGTCGAGGCGATTTTGAGGTGGAGTGTTAATATAGTTCACCACTAATTTTCTTCCTTGACTGTAGGTATGGAATTAAAGAGAATGTACCCCCAAGTGGAGTTAGAAAGTGTGTTATTTACTGTGTAAATTGGACAAATAGAATAATACATATTCTAAGGTTAATCAAATATGTATAATTTAAGAAATTAGGTTTAACTTGTAAAATATCCAAAAGATATACACCAAATGAAGGTTAGTAGATTTAGTATGTGATGGACATAAATTAATAATGAACCCTACTCGCTTCGCTCGTCAACCCCCAAAAAAGTGGTCGCTGCGCAGCCACTGCCACGTTGAGGCACTCTAGAGAGAAGCATTAAAATTGATCTCATGTTTCTTTTCAATGATGACAAAAACACACGTGCTATAAATTTCACGTTAGCTATAAAAAGTCCTGAGAAGGACTGATTTATCAATATTTTTTTGCAAGGTGTGTGTATAGTTATGGAATGAGAAGGGAAGTAGGAGAGCGGCTGAGGTAGTGGGGGTATGCGCAGTACTATCTTCTTTCCTTTTCCTGCTGATATTCTAATATTCCACTCTCAAGCTCCCCCTTACCCCCATAACCCCTCTTCTCGGACGAATATATCTCCCTCACTCTGTCTACACATAATTTAGTATATATCACTCTCAAGATCCCCCTTTTCCCCCGGACTACCCCTAGGTATCTCCTAACTCTCTCACACACAGTTTAGTATATGTACATATATCACTCTCACTGAACTCGTTTGTTTACAAAACTTTTTTAATAATATAGACAGATTATTATTTATTTATGTAGGTATTTCGAGATTCAACTGTAATAAGATATATAAAGAACTCAGTTTGATAAGAATAAACTTGTTTTGATAGTTAGTTAATTAGAAATGAAATTAAATTAGTTATACAATTTTTTTATTTATCTAAATATAAACCATATATGTAATTTGATTTTAAAGAAATTATTTTAATGCAAATATAGGGAAAATGCTATGTTAATGTTGATTAAATTCAAGGAAATGATGGAATCTGGGTTGTTTTGAAGGAACACAATGATATTACGTATACATTTATTGAATCAGTCAATGTACCTCGCATCCTTCATTTAATTTCTTCCTTCTGCTTTTTCCTGGAACTAGGCCAAACATTGACTAACCTCCAAACATTAAAATATCATCAATCAATTTTTTTTTTAAATTAATTTCTTAGTAAGGGACCTATTAATTTTTATTAATGCTATAATTATTTTTTCACATCCTTTTATATACGCAATCTGAAGTACCCACTGTATATTACCATTCTAAATATGGTAACGGAATCTATGTTATCGTTCTAAAAATATAAAGAAAAAGTTGTCCCCAATTTAAAAAAATCCAAGACAGAAATCCGTTTCAGACATCAGGGAAAATGTTTACGGTCACTTGTATGTCAAAAAAAAAATTGTGAATACCTGTATCAGCCTTTCAATATATATCTTCTTTACACTTATTATATTTGATGATATAAGTGTAAATAAATGTATATTTGTGCGCATGTGGAAGAGAAACAAATTGGCACAGAAGGTTGAATGATACCAACAATGGGCTAATTATGATCCAAAATCCAAATTTCATTCTTCGCTTGTCGTAAAGAGTGCTGCAGAGGTCACCGCCCGGTAGGAGGAAGAGAGGTCATCCTAGAATAGAGCGACCTGAAGGAGAGATGTCGTAAGGTCATCAAAGGAGAGGAACTTACAGGAACACCGTCGAGGATGAGATTTCGGGAAAACCTTCAGTCGCTGATAGTGGAGAAACTCTGTAAATATTAGCAAATATCATAAAATAAAGGCAGATGTTTCTGCACCGAAACTAGAGTGGCTAGTTTTACAGTAAAAAACCGACCTTGAACAGTAAAGCCTGTTTTAGCTGAAGACTTTAATACTTTAATGACTTTTAGAGGTTTATAATTACTTTTATTTTACAGTAGTACAAGAACTAGCTACTAGCTTTACTATAAAATGTGAAGCTTGCCACTGTTATGTAAAGCCAGCTATGTACATTGAAGCTAGTTCTGGTTCATCACTATAATAGATTGATGACTACTCTGCAGTAGCCATTAACCGCTATTAGACATCCTCAGTGCCTGCAACAATATTAGAAACGATAAAGAGAAATATTCAATGAAGAAGTCTGCAGCGTAGGTTCAAATAGGATGAATGAACTCACCATGACCTTCAGTTTATAATTTCATCTATAATTGGTAGTTTTATGGAATATAATATCTGCTCATTGATGATAGATAATTACAATGAGGAGTATTAGTTACTCAGCTAAACATTTAATCAGAATTACAGTTTCAAATCATTGCGGAAATTAAGAGTCGAAATAAATGTTAATAAGATATGAAGGTAAATAACAGACTTGAATCTGCTCAAGATCTGTCATTAGATCGTTTCTCTACTCATCCCTGTATCAGATTAGGATCACAGATTGGTAACATATATTTGTGCAAGCCAGTGTTTATCATATCTATAGATAATTTATAAAATGCCGCTCTATCTTCTTAATTTTATACTAACTAAACCAGTTGCTTTCATCATAATAAACCTTGGTATTCCAATATAACAACCCATCATTAGTATTATATATATATATATATATATTCATTTCATTTCTTAGTAAGGGACCTATTAATTTTTATTAATGCTATAATTATTTTTTCACATCCTTTTATACACGCAATCTCAAGTACCCATTGTATATTGCCATTCTAAATATGGTAACGGAATCTATGTTATCGTTCTAAAAATATAAAGAAAAAGTTGTCCCCAATTTAAAAAAATCCAAGACAGAAATCCGTTTCAGACATCAGGGAAAANGAACAATGTAATTAATACATCTTTATTGTTACATAATTTCGTATTTTATTAAAAGTAGGTTACATTATTTTTAATCCGTTTTCTATTTTATACTACCTTCAATTTTCAATTTTATTTACAATGAGTCTATGTACCAAATTTAAGATCTTTAAATCCACTGGAAGCTAAGATAATAGTATATAGTTAAATTCAAGGTGGCGGCGATATGTTGAAGTGAAAGTACCTTTAATTTTCTTCTTTAGCTATCATAGGTCTATGTACCAAATTTCACATCCCTAGGTCCTCTAGAAGCTGAGATAATAGACTTTTATTAAATTCAATATGGCGGTTATAATTTAATATGGTCAATAAGATGTTGGCTCGGCTTACGCCAGGTTCTGCATCGTTTCGGTGCTTCCGACTCACCATGATAAGCCCTATAAATGAATAAGCCTATAATTGAAATTTCTTATTTTATGAGTCTGCTAACGATCAAATTCACAAATTTGCTTGGTTTCGTCCATAATATCATGTCTCAAAGTTACACTGATTAACTCAAAGGCTATGACTGATCTTTAGACTGCTTTTAATTTGATAATATTACATGCAACGAAATAGATCCTTATCATTATAATCACAATCACAACTCAATCTAAAATCTTAACAAAAATAAAACAACCATTAAGAACAATTTTAAACATTCATCTCTTTTGAACAGTTCAACTTATAATTAACAAGACGATAAAAAATAACCACTAACTAAATTATCATTCCCCGAGTGCTTCCACTAAAAAATAAAAAAAACCTCAGAAACAGTGTCATTAAAAAAAAAAAATCTTGAATTATTATTTTTGTTTTCTTTTACTTTTAATAGTTTTTATTGGTCTCATTTTACAATAAAAAACACAAAACGTATAATTATGGAAACGAATCTTCCCTCATTGCTTTTTTTAGTTTTTGTTTTTTCTTAATTTTTAACCAAGTAAAAAAGAATTAACACGTGGCTTTTTTTTTTTTAAAAAAAAAAGAAGTCGAGAAATTAAAGAAAAATAAAATAGGATAAAAGGATACAAAAAATGTACGATCGGACTTTCATGCAAAGGAAACATAATTGCAGCTCCAATATACAATTTTTTTTTCAATTAAAATTTCATGTATAGAAATTATTTGGAAGCGTTGAGATGAAAAGAAATTCAAATGACACAAGTTGTATTCTAACTACCTTACAAAGTGGGTTTTAATAATATTGAAAACAAGTTTTTTTCTTTTTCCTGTTTGAGTTGGGGGTTTAGAGATGATTGGATTGTTGGAATGCATGTGGTGTCGCTGGGAGTTGAAACCCTCATCTCGAGGGTGATGCAGAACTGCTTCCCAAGTCATTAAGCTCCAAGCTACCAATTTCCTCTCTCTTCTCCGTACTTCCTCATTTACAAACCTCCTGGATGTTTCCGTCTTTAGAAATCTCCCCCCTGTTCGCATTTGTTTATACAAATCTTTAAAATCGAGTTGTTGTTTAACTTTAATTCTTTTTTTTTAACGTCCCACAAAAGTAATTGGACCAAAATGAGAAAGATTGCGAATGGACAAAATAAAATATCAGTCCAGGAGATAGCGTGCAAAAAAGTGTCTGACTAACATCAAGCTAGAATTTTGTGTATAAGTAAATGTTTTGGTGCCTTTTAAGAATATGTGGTCGGCTAAGTTCGTCTGCGGGACATAGCTGGGCAATAGGCATTTGAAAAAAAATAAATCGGTGGAGAGCGGCCATATCCTGCCCATGTTGGTGGACAAAGTGATTTTCATGATCCTGAGTACGAAATTAGTTAGTTGAACAAAAAATCAAGTAGATGTTAGTTTGTCACTCGATGGTAACCACNATGGAGAGCGGCCATGTCCCACCCTTTTTGGAGGAAAATGTGATTTTCATAATCCCGAGTACGAAATTAGGTGACCAATTGTCAAGTTGATGTTAGTTTTTCCGTTGATGGGGGAACACTTTGATATCGAGTAATATTTGACTAACTAACCTATTAGGTGACAAACTATCTTCAACTTGATTATTGCTCTATTAACTAAGTTCATACTAAAGATCATTAAAATCACATTGTCCACCAAAAAGGGCGGGACAAGGCCGCTCTCCAACGATTTGTTTTTTTTTTAAATGCCTATTGCCAAGCTATGTCCCGCAGACGAACTTAGCTGACCATATTTTCTTAAAAAGCACCAAAATATTTTACTGATACACAAAATGTTAGCTTGATGTTAGTCAGACACTTTTTTGCACGCTTTCCCCTGGACAGTAGACAGAAGAATTTTTTCATAAATAATAAATTAATTTTAGTTCTTTCAAGATTTTGTGCAACTACTATGTAATTCTACTTGTCTTCTAACTATGTAATTCTACTAGTCTTCTAACTGTGTATTTCTACTAGTCTTCTAACTATGTAATTCTACTAGTCTTCTATCTGTAATTCTACTAGTCTTCTAACTATGTAATTCTACCAACCTTCTAACTATGTATGTAATTCTTCTAGTCTTCAAACTATGTAATTCTACTAGTCATCTAACTATGTAATTCTACTAGTCTTCTAAATATGGAATTCTACTAGTCTTCTAACTTTGTAATTCTACAAGTCTTCTAACTATGTAATTCTTTCACTAGTCCAACGCAACGGCATTACGACCTTTTTTATGAGAGCTCGATGTGAGCTACGTTGCTCGTTCACCTTCGAGTGGTGATCAACTCAAAAGTGGTGTTTTTTTCTACTTCACATTGGAAAGTCGTTCGAAAAGCTACTTAAGTATTGGTACTTAAAACCTTTTAGCCACCATTGTTCCATTTTTGGAACTTGCACTTCAACTTTATTATTGTTCCTGTTTTTATACCGTTCGTCTAACTGGTGGTATTTTTATTTTTCTTATTTGCGGGTTTTAAATATCTTTTACAAATTTTTGGAAAATGTTATGTAAAATAAATTCAGCTTTTGTGTTGTGGGCGAGAACTTTTAAAAGAAAATTACTATAAAAAATTTAAAGGAACTTGTAGGATATTCAGGGGTCTTTTAAAGGTGTTGGCTGAAAAACATGGTCCAGCTATAAGGAAAAAGGATAGAAACTGGAGGAAAAGAATCTGACTTAAAGAAAGATTACTTATTACTTTAATGACTTCGTGAAACACTTGGTCTTATAAATAGTGAGAACAATGAGGGAAGAATCACTCATTGACAATGCAGTTGCTTTAAGAGTTGACCTTAGGTTGCTTGAATCACTCTATTAGATGAGGTATGTTCTAGTATCAATGGTCTGACTCTGGAGCGAGTGTTGTCTAATACAGTGGTTCTTAACCTTTTGGTAACCACGGCCCCCTTAAAATCTCCAAATATAATATATATAGTACCTAAATACCTTTCGAGGCTCCCTGGGGGGCCGCGACCCCCGGTTAAGAACCACTGGTTTAATACACTGCAGTTGCGACGCACTTGTTGACGAAGGGTCATACTATTAGTAAAATTCAGAGAGAAAAAAACATGTATTCATTGGCGAGAAACCACAATAGTCGATGATTATTAAGGACATTAACTGATCCATCAGTTAAATAATGAATCATCAAATAAAGCAGTCAAAAACAGTCTCTATTAAATAGAAAGCATTGCGTTATTTATTTTAAAAACTTTCATTGAGTTTTAATGTCTTGAAATTATTTCTTAAGCGACGTTTAGAAACAATTTATTTCCTTTAACAGAGAACAAACCATAAAAAGTACATTACATTGCTTATATTTATGTAATATGTTAACAATTAACGGCCAAACCTGAAATCAGTCAAAGCTAGAATTTCCAAGACAGATCTAGTTTTGACTGAGGGCCTTAGTCAAAACCGATATTGGCAATTCAGAACTAGAATTGATGATGTGCAAGAAACGTCTTTTATCAAATCCTTCAGTTTGAAAATTATTAAAAGTTACGTTCTATTCTGGGATAACGTAGGAGTGGGTTCTAAGTGGGATAACTTACAACTTTTGCATGAAGCATGAAGTGGAAGAGGCAAAATCTATTGTTAAAAATACCCGTTTTGCAATATAGATGATTGAAACTATTGTTTTGGAAATATGTGGATGGGTGAAATCGGCCAAAAGTTTAAGGGAATACCAGTTTTTATTATATTAAACCAAGGAAGAAAATTCGAAAAAGAACTACCATTTAAATAAAAAGTAATTTATATTATATTTATTTAATTGTTTAATTGCTTACTTTTTTACTTTAATAAAATATTGACTAGCCTGGTTCACTATTCATCATCCGTTCACTATTTATGCTTGAAAATATGGTTGTTGGCTCCTGACAAATTATACCCCCTCAAAATATGAACAGTAATTGAAAGAAAAATTGTATAATTTTCCATGAGATTTTCTTACCTATGAATTATTTTACCTCATCAGTAATATTTCACATCGAAGTTGTCTCCAAATCAATCTTGCCTAACAGTTTTACAGCAATTTCACTCCCCTTCATCCAATCCTCGGTTCAACCTTAAGGAAAAGTTGTTCAATTCTTTTTCAACCCCCTCACTCTTTGGAAACCCATTTTTTTAACTCAGCTCCCCCCTTGTTGAGTTCCCACTTTGCTTTTAACGAAATCGTTGGTAGATTGCTCTAATGAAACGTTCTCAAGATTTTTTTTGCATCGTTGGAGGAAAAATGAAGGATATTGAAAGTAGAATCCAATATTTGAGGATCCTATAGAGGTGTTTTGGTCGTATTGACGATTCGTTCTTCTGTTCCTAATGTTTTCCCATTTCATCCCCTTATATTTCATATTTTCTTCTGCTTTTTTATTTTTTACTTTTTTTTTCTTCGGCGAAAGAGACAGTTTTCCAAACTCCTATATATAATAACAACTTTAACTTTTTTTTGTGTTCGTGAGACGGGGTGATTTCCTCTAAGTTCTTCAAGGTTCTTTTTTCCTACTGTTTTTTATACAAGAAGTTTTAGTGTCTTTCGGAAAAATACGTTTTGTTCTCTAGAAAAGTGAGATTTTCACGAAAACTGAATAGTGACGAACAACCTTTTTTTCTCTAAAAAAAGTATACATACATATAACATTTAATATTTATATACTAGAATAAAAAGAATTTTCCAAAAAAAGTTGAATAACAATCATATTTATAACAAACTTCTCTGTTCCATGGTTGTTTCTCTCACCCATTTTAATATTGTATATGATAAATTTCTGTAATATATTCTATTTAGTATTACATAGCTATACATACTGTCTTTTAAAATAGTTTTAATAGACAATTAATAAGAATATTAAGTTAAATTTACTTATAAAAATTCATAAGTAGCGTTACTGATCAGTTTACTATCAGAAACCACGTTAGCAAATTTCAGTCACTTTAGTTATCACTGTCAGTAATAAAATAGGAAGAACATAGGGATGTTACTCTAGTTATAGTTTATTGCTTGTAGAAGAATGGTACTCACCTTTTTTTTATGTAAACAGGAGTTTTCAAATGAATACCGCTGCCCATGTATGGACTAAAATTTGCACAAATTGTGTTGTTTTTACCTACTTGTCTTATATTACTTTGCTTTGTAAGTATCATCGCACGTATCCGTTACCCCAATTTTGAACCTCTTCCCGTCTTTCAATATTTCCCAAATTTTTCACATGGAAACAGTTGTGATGAGTACAGAAAAAAAAAATTGAAAATAAGACCAGTTTTTTAAAACTATTAATTATTTTTAAGGTATTTTTATATTAATTATTAAATATTATAATTATTTAGCGATGAAACTTACAAAGCAAAGTAATTATAAGAACAGTAAAAATAGAAAAGATCATCCATAGAGTCCAAGAAGAAAAGGAATAATTACAAAATTAATGGATTAACCAAAGAACAATTCATTTTTGTTTAATTATTATTTTTATTGATGTATAAAAAAAAGAAGAATTGTGACAAACACACTATTAAAAATTTAATAAATAAATTAAACAATAAATGGTTGAAAAAAAGCGAAATATCGTGAAAGTATACGCAAAGAAGCTACGTGCCACACTAATGGGCAGACAATATAATGCATCCCCTTTTATATGTATTAGATTTTTTGAACATTAGAGTGAACTCTCCTCTTCATTTACAGAAATATATTTTGACAGACAAAATAAAACCATGTATTTTAAAATGCATTTGAATAATTATTTTAATCTTTGCCAAATGATTGCTAAGTATAGTCGGTTAAACCTATTAAATATCTAATCTCATGCGGAAAAAAATATAAATCTTGTTATGCAAATTTAAATCAATTAGAAAGAAACGATGAGCCGGGATAATAATAAGTTGTATGTTATACCGTGAGAGAATTTGATGGTGTAATCACTCTCCGCTCTCAACCCAAGGTAATTATCGCTTTCCACTCATTTGCACTTAAATTGAAATTAATATTAACACTTTATTCCAATAATTAATATATTGTTGCGAAGCAAGTGACAGAACCTGGATTTATTATATTTTGATGTTATTGTTTACATTGTCATGTCAAGACAGAGTTGAGTTTGGTTTTTGTAATAATTCGAGTAAAGTAAAATATATAGTTTTTGTTCAAGATATATGTTCTCTTGAGTGTTTGAGTTTTTTAGTATTGGTTAGTTAGCCTTCTAGGGAACATATTTAGTGGCGACCGTGACGAAAATTAGAATTATTTTGTGACAATCTTGGTAGAGTTTTGACAGGAAAATTTGAGAGAATTTTGTAAGTGTTTTAAAATTATTATTCGTTTCTTTATTTTTGATTATGGAAAAAATAGAGAAGTACAGAGAAGGAGTTAGAACCACTTTTACCAAAGCAGCTTCTCGGCTTAAGGCTAAGTTGATAACGCCAGAAGTAAATATTACGGTCATAAGTGGTTACATGGCAACTCTGTCAAAATACAGCAATCAACTTGATAGGATGGATTTGGAGATGCAGGCTCTATTACTTCAAGCAGAAGATGGTAAGTTAGAGGAGGACATGGAGTCAGCGATGTGGTACACTATCGAGTTTGAGTGTTTAAAAAGTCAAGTAACGGCCTTAGAAAATGATGTAAAAAGTTTTAATAACAGCGGCCAAGGCGAAAGAACATTTAAGTCGCAGCGCAANCTAGCAGGCCTTGCTAGCTTCACTGTGTAGGACAAGTTAGCCTCACTAGCAGGCCTTGCTAGCTTCACTGTGTAGGACAAGTTAGCCTCACTAGCAGGCCTTGCTAGCTTCACTGTGTAGGACAAGTTAGCCTCACTAGCAGGCCTTGCTAGCCTCACTGTGTAGGACAAGTTAGCCTCACTAGCAGGCCTTGCTAGCCTCACTGTGTAGAACAAGTTAGCCTCACTAGCAGGCCTTGCTAGCCTCACTGTGCAGGCCTTGCTAGCTTCACTGTGTAGGCCTTGCTAGCCTCACTGTGCAGGCCTTGCTAGCTTCACTGTGTAGGCCTTGCTAGCCTCACTATGCAGGCCTTGCTAGCCTCACTGTGCAGGCCTTGCTAGCCTCACTGTGTAGGATAAGTTAGCCTTACTGTGCAGGCCTTGCTAGCCTCACTTTGTAGGACAAGTTAGCCTCACTAGCAGGCCTTGCTAGCGTCACTGTGCAGGCCTTGCTAGCCTCACTGTGTAGGACAAGTTAGCCTCACTAGCAGGCCTTGCTAGCGTCACTGTGTAGNAATTATTGAGAAGGTACCAGAGGAAGACTTGAACAACTTAGGACATAGGCATGCAGTAAAGGAAAGTAGTCTGACGACCAGGATACGGCCAGGTTTTAATGCAAGCGCAAGAGCAGGTAAGACACCATCGTTAAATAATTGTTTGGGAAGAGTTGGCGATGCGTTGTCGAGAGTCAAGCGGGATTGGAAGCAGATTAAGGGATGCTGCACAATTGGACGAGTAAAATGGAAATTTAGTCCTCCTAGCGGAGCTTGGTGGGGAGGATGGTTGGAGCGGCTAATTGGGCTAGGAAAAAAAGTTAAAATGAAAATGGCAACTGGGGAGCTTATACGACCAGTAAGGAGGCTCGTGAAGCTTGAGGTCGACGGAGAGGAGCAAGGAATCCTTAGAGAGAAGTCAAGTGTTGTCATATCATAGACTCCACCGGAGACCAGATTTCGCCTGGTGGAGGATGTTGCGAAGCAAGTGACAGAACCTGGATTTATTATATTTTGATGTTATTGTTTACATTGTCATGTCAAGAGAGAGTTGAGTTTGGTTTTTGTAATAATTCGAGTAAAGTAAAATATATAGTTTTTTGTTCAGGATATATATGTTCTCTAGAGTGTTTGAGTTTTTAGTATTGTTTAGTTAGCCTTCTAGGGAACATATATATTTACCAGGATTACTATTTAATTATTCATTTATAACATTAAAAGTAGATGTTTTATAATTACTATAAGTAATATTTTTGTTTCCGAGCTTACCGAAGGCAACGAAAGCATTGTGATCATTCTGTATAGAATCAAATTTGTTAATGTTGCAAATTCACTTAATTTATTAATTTCAAGATTCGTTCCAGACATCAGGGGAAATGTGCGTCTGTCGGTTTGTCCAACAACAGTTTGCGAACAATCATATCTTAAAAACTATCTAATTTTAATGAAATTTGGACGTTCTTTCAAGCTTCTGTGCCTATCAAATTCTCTTCTATGCAAACAATTTTTTTTTTTAATGACAACTACATCTTCTATATTGTGATGCTAGATGAACACCGCGTGGAGTTCCTATTGGTGGTGGGAATCGAACCCATTATCTCTAGTTTCCAAAATTCAAATGATATCAATTTGAAGCATGAGCTACCTGGTGAAATTCTATAAAGAAAATTAAAATTAATTATGAAAAAATATATTTTGCTAATTGGGCGAGCAAAATAAACTATAGGTCTGGATCATAGCACTTTGTAGGCCGTGCTATCCTCATTGAGTAGGACATACTAGCCTCACTGTGTAGGATAAGTTAGCCTAACTAGCAGGCCTTGCTAGCCTCACTGTGCAGGCCTTGCTAGCCTCACTGTGCAGGCCTTGCTAGCTTCACTGTGTAGGCCTTGCTAGCCTCACTGTGCAGGCCTTGCTAGCCTCACTGTGTAGGACAAGTTAGCCTTACTGTGCAGGCCTTGCTAGCCTCACTGTGCAGGCCTTGCTAGCCTCACTGTGCAGGCCTTGCTAGCCTCACTGTGTAGGACAAGTTAGCCTTACTGTGCAGGCCTTGCTAGCCTCACAGTGTAGGACAAGTTAGCCTCACTAGCAGGCCTTGCTAGCGTCACTGTGCAGGCCTTGCTAGCCTCACTGTGTAGGACAAGTTAGCCTCACTAGCAGGCCTTGCTAGCGTCACTGTGTAGGACAAGTTAGCCTCACTAGCAGGCCTTGCTAGCGTCACTGTGTAGGACAAGTTAGCCTCACTAGCAGGCCTTGCTAGCGTCACTGTGTAGGACAAGTTAGCCTCACTAGCAGGCCTTGCTAGCGTCACTGTGTAGGACAAGTTAGCCTCACTAGCAGGCCTTGCTAGCGTCACTGTGTAGGACAAGTTAGCCTCACTAGCAGGCCTTGCTAGCGTCACTGTGTAGGACAAGTTAGCCTCACTAGCAGGCCTTGCTAGCGTCACTGTGTAGGACAAGTTAGCCTCACTAGCAGGCCTTGCTAGCTTCACTGTGTAGGACAAGTTAGCCTCACTAGCAGGCCTTGCTAGCTTCACTGTGTAGGACAAGTTAGCCTCACTAGCAGGCCTTGCTAGCTTCACTGTGTAGGACAAGTTAGCCTCACTAGCAGGCCTTGCTAGCTTCACTGTGTAGGACAAGTTAGCCTCACTAGCAGGCCTTGCTAGCTTCACTGTGTAGGACAAGTTAGCCTCACTAGCAGGCCTTGCTAGCTTCACTGTGTAGGACAAGTTAGCCTCACTAGCAGGCCTTGCTAGCTTCACTGTGTAGGACAAGTTAGCCTCACTAGCAGGCCTTGCTAGCTTCACTGTGTAGGACAAGTTAGCCTCACTAGCAGGCCTTGCTAGCTTCACTGTGTAGGACAAGTTAGCCTCACTAGCAGGCCTTGCTAGCTTCACTGTGTAGGACAAGTTAGCCTCACTAGCAGGCCTTGCTAGCTTCACTGTGTAGGACAAGTTAGCCTCACTAGCAGGCCTTGCTAGCGTCACTGTGCAGGCCTTGCTAGCCTCACTGTGTAGGACAAGTTAGCCTCACTAGCAGGCCTTGCTAGCGTCACTGTGTAGGACAAGTTAGCCTCACTTTGTAGGACAAGCTAGCCCCACTAGCAGGCCTTGCTAGCTTCACTGTGTAGGACATGGTTGCGGTAGCCTCTCTTTGTGCACCAGGGAAGAATACATCTAATTTACATGGCCGGTGAAAGCATGATACTGCGATATTCTTGCGTGTCCATACATATTTAACTCGTTCTCAAAATGCAATAAATTGTAATAATTAGTTGCACGCACCGAACTGTGGAAAATGTAACAACTTAAATATAAACTAGATAACAAATGTATATTACGCTACACATACTTCTTTTAGTTTATTTGTATTTTTTAATTATTATACTGCTTTTAATTCATTTTCATTTCCATAATTCCTATTCTTTATTTCAATTTCCTTTAGCTTCAGTTGGGTTATGTGATACGAAAAAATAAATAAATATAAAATAAAATACGCTTATAGTGGTAGAGAGGGGGCTCTTAACTATCGTACCTTTTAAACTATTATTATTATTATTATTGTATTTATCACTTCAGTACACAAAAAAGTGAGCTCATATCAAGTTTAAAATTTACATTAGACAAAGTAAATGTTAGTAAAGTTTTATTAAAATCGCTACATTAGATATTGGTAAAAACATTGTTTACTCTATTTAGACATTTATGTCTAATTTAATGATATGTTTTCCTAATTATCTACGGGAGATATACAGAGAAAAATAGACTCCAGCACCGGGATATTTTTCTCTATATGTGTCCCGTAGTTAATGATAATTATAATTTGATTTAAATTAAAATTTAATCTTTCCGTATATGAATACTACCTAAAACTTATAAATTTGAATTGGTATGTTCTCCTTGAATTGACTCCAGCAATAGATGCTGTACCATTTCCGCTGAGTGACAGTAGCTGGCATAAAAATCTTTAACAACTATAGCAACACATCAGTATGTAACTAGAGGAAGAAGTGAACTGATCGATAGTTTCGTATATTTAAAGAAGAATTTAAAAAAACATAGATTTTGTAACGCGGGTAGGTTTTAGATCTTCTTCTCCCACATTGGAGGGGCGCATTTACCCACAAAGAGCAAAATCGTAAGATAAAAATTTAATTAACCAATAAAAGTAAGAAGCGTAGTACGCTCGCTTTAATCATTTAATGCAATTTAAAATTTTTAAATGTTTATTAGTTAAAATTAACAGCAGTGACTGATTGATTTTGAATGCATATAAATGCACGACCTCGTCTCAATGCACTTTGAAACTGATGTCACAGCCCACTTATTTCTTTCAACATTACCCGAGGAATTATTTAGTTATGAAAGAAAAAAAAGTTCTCGTCCCACTAGTAAAAATATTATAACTTATTTTAATAAACATATTATATAGTGGGCTTTTAAATAAACCCCGTTATTACATACTTCATTTATTTTTATTATTATTACCATTATTTATGATTCATAAAAAAAACCTTGTTATAAGTTTCGACTTCAAATGTATACTTTCATATTTTTTATTTTTGTATTATTTTTTACAGTAATGAATGTAAAGTAATGATTACCTAATGGATACTCGGTATAAATCAAAAGATAAAAATTACGAGCTTAACGAAAGAAAGATATATTAGTATATAATTTGAGACTGATTTCTCTGTGGATTTGGCAGTTTAAATAAATCTACAAATCAGTTTAATGAAGCCTGAAACTCGGTAACCACTCATTTCGCAGCATGAATCTTCATTAGAGATGAAAAAGAAATTCTTTAAGCATATCATTATTATATTGTGATCTGTTCACAGACGATTTTAAGGTTTTTAAAGAATCCTTTTTCGTTTGCTTATACACGGATTAATATTTTCGAACTATCTAAAAATCTAAATCCATGTCACAACCGAGAAGGCCTACTCCTGCTATAACAGACATATAATAGATGATACGGGGATAATGTGTCACATCATTACCTCAATAAACCTTGTAATAATTGGCATACTTGGACAACAGTTGGGTTCATAACGTGCGTTATTTTACGCGCTTCATGTTTAACCTATATACCTATTCCATAAAACTTTCTTGCGTTTTCGCATTAAACCTGATTGAGAACGTGTAGTTCTCTTTCTTTTTGGCTATATTTTGTTTTCATTTTTCGAGTCTTTTACTAGCAAATATTAAGAATAGCAACAGTTACTTATTTTTCATTTTCAAACCATCCTTTTAGAAATTTTTATTAAAAATCGGCTTTGCTGATAATGTGGACAGAATGCTGCGCAAACGTTCAAAGGGGGGAATCATACAGCGACATCTCCACGAGTTCCATGAATGATTGTTGTCTAGCCCAATTCGCGCAGCAAAAACGTCTCCTAACCCGATTTTAGTAGCTACTTTACATAAGCAAAGCAGCTACCCATTTAAATAGAGATGCTAGATGAACGCTGAAAGGGCCTGAAGGGCCCTACAAGAGTGGGGCCCTTTGCCAGGTCGGGAATCCACGCTTGATCTGCAGTTAACTCCTGTGGTCCCGATAACTAATTATAATTGCTATAATCTGTTAATATATTTTCTATTTCTAAACTTCTACATGTATTATTAATTTACATCATCCTTATCTAATTATCTTTATTTATAATAATTATTAATCAACTCAATGATAAATAAGTATATGTATATAGTCACTGGGGCTGCTTCTTTTTACGATACTCCCAACATGTAGACAACTATATCTGAAACACTTATTACAATAGAAATTTTCGTCGTTGTAAAAAGAAATGGTTAAATAATTAGTTGTATAAATTAAATAAAAGGTCTGTGATACCCATCCAAGTGGTGACCACGCTCCACGCCCGATGATGTTTAACTTTATTGATAAAAGAGCCAACTCCTCTCTTACCCAAGCTAGGCCCCGGAAATTGCTTTGACAACATCTAAATCTGCCGGACAAAGACCCCGCTATGGATGTTTGTCATTGTATGAAATAACCGGACGCAGGACAGATTATTTTGCAGGAGATCTGTGACATCAACAACTGCCTGTGGCAGGAATTCGCGTGTTATATCCTCTTCTTGCAATCCTATCCATTGTTTGATGTTTATACATGTCCCTCGTCTTCGTCGGAATAGTGTATCATCGTGCAATTCCTCGTTAAACTTTGAATATCTGCTACCGATGAAATACAAATACAAATTCGTACAACATAAACGTACGGTAGCTCATTACAATCGACTGCGCTTTTCCCCCAAGAGATGCTTATGCTATTATGTATTATGCTATATCCACCGGAGTTATACATTAGTATGGCTTGATGTAGGCACTGAGGAGAGAAGTACGCTGCAGCAGAAACACTTCCATTGTTTCGCATGTAAATATAAAAATAACATTAATCAGGTTTTATAGCCCCACGAATAGAAATCGATTTAAGTTTATTATATAAGTCGATCAACAAATATTGGCAACACCTCAACAAAAAAAAAAAAATTGATTTATGATCCAATTCAACGATTGATAAATAATGTTTAGAAAGTAAAATATAGTTTGATTGATGCAAGCAGGTTGTGTTGTCATTCGAACAAAAACATATAAAAATTTAATATAGAACAAAAGACAACTTGTTGATAAGCTAAATTGTTTTGTGTAACAAATGAACCGTTGAATTTCAATTCAAAAACATGACTATTAAGACAGGTGAAAACAATATGTTGGCTTCATTTCAGAAACTCTCAGTCTATTAAGTTATTATTTAAGTATTTATATTTTATTTTTTACCTTTTGTTTGATGTTGAAGGTGTGGCAGGTAATAACTTAAAGTCAAAACAACATGGGCTAAACTGTAGAGTCCATATGGTGCACCAAAACAAGTTTTTATATCAAGGGTAAATTTTGAGAACCACTCAATAAATTGAAAGAGTGAGAATGTAATGGGAATGGTTAAAAAGGCAGTAAAAGGGGAAAATAATTACAAGATAAAAAGAACTTTTTAGATACTACGTTTTTTTAATTTTCTGTTGAATCATATGTATAATGTTGATAATATAATTAACATTGTTATATATAATGTTAGTGAAAGAATACATAGTTCCGAATTTATTTACTTCACATACATAAAAACCATCTAGAGAGCTGATTATTAAACCAATAAAAGAACAAATCTTTGTACATGTACAACGGATCTCGCACCGACAGTGAGAGAACAGGGACAGTAAGGGAAGAAGAATGTGTACAAGTAAAGAAGTACAGATGAAGAAAAATTAAACCGATACCTCGGACACAAGTGTAAACAAACCTGGTTGTTACACGTTAATTAATTTATTTCCTTTTTTACTTTTCACTGTCATTCAATGTTTACCACTTAATAAAAACTCACAAATTTGAAACCCGTCAAAATGAAGAATGGGACATGTCAAAACAAATAAAATGACTTGCGGAATTTTTCCGAACTAACTCACTATACTGCAAAAATTTGCTGAAAACTAATTAAATTCTGTTGAATGATGGCTAAAAGTATTAAAATAATGTAATGTCATCGTGTACTGAGCTATTCGAAAAGTTTCAAATGTCTAGCTACTCGGGAAGTTAGTTAAAAATCAATTGCAAGATTTGTACAGGACAAACAAACAAACAAACAAGTAAGCTAATAAAAACGTAGTAATAATAATTGCAAGATAAAAAGAACTTTTATTTACTACGTTTTTAAATTTTCTGTCATAAATTTGAAACCTGTCAAAATGAAGATTGTGAATATTATTAAAATAATGTATTGTCATCGTTTTCTAAGCTATTCAAAAAGTTTCAAATGTCTAGCTACTCGGGAAGTTAGTTAAAAATCGATTTCAAGATTTGTATTGGACAAACAAACAAACAAACAAGAAACAAGAAAGCAAGCTAATAAAAACGCAGTAATAAAGATCAAATAATTAGCTTTTGTTCATTACCAATTGATATTAAGATGATTGGTTAATTAAATTTCAAATTTGATTTCTAGCTAAATCAGATATATGTAATTTTCATCAATATCTCAATATTCAAAATATCAATATTTTTTTACCGGTAAAAAGACCGGTAAAAAAATACTTTTCCGGGAAATTACTTATAAGGTTGAATCCGTATTTAAATGAACTGAAAAATAGAATTCATAATTTTTCAATCAAGAATTTTCGAAACCTTTATTTTAAAAAAAATGGGAGACGCAAAAGTCCGCTCAAATTTCGAGTTGAGTAATAATCAGCGACTTCAAAAATAATAAGTAGCAGAAAAATATATTTCATCAATGTTACACACATCAAAGTTCAACATTTTTTTTATAATTTAAATTTTTAAATATCAAATATGTTTTATGTCTTACCTCTCTCGGATTCGAACCTAACATGTTGCATTATACATTTAATTTTATTTTGGTTTGACAGAAAAAGTGAGAGTGAGTTTAATTCTCTGAGTTCAAAAACATGATGATTGTCTCATATAAACTATCTTTTTAATTAAACCATTACAGTTAACTTATAATTAGTTAAAATTGTATAGTAAATATTTATAAATGTTAATAATAAAAAGTATGAAGTATTTAAAGAAACTATGCAAATTTAAACAAGTTAATTATATTTGATAACTATATGTTGTTAGATTTCTAGCTTGTGGGGGACTATTCAGATAAAAAGTTATTATGTAAGATTTGAACCATCTGTGTTTTCTTGCTTTCTACGTCCAAAACTAAATCCCGACCATCTGTTCACTAATTAACTATAGATTTATTCACACAAAAAAACATAATCTAAACAAATACATCTACTTTCTTCTGTAAATTACCTATAAAACTGTAAAATATGTGAATTAACAGTTTTAGGACATTATTATAGCAATTAAGGTCAACAAAAATGTTCCTTTGTTTTTGACTTAATACGGCAAGTTGTTCAACCAATAGTTTAAGTGACATTATTTAAATTCAAACATAAAAAGTATATTTATACATGGGCCAAGGACGGATCTAATTAAATTGTTGTTGATTTCTCAAAAATTGGTTCTTATGGAAGATCTTTGACAATTAAATTAGCACAGACATACCTTGAGAGGTGGTATTTGGTGAAAAATTAAGATTTTTAATTAGTATTTTTTAATAATAAAGTGTTTTTTGACTTTTAACAAATAATTGCAGAGACTATCATAGGATATCTATGGAATTGTAAGAAAATATATCAAAATATTGACAATAGCCACCAAGGTTAGAAGAAAATTAACTTTTTAAAAACTAAAGGATGAAATAGTAATCTTCTAGTCAGCCTGAAGATGACCCAAAGAGGGGTCGAAATATCGCAAAAGTTAGCTTTTAATATTTTTCTTTAGACCCTACTTACCAATAAGATCTTTTACGGTCTGCGAAGATTTTCAATTGACATTTATTGTCACTGCATTTAAGGGTGTCGTTTTAAGTATAGTATTTAAATCTTTTTACATATTCTAATTTTTTATTTTAAAATATTTATGTATTTATCAAGAACTATGTATATATATACTTCATGTGTCGAGTTCATAGGCTACATTGATTGCGGATTTACAACTCAGTTAGTTTTTCTGCTACAAATGGTGACGAGTTTACAATATAATAATAATAATAAATACAATTTATAGTCAGGGTGCCCATAGGCAAAAAAGTCACTTATACACAAGATGGTAGAATAGAATATTTCATTTCATCTTGACTTATACATACTCTTTCCAAACCTTTTTGTATGGCTTGTTTAGGCCATGTCTGAGACCGTTTTCCTCTGTGCCTTTTTTTTTAGTTTTTGTGCGTTTTTTTGTTACTTGTACCCTAAAATTTTGACGCGTCAGACTGGAAAATCGGAAAAAGTTCTGCGTCAGACAATATTAAAATGTTGATTTATAGGGTTCAAATAATGTATCTTGAAAAAATCAGCTGTTTATTAATCAATGATAATAATTAATATTAATTATTTGAACTAATATTAATTAATGATTAATAACCAGCTGATTTTCTCAAGATAAATTTGTAATTGATATTTAATAAAGTCAAAATTATATATTTAGTAAAGTTATTGAATTCAATGGCTTGAATAGTTCACAGGAGTAGTTTACACATCAGTTACTATATTATTACCATGAATAACTAACTATCTCTATAATTCAAACTTGTCAAATATTTGAACCTAAGTTTGAATACTCACTCTGTAAATAATAGGTCTAGTACAAATGTATTATTTAATGTTATTCTGGCTTGATTGGAAGTGAAGTTGTCGTGCTCCCGAACTTACAGAAGGTAACGCAAGCATTGTGATCGTTCTAAAGAATTAAATTTCTCCAAACTCAAAAAAATTACAAGTTAAAAACTTGAGACATCAAGAAAATGTTTGGTCCCGTGTCTGTTCATCTGTCCAAAATGTATGAGAGCCAAAAACTTAAAAATTTGATCGATTTTAAAGAAATTTGGAACGTTAGGTCATAATTATTATTCCATTGTTGTCCATTAATATAAGTTTATACCTACTGCGTCCATTTGTTTCTCTTTTTCATGCGCACAAACATACATTTATTTACACAATACGACATTTTTACGATATCGACACAGTATTTTTTGATAAATATTGTACCATTTTTCCATTTTGATAAATTAGCCAGTTTTAATATTATCCGTTTCCTAGAGAATAGCTCTCAATGATATAAGACAATGGGAACCATCATTGTAGAAATATTTAGATCAAATTATAATTACTATTTATAAAGGGAGACAGACAGAGAAAAATAGACTTCAGCGCCGGGACTCAAACCACGGACCTCCCCCTCATTTCCAGTGTGCGGGAGCTCAAACCAATTAAGCTACACTAAAGAATAATTTCCTCTGAAGATATCGATACCTAATCCCGAATTAAGCTTTCAATTTTTTTTCTACAAGTCTTAAAACTCAACAAACGACAATAGAACTAGACCGAGAAATACGCTTGTAATTATAAAGTACTCAATTAGTACCTGTACTTAGTACAATCAATTAGAAATTCAATTTTTAAGTTTTTGGTAGTACTCATACTACGG
Organism: Gerris buenoi; assembly: GCA_001010745.2. Taxonomy (NCBI): domain Eukaryota; kingdom Metazoa; phylum Arthropoda; class Insecta; order Hemiptera; family Gerridae; genus Gerris; species Gerris buenoi. The sequence continues at coordinate 706,103 of KZ651272.1, read as the reverse complement.
AACGTTTAAATTTTAATTTAAATCAAATTATAATTACTATTTACAAAGGGA
>KZ651272.1:692187-703547 GCA_001010745.2 Gerris buenoi | reverse complement strand
TGCGAGGTTAAGCTTCTTCCCACTTAGCATCAGCTCTGTACTTCCTTCCAATTTTCTTTTTCTTGTAAATAGTGTCACCACTGTTTTTTCGGGATTAACCCCGAGGCCGTGATTATAACACCATCTTTCAACAGAGTGAAGAGCTCTTTGTGCCAGCTCAAATACTGTGGTAGTGAACTTGCCCTGAACCAGAACTGCTACATCATCTGCATAAGCTTGAATGTAAATCCCATCTTTCAGAATAAGCTTTATGAGACTATCTACCACAAGGCACCAAAGTAACGGTGAAAGAACTCCACCTTGTGGACAGCCTCTTCTTATAGCCACTTTTATACTATGTCCATTTCTCTCAACTTTAGCTAGTCTAAGAGATAGCATTGATCTGATCCACGCCACAATAACTGGGTGAACACCATGGTCAGAAGCAGCTTGACTGATAGATTCAACAGAAACACAATTAAAAGCCCCTTCGATGTCCATGAAGAGTCCCAGCATCAGCTGTTGCTTGTTAAGGGCTCTTTCGATTTTACAGACTAAATGGTGAAGAGCTGCCTCACAAGATTTTCCTGCTTGATATGCATATTGCTGCTTGCTAAGAGGTATGGTCATGTTGTCTCGAATCCATCTATCCACCAGCCTTTCCAAGGTCTTTAATAAGAACGAAGTAAGACTGATGGGTCTGTAAGATTTAGGAAGAGTAAAATCAGGTTTGCCCTGTTTTGGTATAAAAACTATGCGCACCTCCCTCCAGGAGCTAGGGATAGTTCCAACTTACTAACATAAAGACCTTAAATCTAAACAAAGACTAAATAATCCAAATTATAATAATAATAATAACAATGACAACTAATGATTATTTTTTTACTAACTACATTAGATAAACACTATATATAAAATATATTAATATTAAAATATAAATAAGTAAAGATCTAAAAAAAGAATCAAATGTGATAAGTAAGTGTTAAGATGGAAAATAATAACGGTGCTTGGGCAGGTTTTCTGAATCAGGCAAAAAAGGCAACACTGTCTACAAATGGAACAGCTGGTTGATATTGTAAAACCTTTTACATGTTGATAAACACTTATTATTGTAAATTTTATTTACAGATTAAATACTAACTGAATGAAAAATTTAATGTGCAACTCGAGCAAAGTGTCTTTGCTGCACTCGAGAAACCTTTCCACCCTCGCCTTCGGCTCGTGCGTAAATATTTCTCTTGAGTGCAGGAAAGTGCCACATTCCACACAAGTTGCACAAATAACTATAACGACTGACAGACACCAGACCAAAAATGTTCTCTGATGTCTGAAACCGTTTTCTTTCTTTGATTTTTTTTTAATAGTGACATAAAAAAAAAAAATCTCTTTCTAGAAATCATTCTATCATCACAGTGCTTCCCTTGCTTTCAATAACCTCGGGAGCAATGACTTTAAATGACATAACAATTGTCTAGCCTGATAATAAAGAACAATAGATAAGAAATCTACTCATAAATATATATTAATCTTTGCAGGTAGGATTGAATATCTCAAGTTTTCCCTAAATTTTAGGGTTGGAACAATATGTTTTTTTAGGAGAGTGGAAATAATTTATATCATTTTAAAAGAAGTTTTAAAATTAAATGAATGATAATAAATTAATATTAAAATGATTTTAAAAGAAGAAAGTAATTAAGCAAGTAATTAAAGAAGTATTATATAATTTAGCTGAATTGAATAAGAAAACGTTTTAAATAAATGTGTTTAAAATTAATTGATTAAATTGTATACATATTATTGGATTGAAATTCAGACTTACTGTATGAACATGAAACATGTACCTATATGATACTGTTTTGTTCTAATTTTCTAGTAGTCAAGTGATTTATCTTCGCGCTTACCGAGGTAATGGAAGCAATGTGATACATAGCTTTTAGATTTCGACAATTTATGTCTTTTTTTGGGTTTCGAGGTCGTCCTAGAAACCCTTATGCTTTTGGTAGTGCGTCTATCCGTCCGTCGCATCTTGGTGTATATCTCCCGACCTACTGAAGCTATAGACTTGAAATTTGGTATATAAGTTAAACTTTTTTGCCCAAAAACAGAAAACCTATTGCGAACTTTAACACTCCAAATTTCTGCGATCTGCGATCAATTGCGAACACCGCGCAATATTTTACATTTTTTGTAATTTTGAAGTTGGGTATCATTTCAAAGGTATTGAAATGTAGATAACAAATATGTATCCGAGTAGGAAAAAATTAATGACAGACCGACAGGCAGACATGGCACCAAAAATTGTTCCTTGGTTGTAAAATCCAGCGGCCCTTAGACATCTTCAGATTCTGAAATTTGTCTCTTTATACAATCCTGGTGAGAACCCCTGGTATAGAGAAAGTCGGTACAAACAGAAGCGGTAAAGTACTATCTTCTTATGACGACGACATAATCACGCCACTACACCACCGTTGCACTACACCACTGCAAGATTCCAGCGGAAGTATTCCGACAAGTGGGGAGATGACGGCGGTATCGGGATGCTATCAGTAAAGCATAAGGCCACTCCCTCACTTGTCGGTACGATATCGGTGCGGTATCGGTAAGATAGTATGCCGACGTGGTAAGATTTTTTTTACCGAGCGCCTGTATCTCAATGAGTCCATCCTGAGTATTTTACCGCTTCAGTTTTTACTGCATGTTCTTACCGACTCTCGGTATACCGATTCCTTACGATTCTACCGAAAGTACATATCCCGACATGTGAGGAGATGAAGGCAGTATCGGTATGCTTAAGCTGTCGGTAAAAAATACCGCATACCGATACCGTACCGACTAGTCAGGGAGCGGACAAAGTCATGTAAAAAATGAAAACAATTTTGGCAGATTTAAAAAATGGGGTGAAAATTAAAAATTTGATTTGCATAAAATCATTAAAGTATTTGAAATAGGACGCGAGGAAGTCATGTGCCACAGAAAATTGGCAGTCTATTTTCTTTAATGTTTAGTTTTACCTTTACCTTAATGTTATTTCTTAAACCTTCTTTTGTAAATTGTTGCAGTACAGTTTTCGTTTCTTTTTTGTAATATTGATGGTTTAATACTGGTATTGCAGGTTGTGAAATTATATAAAATCATTTCTTAACTCGACAAAACAGGTAGAATAATAAACTTGTCAAAACTAACAACTTTCCCCCTTTATAATTTAACAATGTCAAGGTTAAAAACATTTTGTGATATTATCTGAAGAATTGAAATGAAGTATAAATTGATAGGGTGGAAAAGTTGGTCTAATAAGGGGGCGGTGGTGTGAAGGTCTAAATAATAGACCTCTCGGCTAGATAATATAAACCTCCCTCTCTCACTCCATTCTACTGTTTACTGCATAGCTTCACGCCAACAGCCTAGTATTATAGATCTACTATCTACATACCATAGCATAATATAGTATATTACACGGAATCTGTAAAACTTTGATTTCCCTCAACTAGGCGTAATTATGAGGCAACGTGACTCTTTCATTTCACAAATATTTAGGTTTTTGGTTTTATTTTTTGTAAAAGTAGCTAAATAATTGGGAATCAGTTTTGATTTTGATTTCTTTAATATTTACTAAAATTTAGAAATAAGCGACTGCACAAGTTTCGGAACTATATCACAGTTCACGAATTTTATAAGAGACATATTTTCTACTCCCCATTGTTTAGAATCTATTAATGACATTATTAAGGGAATATTTTTTATTTTCAGAATTTTTGAATCATCATATACTAATTTAAACTGTCTACACTAATTTAATATTGTTTAATTTATCCAATCATGTAAAAAACCTTTTTGAAAGATTAAAAAAAGATGGGGGGGGGGAATTAATTAATTTTAAGAAAAATTAGAAAGTATAAATTAGTCGTAAATGCTAATAAATGATAATGTCCGGGATAGAACGCGGGAAACTATGTACCACACTAATAGACACGCTATAGTTTGACAATAAACTGATATTTTTTGCGTTGTGAGTATTTATTCACCAAGTATAAAATATACGTTTCAACCAGAATCTCGTGGAAGATACAGACTTAAAGATTTAATCTTTATTTGTATAAATAAAATATAGCCCCCTGCAAAGTATGCATAACAGGTGGGTGTTTACTTTTTCTTAAGCCGAGCATTAAAAAAAATTATAAGAGAGGAATCATAAACAAATGAAAGTTATCTTTTTTTCTGTACTTTATATAGACGCGACATATGTTTTGTTCAGGGGGGGTTTGCTGTTCCATAAAGTCTATAGTGGAGGGGTTGCAAGTGTAGTGCAACCATGTGGTCGAAGACATTCCAATACTGGATGTTTCACTAGACTAATGTTGGTTTTTAAGTGCTTCGTAGCGAAGCCCACGCTTCCATACATCCACTCTTCGTCACTTGACTCACTAACACAAACTTAACTATCCTTTCTCCAAACAAAAAATAAAAACTTCCATCTCGTTTCTACTTTACATTTTTTTTTTTTATCGAACTTTAAAAAAAATCATATTATGAAATCAACGAAACAATATCCACTTAGTTAGTTTTCTTTAACGAACAAAAGACAAACGATATATATTTAGTTTTTTTTTAATATCTTCTTAAATCTAATTCCTTATTATAACTTGTGTTAAAAAAATAGACTCGCTGGTATAATAATAATAAAGAGGAATCATTTAAAATCTCAAAAGACCTCCAGAAGGTTTAAAAGAATATTTTACGAGTGTTTGGTGTGGCCCAAGGACGAACTTCGCCTCCACATCTAGTCACCTTGTTGTAAAAGGCAACCACTCCATTGTACCATGTGCAACCTTTTTGCTAATAAGCTTACGACTATCATATATTATGTATATACATAAAATATAGTCCTTATTCCATTTTAAGATAAACTATAAGGCTTTTATTTAATTGCAACGCCTACGTGATAATAGGAAACTACCATGAGACCCGCGCGGAGCTCGGGGTAAAGGCTAGTAGGTATTAAGTGAAAAAATCCACTGATTCGCTAATCAAAATGTTTGGGTACTTCTAGACCAAGCGGTCCTTCTTGCGTTTGGTTGAAAATTGCCCTAAACCGAGTGGAAAACCGAAAAGTTAAAAAAAAAAAAAAATGTTACCCCCTTAAAAATTTAAAGAAGGCGGACGCAACTTTAAAGTTCGTTTGGAGGTTTATTGCGGCTGAACGGCAAGGTTTATCGAAAAGCAGTGAGCACCAGTGGTAACTTATTTTTCCTACAGTTGACCGATAAAGTGGTTGTTATCGCACTCAAAATAGTACGCAAAACAGCAGATTCCTGCACTTACTACTTTACCGCACTCGTTTTACTTTACCGCACTCGTTTTACTTTACCGCGCTCATTTTGCTTTACCGCACTCCAGTGTTCCAACTTACGAACATAAAGAAATAAATCTAAACAAAGAAATAATAATCTAAATTATAATTATAATAACAGTGACAACTAATGGTTATTTTTTGACTAACTCCTAACTCCACGATTTAAACAATATATATCAAATATAAAAATGTTAAAGTATAAAAAGTGAAGATAAAAAATCTAAAATAAAGAATGAAATGTGATGAGTAAGGGTCATGATGAGAAATAAGTTTGCAAAAAATAATCCGGTAAAAAAAGGCAACACTGTCTATAAACAGAACAGCTGGTTTACTTGATATTGTAAAACCTTTTATTATGTTGACCAACACTCTATTATTTTCAATTTATTTACAGATTAAAAACTAACTGTAGGAAAAATGTAATGTGCAACTCGAGCTTAAAGTGTCTTTGCTGCACTCGAGAAACCTTTCCGCCCTCGCCTTCGGCTCAGGCGTAAATATTTCTCTCGAGTGCAGCAAAGTGCACTTTCCGCACTAGTTGCACAAATAACTATTAAAATACCTACAACTTTGATCTTACGTCTCCATCGGTTCTACCTTGAGTAGATCTTCTTTTTTCTAATGTTTGACTGAGCTCTTATGGCGTCCGCAATTATTGACCGGTTTAATTTCTGATTGATGTACATTAACGTCACGCACTAATGCTCTTTAAATCGAGTATTTATTAATTTATCAATTTGTCCTAGAGTCGGAGTTATTGAATATTTACTGGTGCATCTGCCTGAGAAGAGACTGATAATTATATTAATCCACCAATTGTTGATGATTGTTTTATGAAGGATAGTATATGTCTGTGCTCGACTTGGTGGTGCACTGCCGAGCCCCCAGATTAGAATCCATTAAATGGTTAACGAAGCTCGCTACGCTCGCCTGTTTTTACAGTATTTATATATAATCGGCAGTATTTATATATGGCTCGCTGCGCTCGCCTATTTGATTCGGCATTTGTAGTCAATATTTATTAAATAGTTATTGTAGGCTCGCTACGCTCGCCTGTTTTTACAGTATTTATATATAATCGGCAGTATTTATATATGGCTCGCTGCGCTCGCCTATTTGAATCGGCATTTGTAGTCAATATTTATAAATGGTTATTGTAGGCTCGCTGCGCTCGCCTGTTTTTACAGTGTTTATATATAATCGGCAGTATTTATATATGGCTCGCTGCGCTCGCCTGTTTTTACAGTGTTTATATATAATCGGCAGTATTTATATATGGCTCGCTGCGCTCGCCTGTTTTTACAGTGTTTATATATAATCGGCAGTATTTATATATGGCTCGCTGCGCTCGCCTGTTTTTACAGTGTTTATATATAATCGGCAGTATTTATATATGGCTCGCTGCGCTCGCCTGTTTTTACAGTGTTTATATATAATCGGCAGTATTTATATATGGCTCGCTGCGCTCGCCTGTTTTTACAGTGTTTATATATAATCGGCAGTATTTATATATGGCTCGCTGCGCTCGCCTGTTTTTACAGTGTTTATATATAATCGGCAGTATTTATATATGGCTCGCTGCGCTCGCCTGTTTTTACAGTGTTTATATATAATCGGCAGTATTTATATATGGCTCGCTGCGCTCGCCTGTTTTTACAGTGTTTATATATAATCGGCAGTATTTATATAAGGCTCGCTACGCTCGCCTGTTTTTACAGTGTTTATATATAATCGGCAGTATTTATATATGGCTCGCTGCGCTCGCCTATTTGATTTGGCATTTGTAGTCAATATTTATGAAATGGTTAACGAAGGCTCGCTAAGCTCGCCTGTTTATATGGTATTTGTGCGTAATAATTATTTAATAAAATTAAAGATTTTACAGTATTAAAATTTACAGTATTTAAACAAAATCTTAAGTTATGAATGTTTGATTCAGCAATTGTAGTAAATATAATATTAAATATTTTTTTTCAATTTCATTATATTGGCCACCATTTTGACAATAATATATGTAAAATTTTAATATGTAGTTAGGTATTCTTATGCTACTCTTTAAGACCTTTAAATTGATGTATATCATGTCATACTGACTAAAAGATTTTTGTCCTATACGTTTTTGGCCGCCATCTTGAAAAAATGAATTATGAAATTAAAACATTTTTTGACTCTTTACCTTCTTTTATATACTTTTAGATTAATGCAGGAATAACATGCCATGAAGATTAATTTTTTTCGTAGTCCACCATATTGGCCGCCATCTTGAAAATATTTAGTGTAAGATTTCCAACAACTATACAGTTGTCACAAATGATGAGATGCATCTTTGTGGCAAAAATTGTTGAAATCGGTCCATTTTTACTCCAGTTATCGTTGGACAAACAAACAAACACACAAACTTTTAAAATCCCAAGTCTCTGAAATAAAGAACTCACTGTGCTCGTTCAATTATGAATACTTCTTTATACACATATTATAATTACAGACAATACAGATTTTAATATCTTTAATAATTGTTAAAAAAAATAGTCTGCTAATTAGTGTAGCTTCCTCGCATCTTATCACTTTTCTTAAATCTTACTTATTTTTTTTTTCATTTTTTACTTAGTTTTTTGCATGCAAGGCGGGATAACATCACATCGTGACGATGTGATTGTAACAATTTACTGTTATAAATAAATCAAAAGGGTGAGTACTGATTACATGCGAGCTCTGATACTGTTTAATAAATTCAGTCAAGAACTCATGATGACTTTGTTTAGAAAATGACATGGTTACACAAAGAAGAAAAAAAACTATCTTAAATGTTTCCTATGAACAGACAACGCAAATTGAGTCAAATTGTAGCGACAAATGATTGCAACTGTTTACATGTTCCAACCTGTCGTTACAATTTAGAAAAATTGACACCAACCATCCAGTCCAATTCTATATCCAATAAATCGCTACGATGCTCTGTTTACACGCAACAATAAATCGTGACGATTCCCTTATTACGATAAATTGTTAGCATTTATCGTAGCATGTAATCCCGCCTTCAGACTAATTTTTTTAAACCTGTCCAAATTGGTTATTTTTCTTACTTGAATACAAGTTTTATTCAAGCAATCTGTGGGTTTCTTTCGATAAACCATTTGGATTTTTTGGTTATCGAGAAATGTCTTTAAAATCGGATAAGTACTTTTTAAGATATAATTAAATTTTTAAGACAGGGTGCACGGTGGACGGTGGTGTCCTTCAGTCCTGAGTAGAGGTAGACCATTAGGTGGATGTCTATTTTCCTAAATAATAAGATTTGTCTGTAAAGAAAGTATTAATTCATGGAATTTCTGTACATGAAATCAATAAGTTGAAAAGTAAATTTGAAGAATACCATCAACTTTTAAAAGTTGATAAATATAACAAGGTTATAAATTACTTCAGTCCGGGCACACCAACAGCAATCTGAATCAAAACAAGAATGGACTGAACATTGCGGTAAATTAGCAGACTCGGAAACCTGCGTGCGCAAACAGTTGCTTGCTTACGTTATGTCCTACACTTTTTTTTTACCATTGAACACGTAGTAGGTCCTCTGAACAAACACGAAGTAGCCTTTTATCAATCCAATACTGGATTGATACTAGACAACAAAACCCTTCAAACATGAGTGATTTGCAGGTCGATAATAGCTACCTATTTACGTATCTGTAAGGGCGTTATTACGGGCCGAGGGCGAAGTTTGAAAGCACGAGTGCGTTTAACGCCAGAGGGCGCTTACTGTTCGTTGTGCGTACACTATTTTATCCCCCCCCCCCAACAATAAGACAATATAAAAAAAAAATGTCACTTCTATTTTGCCGTTATCTTCAAAACCACAAATTTATATTAAGGTTACATCCGTGCCAAAACAAACCGCCGTTATAAAAATATTGATTGTTACAAATTCAACAGCTGTAGCTAAGAACTATTAGCGCTTCCTGCACGCCGCGGCTGCTTCTCGAACTAGTGGCCTGTAAAAATGCATGCTTTATTTTTACAGGCACCAGGTTGTAAAATAGAACTTTACCATCCGTTCAGGATAGGAACATTTATATTGGTGGTGGTCGATAAACAAATAAATATACTAATAAATATCATAGTGGTCAAAATAATTAATATCAAGGAATATAAAATGTTTCATAGCATGCAACAATAGACTCAAAATTTAATCAGACGCCAAAATTAATAATTAACTTTGAATAAAACTGCCATATTAGCCCCTTGCTATGTTAGCCTGCCCTTGCTATGTGTAACTGCCATATTAGCCCATTGCTGCCATAAGTTTTAATCTTTTGCGTCCATTTGTTTCTCTTCCACATGCGCACTCACATACATTCATTTACACCAATATCTTTATAAGTAGGTACTCATCTGATATTTATGAGATTCGGATGGATTGTCGAAAGTAGACCTAACATAGCACTAGATTAATTTAAACCGTCTACACTCTTTAACTTTTGCTCAATTGATACTTTAATTCATGGAAAAAATCAAAACAATTTTGATAAATTTAAAAAAAAAATGGGAGAAGCAATCAAATAAATTAGGCAATAATGGCTTGTAAAAGCATAAAATCAATAAAGAAGTTGATAGGATGCGAGGAAGCTATGTGCCACACTAATTGGCAGTCTATTTTTAATATATATTCTGCCAATCAGTGTGGTACATAGCTTCCTCCCGTCCTATATACGTATATGTTAATGACTTANCCCCCCCCCCCCCGCCTATAAGACACTATAACAAAATACAATTTTTCACTTCTATTTTGCCGTAATCTTCAAAACCATAAATGCATATTAAGGTTACATCTGTACCAAAACAAACCGCAGTTATGAAAATATTGATTGTTACAAATTGAGCAGATGACGCTTAGAACTACTAGCGCTTCCTGCACGCCGCGGCCGCTTCTCGAACTAGCGGCCTGTAAAAATGCATGCTTTATTTTTACAGGCCCTAGGGCTGTAAAATAGAACTTTACCGTCCGTTCAGGTTAGGAATGTTTACAAGTGTTGGGCGATAAGCAATGTTATCGTTGTTTGATTGATGTTTTATCAAACCACTAACCAAGACTGTTATGCGAAGACCGACTTTTGTCCCCGGGTGCAAGAACTTTAGATTTTTACCAATTTTACTTGCTCTTAGTTCAAACCAAATTAATAAATATGATAATATTATTAAATAATCAAATATTATTTTACGTGGGGACAGCTGATTTGAATTGTTTAAGATGAGCTTTCACCAAGGCTCTAATTGCACAACTAAATTATTACTCCTTCAAATACAGTAATTACTGCGGAACATCCTGAAATAAGAATAATGATGAAATATAAAAAATAACATCATAAAAAACATGTTTAAATCAGCACTATAAAACCCTTATTCAAATCAGTCCCTCTATCTTATTCGAACAGTTTTATTTTAATGATGGTGCTTTATATTAAATTTATAGCATCTCAAACAAAACTTATTTTTAATAGAAGTCAAGTGCTTAATTACTTAATAACCTCGGTATATAAGTACTTTCTTTTGCCCGCTATAATTAATTTTGCAACTGTAATAAAACCTACTCAAAAAAAAAGAAAAAAAAGTTTCAACATTCATAATTACTCGGTTTAGATGTAAGAATAATGAGTAATGTTTTTATTAGCTATTACTATAGCTCATTATTGTACAAAAGAACATTAAATTAATAAATAAAGACAGAATGACAAAGGTTGTGTTTTATATGCGTGTGAGTTGCCTTTTAGAACTGAGCAATTATTCCCATGTAAAGCAATTTTTAAATATGTAATAACAAAATAAGGCATTTTTTAGTTTTCTTATATACGTAGTATACTTCATAGAGATGAAGTAATGGCAGATTTACACGTTTAAAGGTCTCTTTGGTTAGTATTTTATGTGCTGAAACAACTTTTCTCCTATACGTACATTTCTGCCGGAAAATGCGCCTAATGTTCGGAACAGGTATTTCTACCTAATTTTTCACCCCCCAAAAAAAATAATATACATA
>KZ651272.1:630109-647634 GCA_001010745.2 Gerris buenoi | reverse complement strand
TATTGAACTGAGTACTAAACTAAGTTAAATACACCACTGGAATTATTGGTTCTGAATAAGTCAGTTTTATTTTATATTAAACTTTAACAAGAGAAACAAACATTCAACTTTAGAATACAAAACACTTCAAAGGTAAAATTTATATAAACACGAGTGACATCTATCATGTCATAAATAGAAAATAATACATGAAGCATTGCCAACTCAACATTTTTATCCCATTCTTACATTTTTGTTTAATACATAAAAAATCGCAAATTGCGTCCATCTGTCTACAGATCAGCTTCGAGCATTTTACAGAGAAAAACTTATCACCCGGATTTATAAAAGTAACATGTTTTTTCGATTGATTTGTTTTCTATTTGAAGCTTTTGAGCGTTAAAATACTTCTAGTCCAGGAGATAGCGTGCAAAAAAGTGTCTGACTAACATCAAGCTAGAATTTTGTGTATAGGTAAATCTTTTGGTACCTTTTAAGAATATATGGTCGGCTAAGTTCGTCTGCGGGACATAGTTTGGCAATAGCCATTTGAAAAAAATAAACCGGTAGAGAGCCCTCGTCCAGCCCATTTTGGTGGACATTGCGCTTTTCATGTTCCTGAATGATAACTTGGTTAGTATACCAAAAGTCAAGTTGATGGTAGTCTGTCACTTAATAGGCGACCTCTTTGATTTGGAGTAATATTTGACTAACCTATTAAGTGACGGACTATCATCCACTTGATTTTTGGTCTGCGAACTAATTTCGTACTCAGGATCATAAAAATCACATTGTCCACTAAAGAGGGCGGGACATGGCCGCTCTCCACGGTTTGATTATTTTCAAATGTCTATTGCTAAGCTATGTCCCGCAGACGAACATAGCCGACCACGTATTCTTAAAAGGCACCAAAAGATTTACTTATACACAAAATTCTAGCTTAATGTTAGTCAGACACTTTTTTATCGCTATCTCTATATACTATATATTTTAAATGAAATATGAAAATTTAGTTAGAAATAATTTTACCCATACTTTAAAAAAAAGAAGGTACAATGAGGTTGAAAAATATTGTAAGCTAATAAAAAGCGTGTAAAATATTAAATAAAAAGTATAAATAATATTATAAATCATTTGCTTCAATCGAAATGCCGTGTTGTTCAAATATGTTAAACTAGAAATTTTTATTAAGCATTATGAAGTCCATAACAAAACAATATCTAGCTCGCCTCGGATAGATGTACCTACTTGTATTTTCCACAGACTACAAGTTATTACAAAAATCGCTGAAGTTACTGCTACTGTTGTTAACTTCTGCCAATAAAAAAATTGAATAAAAAAAAACATTAAATCTGACAATCTTTTCGTTTTGTCTAGAATCAATATCTCTGTAGAATTATTACCTTTTAATATATTAACCTACGAACTAGCCGGAGGATAAGGACAACGTGCGGTGTGGTCATGTACTAAAATTATCTGTAGATGAAGGTAGTTTGCCGTAGGATGAAGCACTAATGGTGATGGGATGAAAAGAATGGTCAACGTGATGCTGTAAGTACCTATTCACATAACCTTGTTTACCTTTATATCTTCTCAAAGACAATGGAACAATGTCCGAATAGTTACGACCTCGTCGTTGTCACAAAGTAAAATGATGTTCAAACATGATAATAACAAAGGAATTTGTGTGGAGAAGGTTTAAGCAGCGTGTAATGGTTTTGGGGTAAGAGCAATTTACTGGTAGAAGGGAGGACGCCATGTTAAGCATCCCAAGGGACTTTATTATGCAAAGGAAATTGCAGGAAGAAGCACGACCAAGCAGGATGTTGTCCCCCTACAGAATAATTTGCATTCAAATCTAATCGCCAAGCTCCTTTTCCTTATTGAAACAATTTAGACAATTTACCACCTCCTACTATTCACTAGACACAAACTTACAACCAAACAAATGCACAAAGTATCTCTAAGTCATCAAAATTAAAAACTTGATTAATTTGAAAGAAAACATTAAAAGATCAAGTCGCTATTTAAAGGAAATCACTGATCATTAAGTATCTCAGACAATTAAATTAAAATAGTAAAATTTTCTGGTTATTAGTCAACTCACGACAATAAACACTTGATTTATTTTTTTCATTAACAGCAAAACGTTGTTTTGGCGATGGAGGGAAAAGATAAAAGTTGAAGAGAACAGAATTCAGACCCTCTTACGCCACCGCTGGTAGTGATTTAAAAAAAGGTCAGAAAATAAGACGAGCATTCCAAACTAAAGTTAAATAATAAATAAAAAGAAATCAGAAAATAATATGCAATTTTTAAGTTAAAAAAACTTAACCAGCCATTGCCTGTCTAATCTGCTGGGTGCGAAAGTACTTTAATTGTGATTTAATTATAACTGATACTGATACAATTAGATTTTTCAGACAGCTGGCATTTACACTTACAACTTACAAGATCTATTGTATTTGCCGATTAAATAAATAATAAGTTTTCGACATACAAGTGTGGTTATTTCCGTTCAAAACATTTATTTTTAAACGGAAAAGATTTAAAATTCCATGTTTTTGCTTTTGAGCTTACCGATGGTAACGGCAACATTGTGTTTACTTTTGAGAACGAAAAACTTTTGTCTCCGATTTTAAAAATTCCAAGACAGTAATCCGTTTCAGACATAAGGGAACATTTTTGGTCTCGTGTTTGTCTGTCTGTCGTGCCGACCCGAACGGGTCTACTCTACTAAAGTAATGTGGACGTAATGCCGAACCGAACGTACCGACCCGAACGTGCCGCCCGGCATAGGCCGATTGGCCTCATTTGGCATAGTGTGGACGCGCCATTATTAATATATAACAATAAAGTACATGANGCTACTATGCTTCTGTCTGCCAGGAATGCGAGTGGTGGTTATGTCTACATTTAAATGCGAAGCCATGTCAGCTGCTTCTTTCAATATGCCAGTTGTGACGTTCTCAGCATGTAAACTCGATGCAATTGCAGCATACCAAGAATAACGCTCAGGGAGTAATGACTTTGTTTCCTCCCTTGGTGCGTAAATAACTATCTCTGTCTAGGCAGGGAAATATTTCCCTGCCTAGGTAGGAAAAGTAACAGTGTTTACCACTGCGAGTCATAACCTCTGATTTTGTTTGTGTTTAGTTTTATTTCAATTTGTGTTATTTTAATTTAGTTTCATACTTGTTTTATTACAAAGAAGTGGTTATATTATTAAGGTATTAATAATAATATTATTATTTGAAAGATTAAAAATGATAAGCTAAAAAAGTATTTAAATTGTAGGTCTTTGAATAATTAATCTCGAGTAAAAGTGGCAACACTGGAGCACGACTTGTTTTAGTTTGAGATTGTTGACGATTCATCTCAAACAAAATCTTACCAAAGCTTCTATTTTTATCAGTAAAGCGTGAGTAGATAAAATATTGTATGCAACACGGCAGCAAAGGAAACATTTCTACCTCGTTTATTTATTGCCTGCCTCGGCTTCGCCTCGGCAGTCAAATAGGTAAATTAACTGCCGCGGTGAAGCCGAGGCAGTTAATTATCATTGCCTGTCCTCGCCTTTGGCTCGGAGGCTAATCTAATCACTCGTCAGTAATATTCCATTTTGCTGCCTAGATACATAAATAACTATTATTCAAAAAGAAAGATGAGAATAATATAAAGTAATAAAAATTTTATTAAACCGATTCTATTGGATTTTTTTGGATTCTGAGCCTTCACTAAACCACGAAATAAGCGTTCCCTGTTGTCTAAATGGATATTGTCTTGATATTTTTTAATCTGGAGACTACTAAAAAGTGCTCCTGTTATACCTTTAGTAAGCTTAAAAAGTTTTTCATATTAATTATTAGCTCCTCATATTATTATCCTGGTTTCGTTACCCNATACTAACATGGAGTTAAGGTATTAATTAGTTGTTTTAACTTTTTGTTGTTAAAACGGTTATTTATTTTACTTTTGTACTGTTGCTGTTGTTATTTCTTGTGTACTAAAGTTTTGTGATTATTTATTAGTTTAAATCATTTTAAAAAACTTTGATAAAAATTTAATTATATTAAAACATTTTTGTAAGAATTGATGTATACATACAATTTTATTTAAAAAAAAGTGTAACTTCAAGCCTTATGGCGCCACGGCATTTAGCCGATTTGGTAACTATATATTTAAAAATGCGTCTGTAATTTATCATAAGAAAAATGTTTAACGATAAATGGCATTCTAATTCTAATTCTAAAAAGATTTAAAATTAATTTTCATTAATTCAACAACAACGACCACTAAAAGGATTCCAAAAAATATTTACTGAACTTGGGTTTAGGCAAGACATATTTTATTTTTTATTTCGCTGAAAATGTTGCTCCTGCTTATCGTCTTATTAACTTTTTTTAATTTTAAGAGAAGTAATAAACTTACTTGCCTTGAGAGAATACAAATCTACGTGCTTAACAGTACTAATGTTTATTTAATCTCTAAAATGTCTAAACTCTGAACTATCAATCGACAGTCTCCTCCAAAGGTCGTTAGTCAAATAAAATTTACCTCTTGATATAACCGAGGCCCATTAGCCAACAGCTTTTGAAGGGCAAGGGCTGCGAAACTGCTAAAGGACTTACACAACTATATTATATAACTTGGTGCGTAGGCCGTAGGCTTCCGCGGGTAGACTCGTAATAAACAGCTTGGTTTTCCGGTGAAATCCGCGTCACGAAGGGTTGGAAGTCCGACGTTTCGCTTCCACTGCTGGAAGCATCTTTACGATGCACCACCATGCTTTCAGCAGTGGAAGCGAAACGTCGGACTTCAAACCCTTCGTGACGCGGATTTCACCGGAAAACCAAGTTGTTTATTATAATATATAATATGGATGACCCGGACCAACAGCTGTTTAAACCTTATAATTGACATATGCTATATTGATAAACGCCACTTCACTTCAGCAGGTGCCCATTTATTTCAGGATGCAAATGCTCCAAGTATGGTCGTAGTTGGAGTCGATAGAAAGGTACCTTTTTCCTAAGAAGTTCAGACGTAATATAGCTTTAACATTTGGGGATTTGTGGAAGGGCGTCTTAAAGGTCAAAAACTCATAAATTTAATAATCACAATATAACTCTGAATTCCTATTATCCGATAGTGAGACCGTTTTAGAGGTCGTAAGAGATTCTACCTTATGTAGACAACAAAATATCGATAAATTAAATTTGATCATTTTTAGGGTCCGTGGGCTAATCCGATGACCCTTATAATTTACTGCGTTTGTCTGTCTGTTGGTAACTTACCTGTACCTCGTACCTCTGAAAGTAGCCAACTCAAAAAGTGTGAAACGTTACAGTCTGCCCATAAAAACAAGAGAGTGAAGTTAGAGGATCAAACTTTTTTAACGGAATGCATCATATGAGGTTTTAAATGAAGAAGAAGGACGTCTTAAGTACATACATAACATATTTTAAATGCCTAACATCTTAAATTTGAATATGAATTGGCAATAAATTGCCCACGGCTTTCTGTGTGCACTCATACAGTTATAAACATGTTTTTTTTTTGTTTTTGTTTTTTTTGGCATTGGCTCGTGGAACCATACAGCCATAATTCTAAACATAATGCTTTAGTTTATTGTAAAATAAATAAAAATTTTTTACAGGGTAAACATGCTTTTCTTTTAAAATAAAGGAATATGTTTGTATAAGCATTAACTTCCTAAAGTTTTATCCTTGCTCAACCTTATGTCGTGTGTTCTTCGTCATGTATATTCTACTCCCTCAAATTATTATTAAGATTTCAGAGATTTACAACAACTTTACTCAAATGTTGAGAGTATAAATGAATAATTTGCAATGGGGAGATTGTTTATTCAAATCCTTTAATATTCCTTAAACACGATTTAATTTCTATTGTTTATATTTGATTGTTGTTTAGAATGTGGTCTAAATGGAAGAGAGGCGGAGAGTATCAGTTCACTGCCGAGGAAGGCAGGCATAAAGGACTGGCCATGGCAAGCTGGACTACTTCGCAAAGCTGATAATTTCCACTTCTGTGGAGGAGCTGTCATTACAAGGAGGCACATCCTCACAGCTGCGCACTGTCTTCCAGGGTAACAACTTAATTCAACTCCTATAGCTTAAGTTTCTGTGACCGAAATCAGGAGGTCGAAAACCAAGGTCAGGGGGCACTACTGTCTATAAAATAATTCTAGACCCTCGAGTTTGAACCCTTGTAACTTCTAAACGGAAAGTCGTATTTAGATGAAACAAGTTTATTTATTTAGACAATTTAATAAAATTTTATGTCATGTGAATAATTATTTTTTTACATTAATTTTTAATTACTTTATTGTAGGATAAGTAAAAAAAGTGCCGTTTTTTCAGCACATTTTGACAATGTCCAACTTTAAAAACTAACTGCTTTAAAAGTTCTCGACCAAATCAAACCAAATTCACAGGACTTTTAGAACTCATATAAATGTAGAGGCCTACGAAGTTTCAAGTCAAAAAGTTAATTAGTTTTCTGTTAATTAACGACTTTAGTGGGACCTGATATCTTTTAAACCGCTATAGATAGAAAGACGAAACAATCGCAGAAAAATCAAGAAAAAATTACCTTTCAAAGAAATTAAATTACTTTTGCTGACGTGGCGGTACAAAAAGTTGCTGAATTTTTTAAAGTTTGATCATTAATTCGTAGTTGAAAGGTGGGAGATGAAGATGAACATTTTTATGCGCCCCTACTTACGATATGACCTAAAGATCCATTAATTTTATTGTCGTATAGTATATTACCCCTCGTTTTTATATGTTTATTCTATTTCGGTCTATGTCTATAGGGTATAAATAACTCTCACATTATCTCATTTCGGCAATATTTCGCCTCCTTTGAGGCATCTTCGGGCCTAAAAGAAGATTTTTACATTTTAATTTCTCATATCTACACATTTACATCTCATATAACATGTTATCATAATTTCTGACAATTTCACATTAAATAATAAATATACAAAAATAACATTCCACTAACCTTTAACAATTCCTCTTAAACAAAACAAAAGCCAGGGGGCACTAGGTGAACATTTTTATGCGCCCCTACTAACGATATGACCTAAAGATCCATTCATTTTATATTCGTAGTATATTACCCCCCGTTTTTATAATATGTTAACATAATTTTATAATTAATTAATTTTTATTTTTATTATTTATAATTAATAAATTAATTTTATCGATTATATAACCATTAAGATCGGACGTGTCGCTTTTATAATATGTTGGTTCGCAAAAGCGAACAGACCGATAGCCAGAAACGCAACCAAAAATGTGCCCTGATGTCTGAAACGGATTTGTGTGGTGATTTTCACTTGCCTTAGATTTTTTTTCAAATCGGAGACCTAAAAAATGTTCTTTGTTCAAAACGATTACATAGCTTCTGTTATCTTACCGAGCTTACCGAAGGCAAAAGATTTTCTTCACGTTGAAATATGATTCGAATCTTTATTTTAGTTTTCCTCAGAGCCATACTCCTATCAAATTTGATCAGATGAGGAGGAAGTTTTTGCTGATCGTGGTTTCCAGTGTTCACGAGGTTATGGCATAAACAGCCGTCTTTCTGTGTACTCAATATTTAAGATGTTATTTGTGTTGTTGTTCAGAGTAAGTGCAGCTAAAATTATGATCAGACTGGGTGAGTACGATTTCACGAGGCAGAACGACTCGAGACACATGGATGTCGCCGTGGAGGAGATCAGATCGCACCAATTCTACGACCCTGCCAACTTTGAGAACGATATCGCTATTATCAAACTGAAGAGTGCTGTTAGCTTCAATAATTATATACAGCCTGTATGTCTGCCTCCTGATGGACCCAGATTTACAGGACTCGACGCTATAGTTACAGGTACTCCTTGCCATTATGTATTAATATTTATTAGACAATTAATAGCAGCGTGTTAGGATGGGCCTTAATATTTTCATATTGATCTGTGGAATATTGTAGTCATTAAGGTCCGTAAGCAAAAACGAAGAACTTATAATTTTCCTTTGATTATCTGTAACGCACCTGACCTCCGAAAGTACCCTACATAATAATTTTAAACTTTGCAGTTACGTTATATAACAACCCAAACTCAAGAAAATTACAGGGAAGCCCAAAAAATGGTCATGTGGGTTGTTAAATGATAAAGGAGAACGCCTTAAGTATAAATAAATAGTTGGTTTAGGTAATGTACCAATTCATATCATTGCACCATGTCTTCTTCAAAGTTGCGTTTTTCCTGTTTTCTTAATTTTTTTAATAAATGAACGAAAAAAAATCTTTAAATAATCATAGTTATTCTTTGTAGCCCAGTAAAATTAGATTTTTGGTGTCGATTAATTCAGACAAAGCTGGAAATCGTTTTAATCCACTTGTGGCATCCCAAATAACAGTGGAATTCCAACTCACCACTTATGCATAAAACCTCAAGAATCAGGTTGAACGATCAAATTAGATCACATTTTTATTTCTTAGACAAACATAAGTGATTCCGAGTCATGGAACTACAGAAAAGCTGCATGTAGCATAAAGGCAGGTCTAAGAATACTTTTAGTTATGACTTGGATCTATGCATAGATAAAAATAAATTTTTAAAAATAGGAGTGTTCTGAACGCACAATTTGATGCTCTACAACTTTATTTATTTGACATTTTTCATTTGGAATAACCATATCCGAGTTATAGGCGTATAAAACTGAGAATAAAGGCCCTCATAAACGGTTATAATGTTTGCGCAAACATCATGTTTGCACAAACTTGATGTTTGACGTGCGTATAGCCTGAGGTTTGCGCAAATTTGTTGCACAAAATGTTTGATCTGGTATGTGGGCCTTGGCACTCTTTTCTGGCAAAATTGTAAAATTTGCCTATTTTTGACTGCCGATTCTGACCAAACCGCTGTGTATAATTTAATGTTGAAAAATGCATTCGACGCAGAATTTAATGTTCTTTAAGTTTGGTAAGAACACGATTTTCTGTTTGATGCACCCTTAAGATGTTATAAGCCAAAAACTGAGAAAAGTACCAAAAGTTCGCAGTTTTTTGGCTCGCAAAAGTTTAGCTCGCCTCAGAAACCGTCGCAAACTTATTCTACTGTTATTTGGGATGCCACAAGTGGATTAAAACGATTTCCATCTTTGTCTGAATTTATTGGAGGCACGGCTTTGTTTTGGTCTAATTTTACTGGACTATTGCCAAAAAACAATATATCGTTTTTAAGGACATTTTCAAACTTCACATATTTTTTGGAAAAAATGTTTCCCCCACAAA
Organism: Gerris buenoi; assembly: GCA_001010745.2. Classification (NCBI taxonomy): domain Eukaryota; kingdom Metazoa; phylum Arthropoda; class Insecta; order Hemiptera; family Gerridae; genus Gerris; species Gerris buenoi. The sequence continues at coordinate 638,346 of KZ651272.1, read as the reverse complement.
TTCTTAAACATTTTATACCTTAGGGACGGTATATTTTTTTTTTTTTTTCTCTAACGACTGGTTTAAGAAATAGATTATAATTTTATGTAATAACAAACAGTTTTTCGTGACTGATGTCACAAAATAGTGAATTTATAACACGCTTTATTATTTCAGTATCTCAAAACTTCGAAATTTTAATTTGTTTAGCCATAATTTTATTTTTAATATAAAATGATAATTAAAGTTCATTGTAAATTTCTGCAACATAAATGCTTAAATGCATTGAAAATTATTCAAAGATTTTTTTTTTTGTAAATTAGAATATCAACTTTCATTAAAGCTATAAATGAATGTTATACTGAAAGTATGTGCCATGGAAGAATATTGAATCATTTATTGACTGTTGATCATTAAATTCAGTAAAGCCAACAGTTTAGCTAACCTTTATATGACCCCCTTTAAAAACAGTTTCCTTGTTCCAAAAGGCAGTAGTTTTCTGAAACTTAATAAATTCTTTTTTGGTCCACTAAAAGCTCTGATATTTTTATATAGCTTTAGAAAAGATTTAATTCAGCGCTACTATATCGTACTAAAAAGTTAAAACCGAGTTATTTCCTGTAATATTTCCTGTATATTTCCTGTATTACACAGTGTACATGACACGGGATGTTGTAAATTATAGAGTCCATTGTAATACCCTATCCTATATGATTTTCCCTTTTTCAAAAATTAAAATGTTCTTTTGATCAATTTATCATAATTAGATGAAAAGATATGCTGCTTTGAAACATGGACGGTAACTGGAGCGAGGTGTTAATAAATTCATATTTTTCAGAAGATATTGATTCCACTGTAACGTGTATTAATAAAGTGTAGAACTATAGCTGGTGAGTCTTGCATCATTAATATCAATATGAACGTATCAACAATACCCTTAACACCGGGAGCAACTTTAAACCATTAATCATTCACCAACTTGGCAAAGTCAGCTAACTTTAAACTTTGCACTTAAATGTTTAATGATTATTTTATATCAAAGATTAGGACACTGTATTATCGGTTTTATTGTCAACTATAATATTATTTTGTAATTAATTAATAATTCACTCTCATACGTTTCACAGTATTAATTAATAGTATCTATTTAGTTTAAGCTATTCAGAGCTATTCATTACAGAAGGTGTTTGTTAATGTTTAGAGCTTGATTTATCTTCCATGTGTGAAAGCAAGGTTTATATCTAACGATTAATTGTACCAATATATTGGCTTGACGATCTTGGGATTAAATTAGTTGGTGCGGAGCAAAACTGATTCAATATCTCAGACATTTAGCGACAAGTTGCAACGTATAATATATATAGTACAATTTATTGTTCAATCTCGAGCCTACATCCTCGCTCTCTTTCAGTGAGTCATAATTAATTTCTTGCCACTTTATTAATTTCTTATTATTTGACTTGGTGTACCGCCTTCTTTTTATTCAATTCCGAGGGGGTTGGAACAAATCCGCTAAGGTCTTGTATCCACCCAGAACTGAATTGATACACGACAACCAAACCCTTCATACATGTGTGAAATGTTGGTCGGTTAACTTGTCTTCATAACTCTGCTCTGGTATCATCGATTTTTTTATTGATCCACCTTGAGAGTTTCTACTTCTAGCTTCATTAATCATTTTAATTTGTTACTTTTACGAACGCTCTCTTCACCGCTCTCTATCGCTGTATGTATATTTATAAGCTGTTTTTATGGGATGATAATGATTGATTTTGGTACAGGTTGGGGTACACTATTCTACGGAGGTCCTAAGAGTGATGTTCTGATGGAAGTGGCTATACCAGTGTGGGATCAGAAGTCATGTGCTGCATGCTTTGTTCAGCAGATATTCGAGACCAACCTATGTGCTGCCGCCTTCGAGGGAGGCAAGGACTCGTGTCAGGTAAACCTCTATTATCTGCAGGATTAGTTTCTATGATAAATCCACCGATTATAAAACCAAATAAGATAAAAGCAATTCCTTTATTCCTGTTCAATAAATACCTATGAAGTTAACTTTTCTCATTGGAATTATAATTGACTAGCCTTATGATGATGTTTCTATCGTGATCCCAAGTAATTGAATAATATATTCAGTATTATTACTATAAATAATATTTGCGGTCCAACCAACTCAATATAGGTTATTTTGAAGTGATACAAGGCCAGAAATAAGTATAGTCATATCATTATTATCATTAACATTTTTTTAATAAACAATAATTGTTATCTTTTCTTGTGGATATGGTTGTTATTAATGTAAATGATGAATCTTACTTGAGAAAGATGTTGGCTCTTTGGATGATTGAAAGTAATTAATACCAAAATTTCAAGTTATAAAATAAAAAAAAATCCAGTGCTGTTGCTCTTTCAAATTTCAATAATGAATAAGTGAGTAAAGTCAATTAGCTAGGGTAAATCAGCTGAGAGCTGAGGGAATATAATGATTAGGCACCATCAACGCCCATTGATAAAACATATANATTTCAATAATGAATAAGTCAGTAAAGTCAATTAGCTAGGGTAAATCAGCTGAGAGCTGAGGGAATATAATGATTAGGCACCATCAACGCCCTTCAAATTTCAATAATGAATAAGTCAGTAAAGTCAATTAGCTAGGGTAAATCAGCTGAGAGCTGAGGCAATATAATGATTAGGCACCATCAACGCCCATTGATAAAACATATAATGTTTTTATTTATAACTATACCTTTAAAATTACTCATCCTAAAGTGACGAAATGCGAAATGTAGATGGTTAGTAGAAAGTAGATCACAAATGGCTGCATATTAATTTCAGCATTTATATTGAATAAACATCAGTGTGATCGAAAGGAATCGAAACCGATTTAAATCTCATTTGATTTTGACCATTCGTATAAATATTCTGGGACGCGAGGAATCTTTTTGGCACACAAATATAACAGACTATTAGAAAATAAAATTAAAAAAAAAAATCACCTTAATTTTAAACTTTTAGGATTATATTATTTGAAAATTGTATTTGAAGCTTTTTTTTCTTGTAAATTTTGTCCAACCTTATCTCGACAGATTGACGATTCAAATGTTTTTAGTTTTTTTTTTTAAATTTTATCAGGAGTTTTAACTTATTTTAATAAAGTTAAGAAGTAAATGAAGAACTTATCATTAGCGAGAGAAAGTCACAAGTTTGTTATCTCGGTATCACGCATAGTTGAACTCTGACCTTGGCTAACAAACAAACCAAAATGTTTTTAACTGTTCCAACATTTCACCCGACGCTTTAACTGGTGAATTTGTTTTAAACAAAAGATGAGTTAAGTTTGATAAGAAGACGAGCTAGAGGAGATTTCACGGTGGGCTAAGTACTTGGGCTTAGTGATAACAGAACTAACAGATTAAGTTCATTAGAGCGGCTGTTATAGAGAGCGCTGTTATCTGATAAGAAACTAAAGCTTTACCTCTTTAGTATCTAGTCTGTTCGCTCTACAAACTAATAGCACACTATCTATCGTCTAATGATAACACAGGTAACGCCATTAATTAACTAAAACAATTATAACACTAATTAGAAAAATCACGGCACATCCAACAAATTTAAACAATTGAAAAGTAATTAGTAGCCAACTAAACATTGTTCAAATGCCTATCTAGTACTGAAAAATTTCAAAAACCTTTTTTTGTTAAAAAAAAATAACGGATTTTTTCGGTGATTTGTTAAAAAATAGAGGTGACACGAAAAAATGTAATTTTTAATGGTACGAAAAGCGTAAGATAAAATTGGTGGAAAAACTTGGGGCGTCCTCTCTTCCATTTAACACTATATAACGCATTTCAGTAAACAAAAAAAAACACATTCAGCCTCATTAAATTTTAATCCCTTGTTTTTAATTTGTAGGGGCGTCCCTTTATTTCTCCTCTATTTTGGGTTATTACACTCCTCGGTTATGCCTACGGACCGTAAAAACGAAAAGAACATACGAGGATTACTTGGTCCCTTGTTCTGGAGAGTTTAGACGAGATTCATATTAACTAAAACTTATATTACTTACAGCAAGTATGTTTTCCAGTGGAATCCGTGTCACCGAGGATTCGAAGTTTTGTCGAAGGGACCGGAAAACCAATAAATTTATATTGATTCACATGCATTACAGAAATACCTTCACTGTCCAGTCATTATTATTATGTTATTTTTTTTAGTTTGGGGGGTAGTTAATCCAGTTGGAACAAATTTAATAGGTACTCTGTTTATATTAATAATATAATATTGTCTTTGATAAAATTATTTCCCTTGTGTTTCAAAATTCAAATTATAATTATCGTAAGCCTCACGTTGACCTCCCAGAAGAAGAAGACCTTTTGAAGTAGACTCTCTTTATAGAAGTAGATTCTCTCTTTTAAAGTTGAAGTAGACTCTCTCTATTGAAGTAGGCTCTCTCTATTGAAGTAGGCTCTCTCTATTAAAGTAGACTCTCTCTATAGAAGTAGACTCTCTCTTTTGAAATAGAGAGAGCAAACTTCAAAAGAGAGAGTCTACTTCAATAGAGAGAGCAAACTTCAAAAAAGAGGGTCTACTTCAATAGACTCTCTTTTGAAGTTTGCTCTCCCTATTGAAGTAGACTCTCTCTTTTGAAGTTTGCTCTCTCTATTGAATAGACTCTCTCTATTGAAGTAGAATCTCTCTATTGAAGTAGACTCTTTTGAAGTTTGCTCTCTCTATTGAAGTAGGTTCTCTCTTTTATAGTAGACTCTCTCTTTTGAAGTAGACTCTATTTAAACATAGATACACTAAAGCATGTTACTCTTAGCAATGAGTTTGTGGGATGAATATACTGATCTTTATAGATTCTCCTTTTGTTTTCTTAGGGAGACAGCGGTGGACCCCTGCTGCAGCAACGTGAAGACGGGAGATGGCAAGAGATCGGCGTGGTGTCCTGGGGTATCCGATGTGGAGAGAAGAACAAGCCTGGAGTCTATACCAGGGTCAACCATTACTTATCGTGGATTGCTGAACGAGTCCAAGATATCTGATCTCATCATAATCATCTAGAATTAATTTCATCTGAAGCTTTTACTTATGATCTGAGAAATCTTTACAAGAATTTTTGTTGTAAATTTTCTCAAATTTATTCTTTTATTATTTATTTATTTATGTATATGTTATATTTTATATTAATTATGTTGAAAAATAAATTTTGACAGTAATAAAATGTACTAATAATTACTTTATACTATAAATATGAATTGGTATAGTGATAAAGATATGTAAATGCCTGGAATAGCGTTTGATGAACTAGAGTGGAATGTGATTTTTTGACCATAAGGAGAAATTCAATGTTTTTTAAAAAAATAATATTAATTTATGTTACACTATTCGGCAGTGTATTTCAGTTTTTTTGTTTGGTTTTTTACAAAAAAAAATCAGTTATATGTATATTTTACAAAGGTGACAAAATTAAAAATAAGAATATTGAGAATCTAAGTGAAGAATAATATTTTTTCTAATATATTTTTCATTTTGTCAAAATTCTCTTGATACTTATAAATATTTCAAGTTGATCTTTTATAATATTTAAATTTATTATACTCGTACTAGGTATTGGTATTTTAAAGAGGAACCTTTTTTTCCTAATTGTAAACTTGTATTTTAATATTTGTAACTCTAACTTTTGCCCTTTGTAATCTATATTTTATATAAAAGAAGCTATTTTTAGATATTTTAAGCATTTATGTAAAGAAAATTCAGAGAAAAAATTATCAGCCAGGAAAATTCTTCTAGTTTAAAATCTGTTATCGTGTATCACTAATTAAAAATATTTTAACATTTTCTTTTTACCTCTCCTCACCCTCTCTGATTAGAAAAGTGTTGTTTTCATCCAAAATCCAAAACCGAGATTTTATCGGAATTATCCATTTTGGGTGTTTTTAAGATAATTTTAGTCTGTCTACGTCTCGCGTATCTCCCACAGTTTGTAGGTAATGAGTTGAAACTTGGTTTAAAAATCAGCCTTCATTCCGATATTTATGATATGAGTCATTAAAATTCGTGAAAAATCAAAAAAAAAATGCGATTGAAGTGAAATACGCATTAATTATAACCCTTTTTGTCTAGTAAAGAGTTATATAATTAATGCGTTTCAAATTTTATTATGATATCAGCCACCAGCAAAGAGTTACAATTAATTCGTATAAAATTTTGTTATGATATCATCCACCAGCCAAGAGTTGCAATTAATTCGTATAAAATTTTGTTTTGATATCAGCCACCAGCCAAGAGTTGCAATTAATGCGTATCCAATTTTGTTTTGATATCAGCCACCAGCCAAGAGTTGCAATTAATGCGTATCCAATTTTGTTTTGATATCAGCCACCAGCAAAGAGTTGCAATTAATGCGTATCCAATTTTGTTTTGATATCAGCCACCAGCCAAGAGTTGCAATTAATGCGTATCCAATTTTGTTTTGATATCAGCCACCAGCAAAGAGTTGCAATTAATGCGTATCCAATTTTGTTTTGATATCAGCCACCAGCAAAGAGTTGCAATTAATGCGTATCAATTTTTTTTTATATCAGCCACCACTTTGAAACTATCGACTTTTGAACATTGAAACTTCGATGCTAAATTCGGAACCATTTGGCAGATAGTTTCAAATAAAGTATCAATGGAAAGTTCTTTATGTGAAACAGTATAAAGAACATCATGAAAGCCATGCAACAAGCCCGATCAAAATAAATTTATTACATATTTCAAAAGTCATAAACGTTTTTAATTATTCTAATACGCCAAATTGATTTGATATTATAGGAAAGAGCTGACACTTTGAAATATTTAATATTGATTATTTTATCAGGCGTCTTGTTGGTTTTCATTTATTATTATTATTATTACTGGTCTTATATTACTTTGCTTTGTAAGTTTCATCGCACACCTGTTACCCCAATTTTGAACCACTTCCCGTCATTCAATCTTCTTGAAATTTTGCACATAGATACAACTAAGGTGAAGAATACAGAAACCAAAATAATAATAATGAAAATACAAAATGGCGTCAAATTTATTCGCTTTTTAAGTTTCGTCGCACACCTATTACCCCAATTTTGAACCACTTACCGTCATTCAATCTTCCCCAAATTTTTAGATACAACTAAGATGAAGAATACAGAAACCAAAATAATATTAATGAAAAAACAAAATGGCGTCAAATTTATTCGCTTTTTAAGTTTCATCGCACACCTATTACCCCAATTTTGAACCACTCCCCGTCATTTAATCTTATCCAAATTTTGCACATAGAAACAACTAAAATGAAGAATACAGAAACCAAAATGATAATAATGAAAAAACAAAATGGCGTCAAATTTATTCGCTTTTTAAGTTTCATCGCACACCTATTACCCCAATTTTGAACCACTTACCGTCATTCAATCTTCCCTAAATTTTGCAACGAAAAACAGCCTTTTGTTGGTACTAACCAAAGACCAAACAAAGTGCTTATTCAACCAAAGATCTATACAACTATATCAGAGGATGAGCATTGGCTGCGTGTAGATCCATAATCAGCTTTATAAACTGTGAAATAGGCCAACCAAAGAGCTAACAATTCGTGGAAAAACAGTCATTTGATGGTACCAATCAAAGACCATACAAAGATCTTTTACAACTAAAGAGCTGTACAACTATAATATCTAGCGGATAAGCGTTGGCTTCGTGTTGATCCATTAGCTTTATAAACAATATAATAGGCATTCGTAATTAATAAATGTCGACGCCGCATCACAAATAGCTCATTTATATGACGATGCTAGGTCAACGCTCAGATTTTTTTTATTAATTTAAAAGATATCTTAAAATTATTCAGATCATTTACAAAACAGTGCAAGTTATTTGCAGAGTATTTCCATAAGGAGCGAATTTGAGAAAATTATCACATCGTGTATATAAGAAAGAAAAAAGAACGAACGAATGTGTTTTTTTTTAATAGCCATTTTAGGTTAAGGAGGAAAATAAAAAGAAAACCTAAGTGTTTGGAAACCCATGTAGATGGGTTTTATTATACCTCGAAGCGATAAAAGGGGACAGAATGAAATAGTACAACAGATGTAAGAAATCAACTGAAAACATCCAAACCAAAGTCTACCTTACTTTCTTCTTAAAAACATCTTTTATGTAATTCTCTATCTGGAGTTGAATAGATAAAAATAAATGTTAAAATAAATATAAATATATATATATATATATTA
>KZ651272.1:614082-629274 GCA_001010745.2 Gerris buenoi | reverse complement strand
TAAACATTTTTCACCGAGATCCTTAAAAAGTACTAAAGCATTTTAGACTGAGTGAGTATCTTTGGCCCCGTGTTTGTCTGTCACTCTGTCAGTCTGTCAGTCAGCGAGTGAATCCAATAAGTAACGTGAGGTAGTAACATAATTTAAGTACGCGATAGGGCACGAGGAAGTCGCATGTGCCACTTTAATTGTCAGACTCTGTATATTCTTCTTTAACCATTTTTCTTTGCTCTGTTAATCAATTTGGATTAAATAATTGCAAAATAGGAAGAACTTTTTATATAATACGTTTTAATTTTTCTGTCAAAAATCATAGATTTGAAACCCGTCAAAATGAAGATCGTAAATATGGGCCATGTCAAAACAAAAAAGATAACTGGTGGATATATATTTTTTTTTTTTCGAACTAACTTTTCATATTGTGGATTTTTTCTGAACAAACTTTCTATACGGCAAAACTTGCTGAAAATGAATTAAATTCTGCTGAAAGAGGAACAAAAGTATTAAAATAATTCATTGTCATCGTGTTCTGAGCTACTCTAAAAGTTTCAAATGTCTAGCTACTCGGGAATATAGTTAAAAATCGATTGCAATATTTGTACTGGAACCACAAACAAATAAACAAACAAACGAACAAGAAAGCAAGCTAATAAAAACGTAGTAGAAAACAACAAAAATACTGTCTTTACACAAAGTATTTTGTATTAAAAAATAACTGGTTACGGCTACTAAATTGCCACCTTCAAAATCTAAAGTAGTTCATCACATGTTTACAGCAATTTGGAAGTGAACTTATCTACCACGCTTCTGTAAACTTTAGAATTTGAAGATGGCTATTAACTAGCAGAAACCGAAAGTTGTCATTGATAATGTGAGTCAGAGTTAAATAACATGTTTGGTTCAAGGATTGTTTAAAATTAAGAATGATTACTTATTGAATTATTCGTATGTGAGGGCGAAGTCGAGAACGAACTATAAAATTTAATTTTACTGTATCGTTTTACGTCAAAATTAAATTCTTCGCTTCTTTAGTCATCTAATCTGAACATTGTAATGATTTTTTTAGTGAATTTTTGCCGAATCTCTTGAAAACGAAGGTTTTCATGTTTAATCTAAAAGATCCCGATGTGGTTTTTATTATGGAACATTCTTTATTTTATGCTATTTTGTAAATCCAATTTAATAGTTTGAATTTTGTTTGTTTGGGTGTTGGCTGTTGTCAAAATCTTTGAAGGGCTAATTGATTCTCATTCAGTCATCCAACCGAGCTGAAACTTGGCACATACACTCTGTACCAATATAAAAACTTTCCTAATGAAGGGAAAATGGTAAAGGTATTTAGAATCAAAACAAACACTGTTACTAGTAACAGTGAAATGAACTATAATTGAATTGATCAACCACAAGTATTATAAATATTAGGGTACACATAGTCATCGTCATAATTTTTACAAGTCTAGCTTGTCATGTATGATATAGGGGTGGGATAGGGAGTAGGAGGACGATATTTGACCTCAAAAGTGAAATTAGCAAGTTGAGAAACCAGCATGTTTGTATTATTGGGGTGAATTAAACATTCTGTAATAAAAAAGTCTATTAAATTTTAATGTTATTAGTATATAAAGGATTTATAATAAAAACTTTTATCTAAGATTGATACGAAATATAAACATTGTATCTCTGTTTAGATGAGTAGAAAGTGATTCTTTATACACTAGTATTCATTGCGCTTGCGCGTCTCATAGTTCTTAAGAATTCTTCTTCTTTACCACCCTAGGGCGGTAATGAAGAAGAATTCTTCACCTTTACGCACGATTAGCGAATTTGTTTACATTTAANTCTGGCAGCAAGCTTAGATTCCAAGAAAGGTAAAGGATTGCTTTGGCACCCTATTAAAATGGAGCACCTTGATGATCTAGACTACGCAGATGACATTGTACTTATGGCCACAAATTGTAAAAGCATGCAGGACAAATTAGACTACATGTCAACAAGATCTTCAAAGGCTGGGCTGAAAGTCAATGTTAAAATGACAAAATGTCTCAAGGTCAACATAGATCATGGAAGAAAATTTCAAGTAGAGGGCCGGGATATCGAGAATGTGAGTCATTTGTGTATCTAGGTAGTCAAATCGCCCAAGATGGAGGAACTCGACTTGACATCGCAACGAGGATTCGAAAAGCAAGAGCGGCCTACGCAGCACTAGGTACAATATGGCGCTCTTCCTGCTTAGGCACTAACACCAAGTTGTGAATCTTCAACACAAATGTGAAACGGTATTGCTGTATGGATGTGAGACGTGGCTTGTGTCAACTGAAGGCACTGCAGCGTTACAGGTCTTCGGAAATAGGTGTCTCCAAAGAATTCATAAAATATGGTGGCCGGACCGATGGGTTACAAACGTAGAACTTCTGCGTAGAAGCCACCAAAGATCCATTGAAATAGAGATACGGGAAAGAAAATGAAGATGGCTTGGACATACCCTGCGCAAGGATGCTCATGAGTCATGTGCGCTTGCGCGTCTCATAGTTCTTAAGAATTCTTTACCACCCTAGGGCGGTAAAGAAGAAGAATTCTTCACCTTTACGCACGATTAGCGGATTTGTTTACATCTAACAAAACTAATTTGATGTTTGTTAAATAAAAGTAACTGTTTATATCGATTTTTTGTGAAAATCAATGAGTGATTTAAGCAATTATGACGAATATGCCTCCCGATATAACTAATTCCGATAGATATATAATACGCCTCCCGAAATAACTAATTCGGCACAAAATAACACTAATGAATTAATGTCTTTATCAAAAGAGAAATACGAACTTACATACAGGAAGTTTAATATTTTTTTCTGTATTTATTATTAAAATAATACAGAAACAGTACGAGTTGCGTAGCGATAAAGCGCGGTACGCAACTCGTGCAAAAACGGCTTTTTGCATTGCTCGTGTGGTTTTACTACCCTCGCTGTCGCTCGGGTGAACTCCACACTCCACACTCGCATGCGAAATGCTACTTTCCGCACTCGACGCGTAATGTACTATTTAATAAATAATAATAAACTTTGTTTTTATGGGTTACTATATTAATTATTATAATAATTATAAAAGTTACTATAATTCTTATTATAATAATTATTGTATTTATTCTTAATTTACTTGAAGTGTGTATTTTACACTCTAATTTTAATTTATTTTCACTTATCATTAGTAAATCCCATAAAGCTTGTTTAAAAGGAACTAATCTTGAAATAAGCCGGTATAGATAAATCTGATAAAATTAAACATTCTACGGATCAGATGATTATTGTTACTTAATAGAATGTGAGACCTGGTAAAATGTGAGATATGCTAGAATGTGAGGCACGTAAAAAGTCATCAAGTAAATTGGCCCTGTGACACTCAAAGTATCTGTTTGACAGAACAACGAATGTTTGTTCATTGTTACTTGTATTGTTGGCAATAGATGAAAAGGAATTTCTCTGTGAGAAATTATTCAAGTTTTTTCATCTCTTATGTTGTTTTATGTTTATTTTTAATTGATGTCCAAAAGTGTTTGAAGTCATGTTAAGTCCTTATGCTTTAAAATTCTAGATGCTACCGTTGCAACATTGCCCTTAAGCACATTCCACTTCTAAAAAGCAAAAAGCATTTTTTATTTAAGTATTATTTTTAACTTCATCGGGTTTCTTTGAGATTTAAATTATTTATGATAATAAGTTTATTGTTGCTTCAAAGTACAACCAATATTCAAATTGGTGGTTTAAAATTGCATAATGATTATTTATCTTTAACTTGAACAGTTACTGATTAATTTTGTCGCCGAACTTTTCGAAAATACCGAAAACAATTCCTGGAGAGAAATCAGTTTTGGACGGATTTTTGGTCTTCTCTGTCAATCTCGACGTTCAACATTCTTGTTGAACGGCAACTTCTCGTCCAAAGTTAAAGAACATTTTTATAATAGGTCATTATTATTTTTAACCTTCTGAGCTCTTTGCTATCTCTTGTGCATGCATGTAACTTGTTTTTATTAACACCTGTGTAATTAAAAACCAATCCGATTTTAAAGATAATTTGGATGGTGTGTCCATTGGTCGAAAGTAGCCCCCAGTTTGTTCTATATTAAGTTTAACCGCCTGCTAAAATTTAAGATTGCTTAAAATAGGTGTGACGACGTCACTGGCAATCGAATAAGATCAAACAACCGCACACATTGATTTTCTATTTCTTTGTTGTTTGCCCAGTATAGCTATAGCATCGAGTAGCGAAATTGGGTAAGTAATATTACGACTAACTCGTAAGCAGCCCCCCCCCCCCACCCCACTCTAACCTTGGCAATACTCGTACTAGAGGCAAGTTGACTATCATCATATATTCATTACCTTTGATTCTAACCGTGCAAACCTTCAGAACTCAATAAGGAAGCTTTCATACAATAACTCTAGAAAAGGAAATAAAAACACATTTTAAGTCAAAATTTTATTGTTTTCTTAAATAGTACAAAATAAATTAATATCGCAGGAATCCAACCTACTAATTAAACTTACTTAATTTTAAATTCATACAATCAACGTCCTTATCTCATTTTTTGAAATTAACTGGAATAAAAAATATTATCATAAAAAAAAAAAAAAAAAAAAAATCTGATTACATCACTGATAATAATTGAGAGTTACCTAGATGAAAAAGAGGCAAACCTACAATATGTTTGAACCAAGGAACATGAGATTGAATATTATTTTAACTCTAGAAAGGAGAAAAAGTGAACTTTTCTCTTTTTGCCAAGTTTAGAGAGAGAAAAGTTACTCACTGCATCTAGTCGGGTAGATATTGTGATGGAAAATAAGGAAACCATGAAGTTTAATGATTCCCTCCAGTGTTACCCTAGGTAAAGCAGAAGTAAGTAAGGTTGGCTATACTGTTCAATATAGGACTCAGCTACCAGCTGATTCCTATATTGAAACAGATGAGTCTCCCATCTCAAGTTAGTATTTAATTTCAAATAATTCCTATCTATAATTCAATGTTAACGCGATTAAACTTATTTAGTTTAATAACTTGTTGGGAGTTCTGTGTTTACAGACTCGGTGCATTCATAGTGTTGAAAAAATGGGAGTAATTTTGACTCCAGGTTAGTGTTCTAGGGTTAAAACATTCTATATTTTTGTGTCTTGGATTAAAACTGAACAACTCAGCACTAAAAATAATATAAAATGTCAAAACGCGCTCGTTAATAATTAATATAAAATTGTAGTGACAATATTATTACTTTTAATTAACCTGTTATAGTCGTAATTATGAATGGCACCACAAAATCTCAGTTAAAACAACCAATTATTTGTTGCTCCTTTATTTGTTCTCTAGCACAGCCAGTATTTAAAAACAAAATATTATAAAAACCAAAAAAAAAAAAAAATAATAATTTAAAATAAAAGCACCATAAATTAACTTTATAAGACATTAAGGAGCAACTATGATAAATTATATAAATATGCAATATAAATAGAGATTTACTTAGGCCTCATTTAAATTAAATAATTTAATAGTTAACAATACTGATAAGAAAAAATAAATAAATTAATGATAATCGGAGAATAAAAAGTAGTAAGTATAGTTTCCACTTGAGCTGTACAATTGATTATATTTGTTAACAATGTTCATTTTTATACATTACCATCATCTTCAGTTAGCATATTAACTGTTACTTCTTTAGATTGTTACTCCCCTGTTTTCTTTAGACTTTAGAGTATAAATGAATATAATTATTTATACATTCCTTTGTTTAAACAATTATAAAGACAAAGGGATGTTTAGTCCAATGTACTTTGGGACTAAAGAATATCACATTTCTGTTTTTATATGGGGAGTAACAGTTTAAAGAAGTGCCTAGTAACTATTCACTTCGTTATCCATATCAGGTAACATAGCATTAAAACACTAAATTAATTCAATATGAAGATACATAGCGTAAAAATTCATTATTACATGAACATTAGATAAGATAACATAGCACTTACATTAGATAATATAGCATCTAAACACTACAATATTACATCGTTAAATAGTATGTTACCTAATGTTCAATTTTAATGTATAAGATGCTATACTATTTAACTTTCGAATATACGGGTGGGCTAAGAAAAACCGCACTTTAAAAAAAAATAAATAAATAAATTATTGCTCAGCTTCTGTAATAGATATAGATATGGGGTTTGCGCGGAAAACTACACTCTTTTTCTTTAAATTTCTTTTTTAAATCTATAACTTAAAAAACTATTGGGGGAAAGCCATACAATGACGGTTTGAAATAGGGTCTTAAAAAAAGTAGTTGTCCACCCGGACAACGACTTCATCCAGCAATCGTTGTCTGGGTACCATAAGGTAATAAATTACCATAAGGTGGATGGATGTTATAGTTAAAACAAACATTGAATATATGTTAAGCACAATGTTGCCTGAAATTAAAGATCAAATGCCAAATTACACGTTTATGCGCAAGATGGTGCAGAATAAAGGGCATTGAAGAACTTTGAAAGAGGTTTTTTCGTGCCTGGGATGATGTGCGTCAATGAACTATTGCTGGTATCCGGAAAACGACTTTTTTAAGACCCTATTTCAAACTTGCATGGCTTTCATCCAATAGGTTTTTAAGTTATATAGATATGACATTTAAAGTAGAAGAATGCAGTTTTCAGACCCCGCAAACCCCATATCTCTATCTATTACAGAAGCAGAAAATTTAAAGTGATGACATATTTTGTGTCCGAAATTCGATGATGATGATGATGAGTATTCCTATGGAACTTGAGTGGGTTCGTTTGCCCAGGCTCTCAGGTCGACGAAGGGGATGGATTCACTGTTGCAATCAACTCGTTGATTCCTACACGAGAATTAATATAATTAAATAAGGTAAATAATAATTAAAATTATTTAATTGCAATTATGCATGATGCTGTTAATGATTAATAAATAAATAAATAATAATCTATGTTATAGTAATAGGTTTGCGATCTTGCATTGAAAATAAGCATTGAGGTAATATTCAAGAACTTATTTTACTTGCCTTATTAGTCAACAGTTTTACAAATAAAAACAATTTTTTAAACATCTGGGATTTTGCTGTTTGGGTTTTGTCTGTTTTTAAGTCTCTATTTCCTCAAACATTAACATAAACATTGCCACATACACAAAACATAAACAAAAGTACATAAACACAGTACATAACACACAGTACATAAAACACAGTACATAAACAAAAAATATACCATTTCTATTTTGATGATAATAAATATGTCTTGAGTTTTAGTCCCGATCAACTGTCAGGGTTATTACAGGACGGGGGTTATCCGTGCACTTTACTCATCTACTCAATGAGATCATCAGTGTGAAACATGTCTCACCTCTCTGGGATTCGAACTCAGAACCGGGGTTTATACCTTGGTTTCAGAGTCGAATGCGCTAACTACTCGGCTACGCCGGCCCCCTAGTTACATATTTATTTTAAAATCTATGACATACTTTATTGTACTCTCGTATAACGTTTCTTCCAGTCACAGAACGTGAGTGAGCTATGTGCAACTAATTCGAAGACGATTATACAGAGATATAAACTGATTTTTAATTAAAGTAAAATGTCATAAAGTAAGTTTGTTAGGAAAAATGGTAATACTTACAAGAATGATGGTTGAACGAAAGCAAGTGGCTGCATCAAAGCGATGTCGTCCGAATTGTCACACAAGATTCTAGCCAAATTAGACTTTTTAAGCTCCCTCAGTTGAACTGAAAATATAGTATCAGTCAGTTATCATTTCGAGTCACCCACTTTTCTATCTTCAACCCAAAATAGTTTGTCTTGCTGTTGAGACAGCATCGCTATCAAGGTGCTAATAATTTCTAAACTAAAGACGCTTCCACAAATAAATGGATATCAGCATATATATGATCTCATTACTTCACAATTACATGAGTATCATTGAATAGTAATTTGTTTTTGTCTTGAGTTAATCTAATGACGACTTCGTGTTCGAGATGTACGATTTAACTACAGGTTTCAGCCTAATTATATCGTAAGAAGTTTCCTCAGCTCAAAATAAAGGATTATATCAATAAGATCTACACCTACACAATCCAGTCATTACCCCGTAATTATGTAAAACATACATATTATCAATAATAGTGGAAGAGCAAAATTAATCAGCTCGTTGTAAAAACAAAAGTGCTAGTATTTAAATATTTAAAAAAATATCGACTTTTTCATTTTAACTCTGATTTAATGCAAAGAGTATAGAATAACACGTGTAGAGGACGGAATGAATGAGATCAAGCGTAGGAAATAGTGTAAAGAATAAACCGTAAGGCAAATTGGCCAGTTAAACCTCATCATCTGGAGATGAAATATGAAATCAAGGAGTTAGTTCCTTTTCGTCAAAAAATCGCTCAAGCCTTTGTTCCTCTGATTTCGCTTGGTTCAATTTAAAAATTGTCTGCCAATTTGTCTGGCACTTGGCTTCCACGCTCCCTATGATTTTACGAATGATAAGACGAGATTTGACTCACTTATATTTATTCAATAATAAATGTGCACGGACGGTTGAAATTGGATATAATATTGAATTGTCTGCGGACTACTACTCTTTTAATAAACAATCCAAATTTCTTGAAAATCGGATGTGTGCATTTTTTAATTTAGCCTTTCATCAAAACAAGTTCGTACGCATGCGGAAGAAAGCAACAGGCGCAAAAGGTTCAGAAAGGTTATTTTGGTACCAACAATGGATTATTGTCCAAATTTAATTACAGTCAGTCAGTAGTTTCTAAAATATTATAGTGGTTTGCAAAAATATTGATGGACACACCTTGTTGTGTAGAGTGAAAACCCAATAATCTCTCACACACTACCCCAACTATCCCACATACTTTTGTTCCTCAACTAGAAGATAAAAACCCTTCCACCAATCTTACCACACCCGGTACTAGTAACTTCATCTGCACCAAGCCTGATTTGTAAAGATGATCAGTGTATTCGAAATCAGTTTGTATGTTTATATTTTTATTTATGGTTGACAATATACAGAATAATTGAAGTAGTGACAATGTTTGTCATTAGAGCTAAACTTTTTCTGTTTACTTTCGTTGTGAATATCATAAAATCTCAGTGAATACTATAAAACTGCATTAAATTCTTCACCTGCTAAGTAACGTGATCTTTATAATTACACATTTGATTTAGTTTACTTACACTGCGAGAAGGACGAGGGTCGGTTGGCTTCTTCGTAGAAGAAAGAGTCACCTCGTCGGAGTCTAGAGAACTGATCACCGATAAGGCAACGAAGGGTGGGTCCGACCAGAGCTCCTGTAACAGATGCTTCCGACACCGCTCCCACGAATAGATCCACATCTCGAGGATCGGCGTACAGACGAGCTAACGTGCCGATAGTCTCCGGATCCATGTCCGATTCGAAGTCTCTCCAAGTCGTGGGTACTGATAGGCCGCAGACTCGCCTCCAATCCACGTATGAAGGAAGACCGTGGTCTCTACCACGCTGGATGTTCAATGCTATCAAATCCAAACCTACTGGTAGGTCTCCTTGGAACAGGTGATCACGAACCTGTAGCAAATAGATAACTTATTTAAGATAAGAAATATAAACTAAGATAAGATATCAATAAAAAATATATTTCTTGCGCTCTCACTAACGTTTGCCTGAAATCAAGCTTATTATGGAATTGTTTCATGTGATAAAAATAATAAAAATTTCTCAAAATCCCATAAAAAATCTCTCAAAGCTGAACGCCATTTACCGGCTGTAACAAAAAGATATCGAGTAAGCAAGTAAGGTGTTTTCATTCCCAACAAGCGAGCAAAACGTTAAGTAATATAAAAAATATATATTAATTTTCTTAAATTTGGCTTGATTAAATCATATACATAGTCCTATTTAAGGTTTATAAATCTAAAAGAGACCTCTTTCGAGAAGAAACGGTCGACAGACTGAGTCTTTTGTGCTGACAGGCCTCTGAGGAAGTCGTCGAAAACTCCCTCGTCGTACAGGATGAATGGGTTGAAGTGCTGTTTACTCATCCTTAAATTCTGTCTCAAGTTTCCGAATCGACCGTAGCCACTGTAATCAATAACAAAACACATATATGCAGCCTTTATCATGTTTATATCATCAATCAAACCAGTTCTGCTTCTAATGAAGCTTGAACGAGCTAACCTCAGATCTGCAAACGGAGGAAAAGTCGTTTGAGAATTTATATTTATACTTGAGAAATTACTTACTGGAGGAAACCTTGGATCAGAGAATGGCCGAATCGATAAGCTGCAGTGGCGAAGACGTTGGTTATTGCTCCGTTAAGTTGACTGTCGTAGAGCTGAGTGTATCCCTCTTCACGAGGTGTCAAACCAAATTTGTCCATGTATTCTCGTCCTGAATAAAACACAAATCCCAATCTCAATCATTAATCTAAGATTATGAAAACCAATATTATTTCGACCATCTCCACCAACCCAGAGCATGTAAACACTAAAGCAGTATGAGCTATTCATGCGGCTGGTTTTAGTGATCTGAAAGTTGGCAAAAACATAGCAAATTTTAAATGGCTAATATATTATTAGTAAACTTTCCGCTATATAGCAGAACTTGTTCAGTCAGACAAAGAAAAATATAATATACATGAATTATAATATGTTTGTCTTACTCACAGACAATTGTTTCCTGAGGTTTTGGGAAATGTTTAATTTATGATAGTTTTAGTATATGTATATATGTACATTATTATTTATAGGAAAAACAAGAAAATTTTACTAAGAGGAAACGCAGAAGTATCTAAATTGAGGCTAGAGTTGTTTTAAATTAGTAAATACGTGTATAATCAAACAAAAAAAGTCACTCACTAGGCGCCACTTATAACCAACTTATGGCAGAGGATTGATATATTTTTTATTTAATCAGTTAACAGCAATTTATTTTAGTATGTAGCAAATTATCATAGTACAACATAATTTTTGGCTACAATCAAAAGGTTCAATCGGGAAAATATGCTTTAAAAAACAAACCGGAGTTAGGTATTTGCTTTACCTAGAATAATGGGGAGAAATTCATTGTAGGTAATATGCTGAATTTGCGCAACGACGATTCTTCTAGCTTCCTGGAAAATGGCTTCGTCACTCCAAGAAGGATTGAGGAATTGAAGCCATCCAGCGACTCTGTTATGTTCTCTCATCCACACAGTGTGCATGACTACGAGTTCAACCTGTTCGTTGACACGACCGTCACCTGCGAAGAAACAAGACCTCTGTCCTTGAGCGTCGGAGCATTCTGACGGGTTCCCTGGCAGCATTTGACGTCTTCCTACTGCTTGAACTCTGAGGCGACCTCCAAAACCTTCTCTGAGGAACCGCTGGGTGTTGTCGTTCGATCCATACACATTAGATCCATCCAACCATCCAGTAACTTGATTCATCTATATAAGTAAACATATCTTTATAAACAAATATATCTATACAGCTTTTCCGGTTTAAAAGTGAGTCTACTGGCTACTTTAGAGATGAGACATGAGAGGATCATAGACACCTCCGTAGACACTCCAATATTTAACATGTACTTCTTTTTTACCCAGAAGATTCTATCGAAATGCTTTGGGAGTTTCCATTATCTGAGAATTTTTACTAGTTATCCAGTCTTAAAAAGAAATAAGCTCACCAAAATAAAAGTAAAAAATAAAAAATATCCTTGGATGCTATTGTTTCGTGTCAATAGCATGTTCTTAACACGCTTGTCGACACTATTATAGATTGTTTATTGATGGTTATTTTCAAATTCTGATAGAAATAATTACCTGTTCCCTTGGTCCGAAGTTACACTGAGGCCTGGGTGCGGGAAGTGATCTGGCAAATTCCATGCAGAACTCTCCGAGAGGTGTGAAGGTTTGGTCTCCGTTAGGTAGTTCAATGGGGTAACACTCAGGATGCCTCAAACTCGTTGGAATCGTCCTCCCATCTCGACAGCAAGAGATGCCGCTTCCACCTTCACCTAATTCAGAACCAAACCATTGTTGTAATAGTTGGAATAGATTCTTTACTAAACAGTAAAGAACAATTGAGCTTCAATTTAATAAACTTAAACTGTGATATACGAACCTCGAGAGATCGGAGTATGAGTTAAGTCGTGGTCAAGGAATTGTCCCCACTGCATAACCATGATGGTATAATTTTCTGATGATCTATCCACATCGGCAGCAAACGATGTGCTCACCAATCTGGCTGATGGGAGCTGCGTTCGACCGTTCACTCCAACCATCCGGGGGCTGTTGACACCTACAACAAATTTTAATTGTCAACTAATGTATATTTGATTGGCAACCCTCATTAAAATCAGATTACATTTAATTCATGAATGTTATTTTGTTTCACATATAGTTCGTCTGGTTAAAGTTTGCGTTCTCAAAACTGTTACCCACGTTGGCTCTGGAACAAAATCGGTAAAAGAATATTCCTTGTCAATATTTTTTAGGATCAATATGGTGTTAGAATTTACAGGAAAAAATTTGGCTAACTTGAACGTTGGTGTAGTGGTTGAAATTGACATGCAATATTATTAGTGTCATGATCCAGCGCTTGACCAGAATTTGATCCAGTATTTGTCATTCCCAGAGATTGTCCATTAATAATTGAACTCAGAATTGAACTATTGAATATATACCGTCGAGGTAGTTAGGAGGTAGGATTCTCTGGAGAGCTGTTCCGGCTTTACCCCACTGAGATCTATCCAGGTTGTTACAGGAACCGTCTGAACTGCGGTACTTAAAGGGCCTGCAGGAGAACTCTTGAGGGCACGTGTCTCCAAGAACTGTACCCAAGATGCTGAGTGAGGGCAGACCAAATCTTCCTTGGTCTGGATCCAACTTAAACCTGAAATTAAACCACATTGGCGTCAAATTAACAAGTCCTATCAAAGTAAGAATAACGCAACTTACATATTCAAATTATCCACATGCATCTTTTTTTTTTAAATAAAATAGCTAAAATAACCTTAAATTTTCTTGAAACCGAATAAATTAATCAACATTATTTTAAATAGCTGCAGCTATCCTACTTTTTGTTATCTTATGCTAACAACAAATTTAATTAAAAAATTGTCTGTTTATTTGGAATCTATAGGGATATCTACAAATTTAAAAAAAAACTATTATCAGGCTTTCTAGCTTAGTGGTAACCTGTTTGACAGTGATATTTAGGCTTGAAGATCACGAGTTCAAGTACAAGAAGCCATACATTACATATCACAGTTAATTATTTCAATGTTTCTGTTTACATGGGTATATAGAAGCTAGTTTAACACTTAAATAATCTAAATCAAATTATAATTATTATTAACACTGGAAGAAAGACAGAAAAATAGACTCCAGCGCCGGGACTTAAACCATGGGCCTCTACATTTCCAGTGTAGCGCTCTTTACTAATAAGCTACACAGGAGAATGATTTTTCTCTGCCGTAACCGATAACTAGTCCGGAATCCAAGCTTTCAATATTTCTACAAGTTTAGCAAGTCAATATTTATGACAGAACTAGACCGAGAATTAACGCTTATACAATGTAATTATGAAGTACTAAATTATAGTAGTTTTATAATTAGAATTGATTTGGAAAGTCAAGGACAATTGAAATAAAGATGGACTAGAGATAAAATAGAAATAAAAATTGAGTAGAGATCCAATGAGTAGTCGAGATTGTGTCATCTAACCTTCTAGAAGTCAAAATTTCAAGTTCCCATTGGCTCTCTTTTCAATTTTCCGGTTCTGACAAAATCAATTCTAATTGTAAGACAAGTATAGTACCTGTTCAAGTCCCAGCTCTGGAGCCTATTTTTCTCTGTCTGTCTCCCAGTGTTAATAATAATTATAATTTGATTTAAATTAAAATTTAAACTTTCCGCAGTATGAATACTACCAAAAACTTAAAAATTGCACTTAAATAATCTGCTATAAATAAAATCCAAATACCAATCATGTATCTGAAACCGCTGGAACTATGATCATAAACTCGTCTTAATTCAAGATAGTGGTTATTTATTTGCAAATTTGGACACGAATATATCTCCGGAATCAATTACACTAGAATCTTAAAATTTAGAATTTAATTTTTTTTATATATGGCACAAAAAACTTCAGTAAAACGGTTTCTCAAACGGCCATTTTTCTTCAAAATAATAGATCAATAAACTTCTAGGGGATGGAACTGGTGAACTCTGAAGAATCTAGATTAATTAGATTATTTGAATGTTTCATGACGGTTGTTCTGTATAGCCATCAAATTAATAAATAACACACTCCTTATAGCCAAAAACGGGAATCCAGCTAGTACTTACTATAGTTGATTTTTTATTTGTCTCAGATTGCTTAAAGTTAGGGTTCACTTATAAAAACAGGCACTTAAAATATTGACCGTATTTTGTCAAAATAAAAAAATAAAAAAAAAACTTTATAATACATTTTTTATAACTGGTTTTCTGAGGGGTCAAATATTGTGTTTCAAGGATTTTATAAAAAATTAAATTATAATATAGTTGGTCTGTACAGAGAAAGGTAAAAATTCAAAATTTAAATTTGACTCTCCCCTTGTCCTTTATGATGCAAATACTTCACACACTCAAACCCGAACCTAAAAAGCCCCATTTTATTTAGTCAAAATATCCTACTAAACTTACTCTGAATATTCCAGCAGCGTTTGAATTCGTTGTTCAGCTAAAACAATAACCTTCTACCACATCTAGATGGCTCCTGTTTGGACCTTTCAACTCCTCAAAACCCTTTCCCCCTTTCCTAAACCATTTGCATACCAAATAACCAATATAATATATATATATATGTGATTATTATGAACTATTAAAATAATAAATAAAGTTATAACGATGCTATAAAGCCCAGATACAATCGCTTTATAAAAAAAATATGTATATTTTTTATAGTTCTCAATAAAAAACAATTATATTTACTCCTCTTTTACTTAGCAATATTTTTTTTAAAAAATACTAGTATACAGTACTAGTATATATATTATATATATTATAAATATATATATATATACAGTGTGTCCCCGGATCGACGCATGAATAGGTGAAAAAGACTAAACATTTTTTAATTAAAATTTCATCTTTTGGGGTTCAGCCCTGCTTGGATAGAAACTAATT
>KZ651272.1:600089-611488 GCA_001010745.2 Gerris buenoi | reverse complement strand
TTTTTAAAGTGGTTTTATGATGATTTCTCATATTTGCCGAGGGAAATTTTGTTGGACAACTTCAGATTCGTGTTCAGCACCCCAAAAAACATAAAATAAGCCACTAACAACAATTACACCAAAACTTTCCACTTTGAGCTCTTTTTATGCACCATTTGACTGGACTAATATATATAAACTCACCTACGATTCTAATTAAATTACAAAATTATTTATTCTTATTATCATTTATCCCCCTGGTTGTTTGAGTAGTGCGTGGAACAGAGCCGAAATAAATTTGCATTTATATTTTATTTTTTTGGCATTTAAGTTTATTGACCTGTAAGGCCTACTTCATATTGGAATTAACTTATAGTTTTGCAGATTTTTTTATCTTTTGTTTTTTGCTAGATTCCTTAGTTACACTTACAAAAGTAGATATTCTCAATATTGTAGACAGTTAACCATTTTTTTAGGTACCATGGAAAATTTGATTCTGTAAATCAGGAACGAAATTCCGTATTTTATAGATAAGAATATTTATTCTTTTAAGGATTTNGAAATAATATTTCATGATATATATATATCTGGATAATCGGAATATCGTCGAGGTATTCCTCTAAGTCCTAAAAAATGTTGTGGGAAGAATGTTAAATTAACTCCAATAAATATTGTGATAAATTGTGTTTTTAATCATTTAGGGTTTATTGTTATACCGGTAAATAATGGATATCATTGAATAAATCCTGCTATAATAGCGAATACAGCCCCTATAGATAATACATAATGGAAATGTGCTACTACATAATATGTGTCATGAAGTACAATCCCCGGGTTGTAACCCCGGCGCAGGAGCTTGTTTTTCTCTGTCTGTTTCCCGTAGATAATAATAATTATAATTTGATTTAAATTAAAATTTAATCATTCCGTTGTATGAATACTACCAAATTCGTAAAAAATTAATTTCTAAGTTCTTTATTGAACTATCAATTTCCTTGTATGGAGGGATATATACAGTAGAACCTCGTTAAGAAGTGTCCCAACAAGGGGATGAGGGAAATAGTCTTGTCATTGAGGTGCTCTTTTTGTTGAGGGTCGTGTTATCAAGGTTATTTTGGCTATCAATTGTGTTATCAAGGTTAATGGGCAGTGTTTTCAGGCAGTGTTAGACTTGTTCAAAGTCCCCATTCCTGTATAGAGTCGTGTTATAGAGGTTGACTTCTCAAAACGACTTGTTATAGAGGTTCTGAGTTATGTTGTGAATTGGAAAAAATCTACGTTATTGAGGTTGTTTGGATAATAATANGTATAGAGTCGTGTTATAGAGGTTGACTTCTCAAAACGACTTGTTATAGAGGTTCTGAGTTATGTTGTGAATTGGAAAAAATCTACGTTATTGAGGTTGTTTGGATAATAATAATCGTGTTATAGAGGTTAATTTTACATTATGTGTAATGGCAATCTCAAGGGGATTTGAAAATTGCACTTGTAATTGAGGTTGTCGTGTTATTGAGGGTCGTTTAAGTGAGGTTCTACAGTATAATGATGTGTGTGTGTGTGGGAGCGTGCGTGTGGTGTGACATTTATTTCTACTTATCGACGTGATGTATTATAATGCTTTGTTTTCTCTTGTCTACAGGTTTTGGCACTAAATGGTGAAACAGTGGTGGGAAACATCAGAAAACAGTGGTCAGGANGATTATATTCAATAAAGATAAATATAACTAACATACCAAAACATAATTTAGTTTATTTAAAGAAAAACACATCATTTGAAATTTAATATGGACTACTAAAAAGCTCTTAATGTCTTCGTAGTTATTGATATTGCATTTTAGTACCATAATAAATAATTTATATATTTTTAAAAATATTTGTAACCGTTAAATGTTTACTCAGAGGACCTTAAAACGTGTAATTCCATCAAATTCGCAAAATGGGAATTTGTGCTACTCTGTATGTGAATGTCAAAATTACAATTTTTGACTTAAATATTTACTCTCCAGACTTCTTATTTTTGAATAAATTACAATATTCAAAAAACCTATATTCAAATCTGAGCTAGTTAGATTACACAAGAGCTTTTTGGGGAAAATAAACTATTAGAGATTTGACGTGCAATTTAAATTGGAATTAGAATCAGTCTATTTAGACTGGCAGAGGATAACTCTATATTGCCATGTAAATAAGGAAAGAGTCTGTAACCTAGACTTCTTGACATATCGGCTTCTAATTTATCCCTAAACACTGTCACCGTAAAACCGCTAGGGTTTTGGTTTATGGACGACTCTAAAGGAATTTAATTGGATATTGATCTAGACTGTTGAATCTCGACTAGATGAGATACCACCTAGACGGTTGGGTTTTACCCTGTGTGTGTTCACATTTTCCAACTCCGAAAGGGAAATTCAGTTTCCCAGGATGAGATGAGATAAGGGAGACGGAAATTGACCTGCCGTCAATCTTCCAAGACCCGAGATAGTTTCAGTTACCACTAGAAATTTCCATTTCCCAAATAATTTTTATGAGAAATCATAGGAATAAGTGGTCAGATCTCATGTCCCATAATAACTTAATGATACATTGACCGTAAAAGAAACAGTGTATCAACCAAGCAGTAAACAGTCCATGGAATCGTCACGGGCATGCCCAATGGACAAAATTCGTTCCAACCCTTCTTGTGACCATCCTCCAAGCTGTTTTAACACTCGCATGGCTCGTTTGCGAATCTTTATTGTACGGTCCAAATGATTCTAAGATAAACCCAAGTAACTGCTAAGTCATGCGCTGTAATGTCAATCGGCAAACGTCAACAGGAAGGTTCTCTATCTATTTGGTTTTCTTGAATGTGTTTAATGCGGTTCAAAAGCGTTTCAAATCCGTTCTAACCTGACAATGATTTTCCTAAATTATTCCAGAACGATTCGTGGAACGATTTAAAAAAGGTACATATCGGAGGGCGGAGGGGGGGGGAGAGAGAAGGAACCTAACATTAAAAATGTTTAATGCAACACTCAAAATTGACTAGTCCACTACTGAAATTCACACACACACACATGTGAACATACACTACTAAAATTCTCCGACGTTACCTCACGTCAGAACTCTGTACTTCAGGCTTCAATGTAAAAAATTGACAATAGTACACACTAAGGCACTTCTTTAGATTGTTACTCACCTTATAAAAAAAACAAAGGGGAGTAACAATCTAAAGAAGATGCTCTGAATGTTCTTCTTTAGACTGTTACTCCCCTTATAAAAACAGTAGTGGGATATTGCTTTGTCCCAAAGTACATTGGACAAAACATCCCTTTGTCTTAATAGTTATTTAGTCAAAGTCATTTATATTCTAAAAAACATAGGGGTGTAACAATCTAAAGAAGTACCCACACTTATTGGTGTGTGCAATTATCATTAGTGGTATTGGTTTAAATTAAAATAATTTATAATAATTGTCTAACCGTCTAACCGCAATATGCACTGGGTGGGAGTCTGTGGAGTATTATTGTGTAATGTGTGTAAAGGAGACAATAAAGAGTGCAGTAACCGCAGAGGCATTCGCTTCTATGCGTAGCAGGAAAGGTCTATAGTAGAATCTTGGGGGAAAAGACAGACCAGAAGGAGAGCCTCTTCACCGACATGCATTGCGGGTTGCACTCTAATAGAAGTACCCAGGATATTCACAATGAGAAAACTGACAGAAAAGACGATAGACTTCAACAAAGCAATTCATATTATGTGTTATGTAAATTTACAATCTATTTGACAGCATTCGCTGGCAAGCAATATGGACCGTCCTCGATTAAAGAGACATCGTGTATAGAATAAAAAGTTCCTAATAATCAATGTTGAACTTTGAGCTTCTAGCTCTTAATTCAAAGAATTCTTCACAATCATGGGAGTTACGCAGGGGGTTATTCTGAGCCCTCTTCTATTTATTATTGCAATAGACAATAACAGAGGTACCATATTAGTTATTGGTTAATGCAGCGGGTAACCCATTCAGCAATGGTATTTGCAGCTTAGAAGCTCTAGAGAGGTGAGTCGATATCTGGACCAACGAACTTGAAAAAAAGAGACTTAAATTTAAGGGTAAGGTAGTTCTTCATTATAGGGGTTTGAAATTTTCTTTGTTTTCTTAATGGTAATTGGTGTACCAACTGAGCGATTTATTCGAAATTCCGTACACAGGTGCATCTCAGCATTTGTGACAAGTCTAACAATTTTGGAAAATATCACACTTATTTTTTAAATGGTGACCAATAAAACATGTTTTAGTCTGCATGACATGATGTACATCGTTTTAAAGGTCTATAAGGAAAAGAGTATGTAACTATTATTAAAATTAAAACTTAATATTTTTAATATAAATCAGCATGTTATGTTTAATTTTTATATTGTTTTAAAGGTATTATAGACTAGGAAAAGAATATGTGTACGTGTACAAGCATTTTAAAAATAAATATGACCGAAAGCGCAGGGTGTTAAAAATAATTGTATACTTATACGGCATATTACACACTAGAGATGAGTTGGATCATAAACTCATTGAATTTGCAATAATAAGCATTGCCTACTCAAAAATACCTTTTATTTGATATACAACATGACTTAAGACGCCATAATTGAAAATATCTGATAAATAAATAAATGTAAAATTTATAGAAATTATACAGTTGAAACAAATGCCGAGATATCCCTGAGTGTTGAATTATGTTTAAATAAAAAAAATTACGTTAGTCATGGTCACACAAAAAAAAAAAAAAAAAAAAAAAAAAAAAAAAAAAAAAAAAAAAAAAAAAAAAAAAAAAAAAAAAAAAAAAAAACCTGTCTTAATAAAGGAGAACTGACTACTACACTCGTTTTTATCGTTTTATTGTTCTTTTCAGGTAGATTATGTTGAAAATAAACATGTCATAAATAAGAGAAAAATGCAATTTTTATTATCTATGCAAGGTTTATATGCGCCGCATCCCTAGTACTATACCTTGAAGAAGGATACAATTTTTTTCCGGAACGTTGGAAAATCCAAAACTAATATTTTTAATTTTGACTAGTCCTCGCTACATTCTATTAGTTATTGAGGCCATTACATTTTCTTTTATCGAAGTAAAAATGTTTCATCAGTAGCAAATAAAATCGACATTATACACTATAATATTAATAGAACATGACTGACTTGTCAACTAGCGCTGTTGAAGCATCTAGATTCTTGAAGGCTTCGTCACCCTTTTCCAGAGTTTGGTTGGACGTCTGGAAGAACTCAAGATGTGCGGCGGCTGGAGTGTTCTTCCTTGTGAACACACCTTGGTTAACCAGGGCCTGTGCGAAAGCTGATCTCTGGGAGAGCTGTTGAACAGCTTCTCTTGCTACTGCCTCCAGTTCCTGAGCCGCTATAGGAGGGAGGGACACGCGGGGAGGCGGCGGAGCCCGAACTACGCCACTGTTACCACGGCCTGAAACAACCGTACAAATTATTATAAAAGTGTAGTCAAGTATAGTTAGCTTGTTGAGTATAACTAAACCCCCGTTTTTCCATTGCTACAAATTTGTCAAGTTGCAGGAGTTTGTTAAAATGGAAACAGTCTGCAACATGTTGCAGGACAAATTTTTAGTAATGGAAACGAGGCTTAAAACCTGAAATATGTCCCGCAACATGTTACCGGCACAAGTTCCAGGAGTTTGTTAAAATGGAAACAGTCTGCAACATGTTGCAGGACAAATTTTTAGTAATGTAAACGAGGCTTAAAGCCTGAAATATGTCCCGCAACATGTTACCGGCACAAGTTGCAGGAGTTTGATAAAATGGAAACAGTCTGCAACATGTTGCAGGACAAATTTTTAGTAATGTAAACGAGGCTTAAAGCCTGAAATATGTCCCGCAACATGTTACCGGCACAAGTTGCAGGAGTTTGATAAAATGGAAACAGTCTGCAACATGTTGCAGGACAAATTTTTAGTAATGTAAACGAGGCTTAAAGCCTGAAATATGTCCCGCAACATGTTACCGGCACAAGTTGCAGGAGTTTGATAAAATGGAAACAGTCTGCAACATGTTGCAGGACAAATTTTTAGTAATGTAAACGAGGCTTAAAGCCTGAAATATGTCCCGCAACATGTTACCGGCACAAGTTGCAGGAGTTTGATAAAATGGAAACAGTCTGCAACATGTTGCAGGACAAATTTTTAGTAATGTAAACGAGGCTTAAAGCCTGAAATATGTCCCGCAACATGTTACCGGCACAAGTTGCAGGAGTTTGATAAAATGGAAACAGTCTGCAACATGTTGCAGGACAAATTTTTAGTAATGTAAACGAGGCTTAAAGCCTGAAATATGTCCCGCAACATGTTACCGGCACAAGTTGCAGGAGTTTGATAAAATGGAAACAGTCTGCAACATGTTGCAGGACAAATTTTTAGTAATGTAAACGAGGCTTAAAGCCTGAAATATGTCCCGCAACATGTTGCCGGCACAAGTTCCAGGAGTTTGTTAAAATGGAAACAGTCTGCAACATGTTGCGGGACAAATTTTTAGTAAGGGGACATGTTGCGCAACATGTCAGAATGGAAACTGTATTAACGTCATAATAATATCCCAGAGGATTCAACATTACCATCAGGATTTTTTTTTTTAAAAAAAAGGTGATATTTCATTCCCATATTTCATCCTCAAATATATTGTTACATTTAATGAAATTTTGCAAACGTCCTTTAAAGAAAGAGGAAGGTATACAAGAGATTTTAATAAAATCTAAGATTTTAGCTCAATCTAAGTTCCAACTGATGGAGATACGACGAAAAAAATGATAATACAAAATAAATGAGTATAGGGGTCCACTACTTATAATAAAAAAAATTCGTTGGGCCAAAATGACTGATCTTTGATAAAATTTACGTAATTTGTACTTAATTTGTTGTTGTAAAAGTATATAATATAAGAACAGTTTTCAATGTTTTATGCATGAAGATATCCAGGTGTGGTCGAGATGTGGCCGCATAAGATAGATACGATTTATTTAATACACCCTCAGGGAGGTAGCGTAGCCGCGGCGGTTAAACAACCTCTGCTCGGCCATCACTGAATCATTGAGTGGAACGAGATGGGGTTCGATTCCTCGGCGTGACACTCTGATTTATATGGCTCACTATTGATCACATCATACTCGCTTCGGCGGTACAATGTACACATGTATGATGTGTGAAGTGGCTGCAACTCACTACCGCGGGGCGTACAAAGGGCCTAAGTAATGGCCTAATTGCAAGGTTCGAACATGTGGTTCGTCCTACCCGTTCTAGTAGGAAGTACTAGACTACTACTACTAATACACCCTCAAATGACCAAACCACGAATTAAGTAAATAGAATGGGGGACATCAAAGAAGAAAAACTCGTTAAAATTTTTTTGTTTTTTTACGATATTTTTAAAAAAATATTTCTACGGTAAAGCAACCACATTTATTCCAATAAAAAGATATGTTTGTTTTGATTTGCTGGTCTTTAAATAGATATAATACAATTAATCTGCAAAAATGTTACACTAGGACGAGTCTCAAATCGTTAACTTATAAAAAAATTCACTCTACCGCCGCCAAAGAAGTTTCACTTAAAATAATAATAATAAAAAATAAAAAAATCAACAACAGATGCAAAAATAATAATAAAAATTATTCGTAAAAATATTATTTGAAGACGGTGTCCATTGTATAGTCCCTTGCATGGTTCATTGCATGGTTTATCAACACGCTTTATGCGGCTTCTCTCGTTTCTTATTTTATTATAATTGGTAATTAAAGTTTAATTATGCATTTAAAGAGTATTTAACTAAATCTATAAGAAAATGAAACGCCACAGTGTAGTGTCATTTTTAAATGTCAAAGGATGCATTAAAAAGAAGCGCAAAAAGAATTATAATATTGTTAGTTCACTGAGTGCATCCATGCACTCAGTAAGCATCTTAGAATATATTAATTTATCATTACAATGTCATACATTAATTTAAATTTGTTTTGATCTTTTTTTAATTTCTTGCCAATGTAAACCAAATAAAGATAAAACATAAAAAATTGATTCATTCATTTACAAAATATACTTTTACTTCAACAGTAACGAGTATATTCTCTTTGACTATTTGTCGGAAGTAGCCCGCAGATAATCCAACATTAATTTTTTCCTACAGTTAACCGATAAAGTGGTTGTTATAGCAATCAAAATAGTGCGCAAAACAGCAGATTCCTGCACTTACTACTTTACCGTACTCGTTTTACTTTACTGCACTCATTTTTCTTTACTGCATAAAGAACTTAAATCTGATTAAAATGTATTTATTTATTTATTTATTTTTTTTAATTAAATTTTATTTAAATTTGATTTAATAATCCAAATTAGAATAATAATAACAATGAAAACATACGATTATTTTTTAATTAACTACATGATTTAAACTCTGTATGTCAAATATTATATAAATGTTAAAGTATAAAAAAGTAAAGATAGACAATCTAAAAAAGAATCAAATATGATGAGTAAGTGTTATGATGAAAAATAATAACAGCTCTAAGTCAGGTTTGCTGAATCAGGCAAAAGAAAAGGCAACACTAGCTATAAACAGAACAGCTGGTTTAGTTGATATTGTATTACGTGTTGGTGAACACTCTATTATTTTATATTTTATTTACAGATTAAAAACTAACTGTAGGAAAAATTTAATGTGCAACTCGAGCTTAAAATGTCTTTGCTGCACTCGAAAAACCTTTACGCACGAGCTGCAGGCGAGGGAGGCGCACATTTAACAAAAAAAGAGTGACCCTCACTAGGAATCGAAACAAGTCCAAAAAACCACACTTTTATAAATGTATGTTGTTAAGATAATTCCTTACGATAATAATAATTATATTTGTTTGACTATTTTCGCTTATTATTATTTTTAATTTGGACGTGCTTATTTTAAAAATATTAACCTTGAAATTAAAAAAAAAAAAAAAAATGAAATAAATAAAAATCTTCTTGATTTGACTTTATGAATGAAAAAAATGACATTGTCCTTAATTTTTCATAATGGTTTTGTCTATTTTTTCTTCTTTTAGTTATACAGTGAGCAAGTGAGCGAACTTTTCATTGTCATGAGGTATAATTAGTGATTACACAGTAAGAGAAAGACAATGGTATTATAAGTTAGTCTGGATGCTTGAAAATGCTTGATTGTGTGACACCAAGGTTACTTCACTAATAGTGAATTAGTCACCTTGACAGTGATTAACTTAGTTGTTGTCGAGTTTTAAGTCCTTACTTGTTTTGATGATGTTTTGTCACCGGACTTGAAATTGTGTCATCATAGCCAGTTGGGCTTTAAATTCCTGATAGAAACAATTTTTATTTTCTTCTTCACTCCTTTTTCCATAATTTGCAAATGATGATGTCATATGTATAAGAATTTATGTTTCTATCTGCCAATAAAACTCAGAGAACAAAATATGCAAGATAGCTCATTTTTAATTAAGACCACCTCTAACTACCTAAGACATTAAAACAGACGTTATTTATTATAGTTTTATAATAGTCTATTTTAAATACCAATTTAGCCATGTAACAAAAAAGTTTACTATGTGTGGCTAAGCACTTAATGTTTATAGACGTGCAAATTAGACATGGTAACCATTTAAAATTATCTTTCATGCTACTAAAACATCGCAGGGATTGAAAAGATGCAACATTCTCTATTTCCTAGGCGATGAAACTGTCGCAAGTAGACATGGGAATCAAAGAAAGAAATGACCTGGCACACACGACACACACCTTTATTAGGGACTTTTACTATCTTGTAACTTAAACTTAAGTTAGCGGTATAGAAAGCCTCGATTTGGTGTTGGACATATCATGTGAACTTATTGGTTAATTCTTACTGAGATTTAATAGCTCTCAAATTATATTCAACGCCCAATAGTTCAAACTTTTATAAAAATGAGTTAGATTACCTCAAAATGCTGTTGTAAAATGTATCATACTATAACTTTAAATAAGAATATAATGTTATCATAAAATTTTCTCTGTTACAGTAATTCCTAAGTTAAAAAAAAAATTATATGATAAGAAAGCCATGTGCACAAACTAATGTTCAGAGACTTTCGAGCTTATGTACATTACTAGCTTATTTTTTCGTTCAGGAAACGAAGCCTTTCATTTCAGAGCTTATATAATTTCTTGTTAATTTTGTTTCTTAATATCGTTGTTGCAACGATATTATCTTAAATGTATTTGGATAGAAAATAAACATTACGTCAGTTACTTAATTTATCAAGGCAGTCATCATGTCAAAATATCAAATATCAAATGTCAAAATATCAAAAATTCCCCACTCAAGCTATTCTTATTTATTTTCAGTTGAACAAATTCAATGAACTAATATTATATGTGTTCATTATTATAATCGTGATTATAATAATGAACAAATCTAAAAACAATCCTTGTTTTTTGTTCAAATAAATAATAAAAACAAAAATAAAGCAAACAGGAAAATCAAACAAGCGTCTCTTTTAGAAGCAGATTAGTCTTCCGTAAGATTAATTACAGAACACATCACAGCCATCATTCCAACCATTTTATTTTGAAAAAGAAATCAAACAAAAAAAATGAAATAAATAAATAAGCTTGTTAGAATCAACACATATCTGACGTTGGTAATTCATGATTAATTATTTAAAGATTAAAAAAACAAAAAAAAAAAAAAAAANAAAAAAAAAAAAAAAAAAAAAAAAAAAAAAAAAAAAAAAAAAAAAAAAAAAAAAACCACACACATGGAGCTACTAAAAAGAGGCGGAACCACATAGTTTGTGATTAAAATTACTAGAACATAAGTAATGCATATCAGCACAAAAGCGATCGAAATAGTAGTTTTTGGGTGTTATGAAAGGCGAAACTTCACAGTTGTGTCGACGATAATGATTCGAGGGATACATTTTTATTAAGAACTATATTAATATTAATATAGTTAGGTTGATCCATCTATAACCAAATCATATATATAAAGAACCACATATTTACAATTCATACATATATTAATTTTATGTAACTGCTGTCAAATCGGCCTATGTCAAGGAGTAATTACTATTTTTACAGATCAAATATAATACGATGATAGCACATTAAGCGTCGAGTGCGGAAAGTATCATTTTGCATGCGAGTGTGGAGTTTTCGCCCGAGCGATAGCAAGGGTAGTAAAACCACACGAGCAAATTTTAAAAATAAATACAGAAAAAATATTTAATAAACTTCCTTTATGTAATAGACCGAGAGCTGGCTACATGAAAAATGTTCTCATAAGGTACATGGATAATTTTTATTGCAAAATGAACCTTTGGTGCAGACGAACAAAAAAATGCTTGTCTGCCACTCCAAAGCGGGGGGATAAGAGGGGAGGTGGGCCT
>KZ651272.1:572116-591458 GCA_001010745.2 Gerris buenoi | reverse complement strand
CCGTCATGAAATCACCGTCACGCAAAATCCGTCACGAAATTTACCGATGGCGATAACTTGTGTAAAAGTTGACCGACTAAGTTGAAATTTGGTACACATGTTCATTTTACCAATGCCCAAGACAAGTTCGTTGGACAGGACAACGTTATCCGCCCAAGCGTTCACGCGCAACGCTTGCGTAAACGTAAGCGTCAAATTAAAAAATTGGAATTTTCCCGTCCAATTAAAATTGGACGGGAAAATATTCTAACCTCATCTATTTAATGAGGCAAACAACTTTTATAAATACATTTTTTTATTAAAACGAACACCGACACTGCTATGAAGTGATAAAGATCGCTAAATTTATTAAAGCGGACGAAAACGATTAAAATAAAGATAACAACGTTTATCCGATATCTTACGTTCTAACGTAACGATTTTAATTAAACTTTGTATACATCACCTATAGTAAATTGAAACAAGCACGTAAAATTTCAACCTGATACAAGCAGAATTTTTTGTGTATTAATGATTTA
This sequence comes from Gerris buenoi, assembly GCA_001010745.2. Taxonomy (NCBI): domain Eukaryota; kingdom Metazoa; phylum Arthropoda; class Insecta; order Hemiptera; family Gerridae; genus Gerris; species Gerris buenoi. The sequence goes on along the minus strand of KZ651272.1, from coordinate 590,940 downwards.
TATTTTTTTATTTTAATATTTAATTGGAGTAATTTTGCCGACGAGGTATGAGAGGACAGTTCTTTTTCGTTCTACAACCATCTGCTTTAACTATTAATTTATGATTAACTTTTTTCTACAAGTTAGTTCCTTTAAATTTTGTCTCTTTTCTAACTCCACCATGTATAAGTAGTTATTGCTGCGATTTTATAATTTATATTTAATGGAAAGCGTAAGGAACTTCGTTCCTACCGGGTGTCCCACGACACCACACGTATTTTTTCATTTTTAATAAGAAATGCAAGTAATGTGAAAGGAAATTCAGTATGACGTAAGTATTGTGGAAGGAAACTCAGTATGACCCAAGTATTGTGGAAGGAAACTCAGTATGACATAAGTATTGTGGAAGGAAACTCAGTATGACATAAGTATTGTGGAAGGAAACTCACTATGACCCAAGTATTGTAGAAGGAAACTCTTTAAGACCCTTATTAGTATACTATAAGACCTATATTATGTAGTATACGCTGGTTCATTCAGGATACACATCCAGCGGACCAGAACATCATAATAATCCTCTATAACGCAAACACTAATTGCGTTTAAATATTTTAATTATGTTTTTTGCAAAATTTATTCATAAATTAATTTGACTTCCTTCATCAATAACAAGGTCATTTACAACTTAAATAATTAACAGTTAACTTAAATAATTAACAGTTATTTAAATAATTTTACTAGAGACTTTTTACCCTTAGACAAAGTACATTATTTACTATTTATAAATCACATCTATATTTTTACCGATAAAAATTAATTGTTTCATTGCCATTACAAGCGTAAACGTTATTGATAAGTTAAAGAAATTACCAAGAGTAAACTTCCATTATTGTTGAAGGCATCGAAAAATATTCATAAATAAGTTTCGGAATTAGCAGAAAACGCGTAAATGTTAATTTTTAGTTTTGTTTTTTTCCAAAACAACACAATATAAGCTTACGCCAAACAACTAATGCTCACTGGAACGCCAAAAGAATACCATGATTGAGTTAAAGCATTACATGAACGATAAATGAATCGGAAGGGATTACATATTTACATGTCAATATTATCCTTCACAAAGTTCTAAATGCTTGTAGACAATTAATAAATAACATCGAATTGTTCGCTGTAGACATTTGAATGATTTATTATTTTTTTATTTTTTTATTTTTTTCAACTTAAGGGTTATTCGTAATTAGATAGCAAAAGTCCCTATTTATTTCATTATTATTTTTAGGTAGGCCATTTAGGGTAAAAATAGTATAAGTTAACAACTCATAGTAGGTAGAACTGGCTATATTTCGTCCCTCTCCGGGACATAATCTAATCATGCCTAAAACATCATAACATATATCTTAAAAAATTTGGTAAACAGGATTTTTATAAATATGAACACTTAACGTATTAAACTAAATTTGAAAACTTAAATATTTAAATAAATATGAAAACTTAAATTATACGTTGTGTTCATATTTATAAAAATCCTATTTACCAAATTTTGTGTTTTGTACTATGTATATGTAATTATGTTTTAGGCATGATTATGTCCCAGAGGAGGCGAAATATAGCCAGTTCTAACTACTATGAGTTGTTAACGTGTACTATTTTTACCTTAAATGACCTACCTAAAAATTAAGGGTTATTTTATAGATTTATAATTAGCTGTAAATATAACTACAGTCTATAAGATTAGAGTTGGCATAAGCAAAAGGCGGGAAAATTTTGAGGGAGACGATTTTATTGGTCCCCCATGTTGAATGCAACTTCAGAAAAAAATGCTCTACTCTATCCCTGTTCCACACAAAAAAAATATAACATGGCAACACCGATTTTCCCTTTTTATAACCCCAAAACTACGTAAAACTTCAACCTGATACAAGCAGAATTTTTTGTGTATTAATGATTTATATTTTTTTATTTTAATATTTAATTGGAGTAATTTTGCCGACGGGCCAACCTCCACATTTCTTGTTTCCCGCCTTCAATTGTGCCAACTCTAATCTTATAGACTGTAATTATTAATTATTTGAGATGCTGAAATTTTTTTTGGATAATTCAGCAATTTTAGCTTATAATTTGACTGATATTTATTTCATTTTAATTTTAACAAATAAACTAAAATTTAATATTTACCAGAATTTTTCCAGTTCTGAACGAAATTTATCTTTATAAAAAAAAAATATTTATTCCGTCAAAATAAGAATAGTTTATTCTTTGTCATTATTTTTAAAAGTTTACAAAAAATAATAATCTTTTTTTTTGGGGTTTCACAAAAAAAAATCCCTCTTCAGAAATCTGTCGTGACACATTATGTCTTGTTTGTAAATTTCCATGTGCGTATTAATATTATAGATATTATTGGTATTATTGATAATAAAATAGTATTACTGGGAATAATAAAGTATGAATGACGTAGTTTGTTCGCATATTTATGATGTCATATAATATATATAGATATAGATAATTCTGTACTGGAGTACCGGGAGTCCAATATATGACCGTGGACCATTTATGTTACATTATACAGTACAGTACGTGACCTCTAGACTCAGTCCAGACATTAAGCAATCATCAACAGCACTTTAATAACAGTTAGAACTGTATTATTCATCTTTTCATCACGGATCTCTTTGTCCTTCGAGAATGTATAAAAGCAGTTTTAACTATATTTAACTTTCACTGAAAAATTGGTCTGTTTTTATGAGTTTGATTTTATCTCGCTTATTGTTTTATCATTCTTTATAATAATATTGAGTACATTTTTATGTTATACACAAATCTTAACATTTATAAACGCCTTTAACTTATTATCTTAAACACTTATAGATTATAGTCCAGGAGATAGCGTGCAAAAAAATGTCTGACTAACATCAAGCTAGAATTTTGTATACAAGTCAATCTTTTAGCGCCTTTTAAGAATACGTGGTCGGCCAAGTTCGTCTGTGGGACATAGCTTGGCAATAGGCGTTTGAAAAAAACAAACCGGCGGAGAGCGGTCATGTCTCACCAAGGATGGTGGACAATGTGATTTTCATGATCCTGAGTACAGAATTAGTTAGTAGACTTAAAATCAAGTTGATGTTAGTTTATCCCTTGACAGGTGACAACGTTGATTTTTTGTATTATTTGAATAGCTAACCTATCAAGCGTGAAAATAACATCGACTTGATTTTTGGTCTACTAACTAATTCTGTGCTCAGGATCACGAAAATCATACTGTCCACCATAATTGGTGGGACATGGCCGCTCTCCACCAGTTTGTTTTTTTCAAATGCCTATTGCCAAGCTATGTCCCGCAGACGAACTTAGCCGACCACATAAAAGATTGACGCGCAATTGGCGCTAAAAGATTGACTTGTATACAAATTTCTAGCTTGATGTTAGTCAGACATTTTTTTGCACGCTATCTCCTGGACTATTAGTTGTTGTTGTTTTTTTTTTGTTTTTTTTTGTTTTTTTTTTGTTTTACTCATATCACAATCAAGAAAATAATATTATAATCGTTTTAAAATATTCCGAAAATAAGGAAGAATATAATCACATTTTCAATAAATACAGTCGAGAGTCGTTGTTTATGATGTTTACGGCCCCTGAAGAAGGTTTTAAGTAAAAACCGAAACGTCGGGATTGTAATAGTGAGATTTACACATATAAAGATTTCGTTCCTCAAAACTAGCATAAAACTTCCGTTACCTTTAGTAAGCTCGAAGGCAAAATTACATTACAATATCTGTATTAAATATGACCAACTCTGTTCCTTAGTGAACCACGGAAATCTAGCTAGTATAAGTCAAGAATAATGCAATTAGAAAGCAATAAAGCGTCCAAATAGAGCGTCGATTATCTGAACTAATAAAACTGTTGAAGTTAATAAAACTAATGAGTGATTAAGAAAATATATGTTAAGGGTAATACAAAACTAAATTAAAAAATTAAAAGGGAAGATGTAAAAATAATCAACCACGTTTATACAAAAAGCAGATTGTTTTATTTATCTAGTACATAGTGAAAAAAATGTACGTTCTATCACCTTAGATTAATTTGGTATAAAGAAAGTTGTATAAAACCAAGTGAATTCAGCATTTTCCAACAATTCGGATTTCGGTTTTTTCCTAGTTTTACGATATAAACTGCCCTCCCAACTGTCAAGATTAAATGAATACCTAGTGACAGAATCAGAATTATTTAAAATAATTCTGATTGTATTGTATTCCTGTAATCGTTGATTTAACAACACAAAACTTGATTGCTAATGCCTGACCCGTTTCCCCTTTCTTCAGCCGCGTTATCATTTCCATTTTAACTTTAATGAAAGCACTGCTCATTTCCTTTTTTGTCGACAGGTTGTAAGTTTTACTTAAAATATCTGACCTCTAACTAATTCAATGTATACCTCACAATGAATGATTTGAAACTGACAGTATTGACATAAATAACCAACAGAAAACAGAATGGAGAAGTATTAAGTGGAAAAATGCTGCAAATGATTCCAAAAATGACATAGGCAAACTAAAGTCAGTTGTTACTAAACAAATGTTAATGTCTCCCTAGTCAAACGGAATTCATTAAAATCTGATATCCCATTATACAGCTAACACTTCTCCTTCTAGGAATTAATTTAACGGTGGTTTATTATTATATTTTTTTTTCCATGAAGCCAGTTCGGATAATTGAACGTTCGGAATAACTGACGTTTGGATAATCGTCGCTCTACTGTAGTTAAAAACTGAGCCAAGAAAATTGAATCTTTTTTAAAGAGAAATGTACCACTTTTGCACCACAATTCAATTATTGTCTCTTAAATATTTATATGTATATGGGAAGATAAAAAGCTCTTTTAATATTTGTAAATCTCGGTAAAAATAACAAAGTTTATTTATAGAACGCAATCTATAGCGAAACAGAATAATTACGAAATCTCATTTATTATCCCGTCTATTGATTAAAAGCTCTCTAAAAACAACAAATATTTTTCAAATTCATTTTGAAAAATATGCCTAGGGTATTATTTTGTTTTAAGGATCCTCAACTCTTGAGTGGCGACACTGTAGGCGTCATCATGCCCAGGTATAAAAAGATGCTAAAACAACCGAACAAGAAGGAGTGGGTGTTTAGCTTCGCCATCTCACGACTTCGCCACTTCCAGGACTTTGAACTGAACCTTTATCTTACACCTTAAATATAAATATATATATTATTTGCATGTTTAGTCACCTCTTAACTGGAATTCATTTTTAACGATATAAAAATAACCAAATAGAATTCACTAAAACTTAAGCCAACCTTATTAAAAAATAAATTCCACGAATCTTGAAATTATACATTATATATTGTATTTACAAAAAAAACCCTGTTTATAACCTTCATCTCTCCTCAATACTGATTTATTTATATTTGAAACATATTTCTACTTTTGGAGAAAAAAAAAATCTTTGATACTTGAATTGCTAAAAAACCAAAAATTTAATTACACAATACTTTCTCTTTATATGAAAATAAAAAAAAAAAAATTAAGCATTGTATAGCCAATTCTTTTTGCCATATGAAATATATAAAAAGTATATTTTATCTTTCCTTTGACTAGAAGAATTTGAATACTTTCTTTGTAGATTCAATTTGGTTTTCTTTATTTCCCTTTTTTACATTCTTATATTAGTAGTATATATTATATATAGAGAGAACGTATTGTATAGTTACTCGAAAATTCAATTGTAAGATTTTGATGTATTTACTCGTTTTGATGTCCCTTGAGTCCAAAAAGTTTGTCTCAAATATCTGTCTATCGTTTGTGAAACAGTGTGGGACCTAAACAACCAGACCGATTTCAATCAAAATTGGCATAAATGTTCAAACCCTGAGGCAAACTTGTTAAATGACTTTTAGCTCTACATTTAGGGTTGCTACCTCTTATGTGTACAATGATTAAATAGTTTTATTTTTTACTACGTTTTTATTAACCTGGTTTCTTGTTTGTTTGTTTGTTTGTTTGTCCGGTACAAATCTTGCAATCGAATTTTAACTAACATCCCGAGTAGCTAGACATTTGAAACTTTCAGAACAGCTCAGAACACGATGACAATGCATTATTTTAATGCTTTTAGTCATTTTTCAGCAGAATTTAATTAGTTTTCAGCAAATTTGCTGTATGAAAAGTTAGTTCGGAAAAAATCCGCAAGTTATTTTATTTGTTTTGTCATATCCCAAATATTTACAATCCTTTGACCTCCCCAATATTTACCTCCTTTGACAGATTTCAAATATAAGATTTTTTATTGAGAGGTAAACATTGAATGACAGCAAAAAAGAATAAGTAAACCAAGTAAACAAAAAATAAATTAATTGAATTAAAAAACTTAGTATATAAAAAGTTCTTTTTATCTTGTAATTATTACTACGTTTTTATTAGCTTGATTTCTTGTTTGTTTGTTTGTTTGTCCAGTACAAATCTAGCAATTTATTTTTAACTAACTTCCCGAGTAGCTAGTCACTTGAAACTTTTGGAATAGCTCAGAACACGTAGACAATGCATTATTTTAATACTTTTATCCATCTTTCAGCAAAATTAAATTCGTCTTCAGCAAATTGTGCTGTATGGAAAGTAAAGCCTCAAGTACACGGGGCGAGTTTACAAGCTACAAGCCGGCGAGTCGGCGAGTGCGCTAGTTGACGTCCCACAACGAAATGCCCACTCGCTCAGTAGCCAACTAGCAAGCGTGTAGAAACCATTGGCGCTTTAAAAAAACAAAAACATTTTCTTCTTCTTTTTAACATTTATTCATTTCTTTCGTTTTTTTTTAAGTGAAAAATAAAAAACTTTCTTCTATATATAACCTTGTATATTTAATAACCTTGCCGCTTGTGCACAAGCAACAAGCAACTGTGAGTACACTAGGCTAGTTAACAAGCTAGCTCGCTCAAAAGCTGGCAAGTAGCTTGTAAAGTCGCCGGCGGATTAACTTTTTCCAGAGCTTTTTTAGTAGCAGCTAATGGAGCGAGTGCATCGAGTACACTGGGCTAGTTTACGAGCTGCTTGTATAAAAGCCGGCTTGTAGCTTGTAAACTCGCCCCGTGTACTTAAGGCTTAAGAGATAAACATTAAATGACAGCAAAACAGGAAATATATCGATTATATTATTTCAAATATATCGATGGCACGGTTTAAGAAATTTTAAAAACGTAGTATAAAAAAAGTTTATCCTTTTATCTTGAAATTTTACCCCTATGAACACAAACTCATTATATATTAAACATAAAAAGGGGACTTCATTTATTATAAATTATAAATAAAATGGATTAAAATTAAACAACTATAATATAGTATTTATTTATCTATATCAACATCTTAATCTTAATCTTAAATATACATAAGATAGGAGTGGTGGTACATTTATCCGAGTGGGCTCAAATTTTGTATTTCCACTAAATGAGTAGTCCTGAGTCCTGATAACGAATTTTAAGTGTAGAACGTTTTATGTCTGTTTGTCTTTGCATCAATCAACTTTTCAATTTCATTGATAATTTTATTTTCCCTGAGGGGAACATAATATGGACAAAGTAAGAGGAGAAAGTTAGGGAATTCAGCCCAGACTGATCTTCTAAAGTTAGGAATACTTGAGAAAGGGGACGTATTTTGGATGTAAGCATGTATATTAATAAAAGATCATTCCAATTTCAACCCAGGGATGTGAAAAGACACGGGGGATACAGAAGGAAAATACCGCTGCTTTTCCCGGAAAGTTATATTTATATAATGTTTATTAAGTCGTCGGAGTCAATTACTAATTCGGGATATTTGCAAATTATTTTATCAAAGGCTAGCCGGAATAGAAACTATGTAGATATTCTCGCTTAGTAAATAATTTAAATGTTTCTTGAAGGTAGCTTAAAACCCATCTAATTAAAAATAACACACTCCGTAGCGAAGCACACGGGTATACAGAATCGAGCTAGTATTATATAAAACTAAGAGCACCACAAGAAAAATATGTACACAGGGAAGGAAGCTACAGGATGAGGACTATGACAAGAATAAAAGGAAAGAAAGACCTTTAACCACCTTCAAAACCCAGGTTCAATGAAGTTCAACACCTACGTAAAAGCAGTTTTTCCATTTTTACCTTTATGATAATGTTTTGTTGTTGAAGATTATTCAAACCACGGATGAGTAATTAGCCATTATATTCTACGAGAATATTAATAACAAATCATGAATAAATAATTAGTTACATATTCAAATGTGTTGAAGTTGAAATTCTTAGTCACCCCACATGTCCGTCCTTATAAAGGGGAGGCAAAAATTCTAGCTGCAGACTAGGGAATGCGAATCTGTAATTGAACAAGCGTAAATAATTTCTTCATGTCAGAGATTAGGATTTAAAATGTGTTTTCGTTTGTCTAACAATAACTGGGATTCGGCACTGAGGCGAATTTCGATTTGTGACAACTGAAATTTCACACGCAATATTTTCAATATGGCGTAGGACTAAAATAAAGTTTTAATCGACATGTTAAACCTTCAGAGTATTAAATAGTTTTTAAGATTAGAAAAAACACAATTTTCACGACAAATATGGCCGAAATGAGAAAATGTTAAAAAATAAGTTTTACTTAAATGGCATATTCAGCTATATTACGAATGTGTAAGTTTTCACCCGAAAAGATGTTTCTTAAAAGCCATATTGAATGAGCAAAATGCAAATTCTTCTACGTGAGTTCTTTATGCATGGCATAACTAAGTAGGCAAGCAATTATTTGTGCTTTCTTGCGGATAATTTTCTGAATTTTTTAGCTAAACTTTTTATTTTTCAATCCACAGACTTATTAGCTTTAAGATGGTTTCAATGATGCTTTGAAACTTTAGTAAAACCGAATTGTTGGGGTTTGTCAAGGTCTGCCACTCCTCCACTAGGCAGTTACCTGGCCCGTACTATAGACCAGTTCCAGTTCATTTACCTCTACACAATAACCTAATTGTTTTTCCCTGAAACTAACCCATGATTACCTGCTTTAACCAGCAGATTATCCATCTAATTGCGTTGGTTATTATTAAGAGAAAAACTAGTTTTTTTTATAGTAATTGGCTTCGATTATTAATAATTCGACTAATAGAAGAAGGTTTTAGGGGGTTTTATATTTTAAATAGTCAAACGTGGCCAAAAATATAAGCAATGATAATGAAGGGGACCGAGTATGGTTTGCTTACAAGCAACTGCTCCTCAAACCTAGGTCCAAAACAACGGTGAGTTCGAATCACAGAAAGGAGAGAGATATTTTTATCGAGTATGATCACATCGAGTAGATGTGAATCGGCGAAAAATCGGGCGAGTTCATTAAGCAGCCTAATAGGTCCGGTCATTTCAATATGGAGACTTGGAGAACATTGTAAGAAAAACTTTACTCTCAATTTGGTCTTTAGGGATGAAAGTTTACCATTTTTTTTATTTATTTTATTAATTGTAAAATATTATTTATTGGTAATTGCTATTTTTTGCCAAAATTTATTTTTGCTTCCGAGCTTACCGAAGGTAACGGAAGCTATGTGATCGTTCTGAAGAACGAAAAAATTTTAGGTCTCCGATTTCAAAAATTCCAAGACAGAAATCCGTTTCAGACATCAGGGAACATTTTTGGTTCCGTGTCTGTGTGTCGGTCTGTCGGTCTGTCGGTCTGTCGGTCTGTCGGTCTGTCGGTCTGTCGGTCTGTCGGTCTGTCACAAATTTTTGCGAACCGCCATATCTTAAAAACTACACGTCCAATTTTAATGAAATTTGGGTGGTAGGTCATACTTAGCCCATTGTTGGTCCCATATAAGTTTCAACTTTCTGCGGTTATTTGTTCATCTTCTACATGCACACAAACATACATTTATTTACAGCTATATCTTTAAAAGTAATCATCTGATTTTAATGAAATTTTCATGGTTTGTCGAGAGTAGCTTGCAGATAGCACCTGCCAAATTTCAACCACCTGCGCACTTCAAATCGTACTAAATTAATATGTCTTATACTACAAAGCCTCATGGCTCACTGACTCACTGACTGACATTAATGTTTACCCACTTCCAGAAGAGCTAGAGACTTGCGGTTTGCGCCATTCGACGCGCAACGTCTACATTGTGAACCAAAATAATTATAAAAAGTTCACTTTTCCCCCTCCTTCCACCCTTAAAAAATAAAAATGGCCGACTTGATTTTTAAGCTGGTTTGAGGGCTTATTGCAGCCAAACGGTAAGTCGTACTAGAAAATGGATAACACAAGTGGTAACTGATTTTAAAAGATCTACAACTTTAGTCCTATGAGTTTTTGTCGAATCATCAACGGTTGTACCTTAAATGGTGATAATTTTGTTATTTTTTGGTTTTGTTTTTTTCCATTTTTGTCTTTGAATGGCCATAGATTCTATAATAGTTGGCCGATTTTATTTCTGATTGCGGCGATTGAATCTCACACTAATGCTCTTTAAATTGAGTATATTTTATTTCATTAGTTCATCCTACTTGCTGAGAACATGAGAGTAAACTTTTTCCCGTGCGCCGTGTCACGTGACCACTTTTTTTGGTTTTTAATATTGTGTCGTATATCATTTTAAAGGCCTTGATATGAACATTAAAGCTATTTTATTTGTTGATTTTTTAAAAATTTTGTGCATGTACTTTTGTACCGATTTATAATTTTGTTGTAGGTTAATGGGTTTAAATACTTTTTTGATATTAGGTTTTTTATTTCTAAGTATTTATTAGTTAAATTAATGCCCTTTTGTATTGTTTGTTTTTTAAAAATATAATTTTGGTACCTTTAGAGTACAGGGGTACAAATGTTAAAGTTAATCTTTTATAGTGTGATGTATATCGTTAAAAAGCTCTTGCGTCGTAGATTAATTTTTGCTATATTGTATTTTGTGTTATTTTTAGTTTTTAGGGGGAAGGGGGGGGGATAAAAAAAATAGCTGTTTAAGGCCGGGCCACACCTGTCCGCACTGTGCCCGCACCGTATGACGGCCGTGTGTTGTCCTAAGGAAATGTCAAAAGTAAACAAAAATAATCCAAATGTCGGTGAGAGCACGGTGCGGAAAGGTGTGGACCATGCCTTACATTTCCTTAGGTTTATTCCTCACCGAGTGTTGCCCAACACACGGCCGTCATACGGTGCGCGCACGGTGCGGACAGGTGTGACCCGGCCTTTGTACAGAGGTTTCTACGATTTGATTGCAGTTTTATATTTTTTATTAAATAAATTATAGATGCGCTAACTTTTGGCGCTTGTTGGAGGCTTTGTTTCTTTAACAAATGTTTAAACTTCTCCGATTTTATTAAATATTTACTGGAACAGTGCCGCGCGGTTCCAACTTTTTGATATTTATGGTATTTTTATTAATTTGGTATTTTCTTAGCGAGGAAGCTATGTGCCACATTAATTGGCAGAGTATTTTAAATATTATAATGTTTTTAATTATCGATCTTTAAGGCTAAATGGAGATATGGAAAATGATAAATTTGAAGGGATCGATTAAATAATAAGCAATATTATTATGGTATACCAGCATTATTTGACCAAGTAAATTAAAATACTTCAGGGTTCAATACTGATTTTAAAAAAAAGGTACATCTAAAAAAAGTATTGGCATTAAAAATGATCCTGCTAATAATGTAATCATATGGTGATTATTGGAGACAATTTCAACCTGCAGAATTTGTTGCAAAAAATGTTCCTTGCGCATTATCATCGTCATTTATCATCAAACACGAAAAAAGAAACAAATAATGCAATTTGAGATAGGAACAAACACTTTTAACTGCTTCATTTCAGATAAAAGTTAGTTTTGACACGATATTCATAGGCAATAGTAAATGATTTGCACTTTACTGCGGCAATTATCAAGTTCTTACTGTCAATATCAGTTTTGTCTAAAGCCTTGACAAAACTAACTTTGCCGGTAACATATACGTGTACAGTGGGTTCCATGATAAAGTATCCAAGAGGGAAATTTTTAATATTTTTGATTTTTTGTACAGGGTATTCAGTTTCTTGAAAACTTTAAAAAAAAATAACCAATAGAGTAAAAACTACTATAGCTTCATTATAATTTTGGATGCCATCATAAAAAAAAATTAAAAAAAATTATAAAAATGGTTCAGGATTGAAAAAAAAAATATATATTTTATGAAAATAAATTATGTACTTACATATCAAATGACAATGTTTTTTGTACAAGTAAATAGTAATTCTGATCTTAACACCTAATTAGAAAACGAATACCCTCAACATAGTTGAAAACAAAATGTATTGTTTAGTTTCGGAAAACAAACTACTAATGTAATATTTCTTATTTAATAATAATAAATGGTTTCGGAACCAAGTATTTCCTTGTTCCGAATCCCTTTATTATTATTATTATGACAATTATTTGTCTTAATATTAAATAAAGAAAAACTTGATGTCCTTGATGCTTTAAAATTATCTGATACTTCAAAATGACCACAAACAGGATATATACAGCGTTCAGGATCAGGATTAACGCGGGCTACAGAAATCTGCAGTTTTTATAACGTGAACACTACAATGGGTTGTATCGAACTAAATAAAATTTGCAAAATTATGTAAGATTAAAAAGAGATTTAAATAGAGAGATTAATAATGACGATGTCCACAGAACGCAGCTCCTGCATATGCCCAAATGTTCGGTCATACTCCATCATTTCGGTTTACTCTTTAAATTTATATACAGAATATCCACGGATGGAGTTGCTTTTTTGAGAAAAGTCACTCTTCATAAAATCTCCTTCTTGTCCTTAAATAAAGATTTTATAGTATTACTTCTTGTTCAAAATATACCATGCACCCAAAAAGTACAATTTTCTAAAATCGTATAAGAACCCAATTTCGACTATTCAAAAAAAAAAATTTTTTTATATAATGTCTTTTAGAAACTATTCTAAAGTAGTTAAATTTCAAAATCTCCCCCTCCCCCTTCCAATGAATGATTTTTGAAATAATTCAAATGAATGATTTCATACTGTATTTTATCAAAGAACAAGCCTTGAGAAATTTTAAAATTATTATACTGTGCGAGAAATCTAGATGCCTCATCAGAGTTCCCTTAATCCGGGTGGATTAAGGGAAGGAGGTGTCCGGGTGGATTAAGGAGGGTTCCTTATTTCCCCCCTTCCCCCTATAACAGGATTCTCCAGCATTGCTTCGGAGTGTGTCATCAAAAGCTGACGGTAGGTGGTTCGACTAAGAAGCGGTTAGCGAGTCTTTCGTGATCCCTGCTCCAATAAAGTTCGGCTTGCAGATGTATCCAGGCCTCTATATTGCTAATCAAAGTATGATTACTAAAAATATATAAAGAGATAAGATGGGATCTGTAGATGCGTACCTGGATTCTTAGACGAGGGTGGACAGCAAACTCCTTTCTGTTGGTTTCCTAGGTCACAAGGCCGTCTTCTCAACTCTGGTACATCCGCGTAGAAGGACAGACACTGGATCAGAGGACGACAAGTACCTTGACCGCTCTCTAACGGGCAAACATCTCCTTAACACAAAGTAAAATAATTAATTAGAAAAAAAAACTGATTAAAATAAATATCTCATGAAATAAGAGTCTGACCTATATAAATTGTAAATTCTACAGTGTAAACTGAAAACTACAATAGTGGATGTTTAAATCATCCTTAAGAGCAATTCTGTAAAACGACGAAATCTCCCTCATTAAGTTTTAAGAGCATTATTAGAAAGATAAATAGATGATTCTTGATTATAAACACTACGTTCATACGTGATGTTATCGGTCAATTTGGTTCAACAATACCTTAATATTCTCGAAGTATGGCTAAAAAAATAAGGTATAAAAACTAATGAAAGTAAAAGTGTCCATGTGACCTTTTCCTTTAAGACATAGAAACTGCGAGTGTCTTTTCCTCAACCACATCCTTATCCCACACTTAAGTGCCACCCACATCTTGGACATAATTTGATCGTAGATCAACACTAAGCAAACGTATATTTCCTCAATTTTTCCCTTAATTGCTGAGGGATTGATATCGGCAAATATTTACCCTGAGATGCTGAAGGGTTGAAATCAGCAGCAACCTGCTGACGAGTAAGTTGTGTCGGTGGTTGAGCTTGTCTCTTTGACGAATCAATAGCAGGTTGAGGTTCTGGAGTTGATGGTTGTGGTTGAGGAGCAGCAGTTATTGGTTGGGGTTGAGGAGCAGTATTTGTTGGTTGCGGTTGTCGCTGTGGTGGGGGTTGCGGTTGGGGCTGGAATTGGGGTTGTGGTTGTTGAGGAGAAGGTTGAGGTTCAGGTACCGGTTGAGCTAACCTATTTGGGAATGGTTGGTTACTCAGGTCGAAATCAAAGTCAGCCTGTGCCAGTCTTCTTTGAATCTGATGTTGCAAATCAACCTGTCGTTGTTGTAAATCTTGCAGTTCTACTTGATAATTTTGCATCTGATTTAGCAAATTTGTCCTAGTTGACACGTCCGCAGCCTCCTTAAACAAATAATCTACAATGAAAACACACCAAAACATTATCGCAAGAATAAATGCAGTTTGCAAGTAAAATAAGGATGAAAGGTTTGTTACGTTGATATGTAACACTAATAGACACTAAAAAGATCCTTAGCAGCTGATAATGTTAAAATCAATGAGTAATTCTGAAAGGGGTTTTTATCATCCCTTAGCCCAATTTCTTTGAAAATTTTCGTGAACCACTCTAAAAAAAGAAATAAATCCACATCGTGAGAAATGGGCATATGCTTACTCAAATATTTTTGTTAAATATTTGACCCATAGAATCCACCAGTTTCGTTATGACATTCTGTATAACTGCGAGTTCTTAGTGTCACATTCTTGTTCAATATGATCGAAGATTTCATTTTGTTATCTCCTGGTTTTTGTCTTACTATTGACAATCAATTCTATCGGTGCTCGGAACCACTAACCATGTCTACTGGTGGTTTCTATTATGGTGGCTTCAAATAATTTTTGCCTAGGGCCTAGGGGTACGATGGGTAGCGGTGGTTCAGGTTATAAATATTAACTGGTTTGGTTAGAGTGCGAGTGCTCACAACTATAAATTATTTTTATCGTTTGGGTGTCTGTGTAGTTGCAAATAAAAATTCACATACAATACTCACAACTATAAATTATTTTTATTGTTTGGGTGTCTGTGTAGTTGCAAATAAAAATTCACATACAATACTCACAACTATAAATTATTTTTATCGTTTAAGTGTCTGTGTAGTTGCAAATAAAAATTCACATTCAATATAAATAGCCTTTAATTAAATACATAATAAATAGCATTTAAGCAGTGGTTCGAAGGGTATTTTATCGATAATAATGTATTGATAATAATGTATGATAGTAATGTATTGATAATAATGTATGATAGTAATGTCCTATTTTTTTACAAAGGCTTTAGAAACGAAACAATTTGATGATTTGATGAACAATTTAATCGGCCATGGTAATGCAGGAATTTAGTTCTAGGAATCATAGATATCCACTAATTGTTAGCATGAGCCCTGCGTGGAGCGCGGAGTTAATGCTAGTTATCAATAAAATAAATGTTGATTAAGTACTAGCACGTGGTCAAGATGAAGTAATAAATAAAAGATAAACAGATGTTGAAACACATGTAGATAATAATTAAATGAATTTATTGTTTTGTTTTAATTTAATGATCAATAAAAATCTTAATGTACTCGGATTTGAAAATTTATTAGCTTGGATCTTTGCCATCGGTTTCAACTTACAACTCTTTCACACTTAATGAAATTTAATACTTTAAAGAACTCGATTCTTAGGATTTAAATATTCTTTTACTGATTGTCCATTCTGAGATTTATGGGTTTTTATAAGAATTTGAACGTTTACAAAAAGGGGTATTTAATAATAAATAATGACTGTAGTTTGTATACATACGCGAAGCAAAAAACTATTGCACTCATATATCAATCAGGTATATAAATATAGTCCTTATTATTTTCTAAGAAAGCTTTAGAAACAAAACTATTAAGGTATTCTATCTGGATTCAAGATGGCGGTCATTTATGGGCAGAAATCGACATGACAATATCTGCAGAACCAACTACACTGGAGCCTCGAAATATAGGAATTAACTTATGATGTAAGCAACATTTGTGAAAGGAATTTCTAATCAATAATTTTTATTCAAGATGGCGGCCATAATCATGTTTGAAACCAAATACCCCTCACTATATTTATCATCCAGTTTTAACGCTAAAATATAATTATTATACTTGGTATAACAAACAACGGCATCCCTGCGATGTTATATTGACTACGTATGTATTTCGATACAATAACAAATTTAACTTTTTAAATCAATGAATGTAATTATTATTTAATAATCTAATTATAATAGCCAACAAATAATGAACATGTAAATACAAACTGGTAATCCTGCACAATTACCAGGTTCTTAAAATAAACGAAGTGTGCCCCTGAATAAGCCCTAAAAAGAACCATCTCCAATAAAGGTACTAGGTCCTGGATTATACATATTATTAATACGTTTCCATGATGTTTAAATACGGATTTATTACAGTTTTTGGATCCAAAGTGTCTATGGAAACCTAGATTCAATACGGATTAAATACTATTCCGATCCTGATTCGATACACTAAATTCTGGGATCGTATCAGGTTCGAGTTGCATAGAAACACCCAAACTCAATCCTAACATGCGCAGAGCGTGAGTGTGAGCGCACCTAGCGTATTTCTGTAGAAACTGTTGTTAAATCTGTCAAAATACGTAATAAAAAACATGGTTATGAAAGGTGAGGGTTACAAAATTATTTATAACCTTTACCAAAAGTAACCAAGAAAAAGTTTGTTTTTTTATTTCGTATTGAATACAGATTCAATCTACTCTTAGAAACACCTAGCTTGTTAAATCCCAAATCAGGATTTAATTCGTATTTAAACACGTCGAAATGTAGTATATGTACAGTACATGTCAGCTTTACCGTCGGTGGCGAGCCGAGACCGACTAGTAGTAGTTGTAAATATATATTTAAAAGTCGAAAAACTAGAAACGGAGAGATCAAAAATTAATAATGTCAAATATAGGATTGAAATGATTTGATACTAGGTTAAATTAAAACATCTTAAGCCTCGTCCAGACTGCCGAACCGAACAGAGGAAGCGAGCCGAGCCCGAGCATTGGTGTTTTACTCTGGGCATGCGCAGAGACCAATGTCGGTTCGGCAGTCTGGACTTGGCCAAAGCTTAAAGGTAGAGATAGATTACAGCACAAACTATGCGGAATAACTTCACCAAAAATTATCCTTTTAAAAAAGCTGTATTTAATTTTTTTTTTCTTTATACAATTTGGAAATAAATAAAAAAAACATTTCCAGGGAAAAAACTGAATTTCTATTCACCTTGATTTATTCATATATTTTATTTATATATATAAAAGCAAGTCTTATCTCGGCTATTCTTATTTTTTCTACATGGATCATGTCACGGAATGATAATTGCTGACAATATCGTGTTACTATCTATAAAAAATAAAAAACAATAAAATTGGCAATACTAAGAAACAATCTCTCTCTCTTGCTCACTACATACTACATATATATTATTTACTGTAGTTTCGTGAGGTTGTGGAATAATGTCAAATAGTGTGACGAACATTATAGAAAAAATAGCTTATTTTATGAACATAACAACAAGCCAGCAATATTGTTTTAGTTTTTGAGTAGATAGTTTCATCACTATTATATATTTTATGAGAATTTATATATGCATTTATATTGCTTAACTTTAAAATTGGAATATTAAGTTTGCTTTGAGAAAATGCTAAGGAGGAACTATTTAGATCAATATCTAAATACATGTATTATCGAAAATGTTTCTGTTTTATTAGACAAGTTATTTTGCTTAAAAAAGGGTTTGATCTTTTTTTTTTTTTTTTTTTTAAACAACCTTTTTTTGGTTAAAGATTTGTTAAAAAACATTTTCCATAAAAGCAATAACCGTTCACTTTTATGTTTGTTTATTTTTATCAACAAATTACCCGTCCAACGTAATATTTCCACATTGTTGTTAATGGAATACACTAATACACCCACCATGGAGTACTGCTGTTAAATTTGTATATGTGTGGGAGGTTTTCATAATATAAACTCTTGTCTTCTTGTCCTTAAACTATAAAAAATTACCAAAATCATTTATTGAATTTTAGTTTATGTTCTGGAATATTAAATGTGTCCAGTGTCCAGTCACACAGTGGTGCCTCTGGTGAAAAAAAAACCTAATTTTTTAAATATTTCCGATTTTTTTTATTTTTTATTTATTTATTTTTTTTATTTTGGTAATATAGGATTGCTAATTAGCATGTTTCGACCTCATTATCGGCAGTTAGTCATTTATGTATTGAATCAGGAGCTTTCAAAGTTCATGTTAGTTGGATTGCAGAAATATAAAAAAAAAAAAAAAAAAAAAAAAAAAAAAAAAAAAAAAATATGGTTATTGACCAAAATGTGTGCTTATTAATACTTAAAAAAAACTAGGTAAGCATCACTGGATCGAAAAAAAAAAAAAAAAAAATCCATCTCTGTAAGTTGTGTCATATTTAATGTTTCATAGAGGTTTAGCTAGGATATCCTAGAGTATAACTTAATAACGTCATGTTTAATCAAGTTATAATTCACATAAATCTATCCTGTAGTCAGGGCCGATTTAACTATAGGGGCACGATGGGCACGTGCCCAGGGGCGCAAGAGGTTTAGGGGCGCAAATCAAAAGGTAAGAGGGAAGGGGGCACGGCTA
>KZ651272.1:546204-559639 GCA_001010745.2 Gerris buenoi | reverse complement strand
CCTATGAAGCCAGTTCAGATAAATAAACATCCAGATAACTAACGTTCCTATAATTGATGCTCTACTGTATCTTAAAATATAATATATATTAAAAATAAAAAAACAGCTTTTAAAAAAACATTTGCATTTGGTCAAAAATTAAAATAATTTGACTATGAGGGGAAGGCACAATTGTGAAGGAAAAAAATTATTTATTTTATATAGTATAAGAAACAACACTGATTAATTTATATATTTTTTTATTCATTTTCAAGAGTTTTATTAAATATATTTACTTCTTTAAAAGAAAAATAATAATAAAAGCCTTCTCTTTTCCCTCTTAGGCATCGTTTGACTCAAACAGTCAAAACTAAATATAGAAAGAGTTAAAATACATAAAATTAACAAATATATCATCTTATTGGAGAAAAACCGCATTATGTGCACTTATTCAACTTTCCAGAAATCATCGAGGTAATTATTTTAAAACTGACTTCAATAGGAACATAAGGATATTTTATTTGAATAGATCTCAACATTTTACGTCAACCAAGGTGACATTTTAACCAAAGTATGAAGCAACATTTAGCTAAAAGTCCACTTAGTGACTTTATATCTTGATGATATAGGTAAGTATATATTTTGTTTTTAAGAAAATCCTTTTTTTTAAATCCTAGAGGTCGACCAAGAAGTCATGGAAATCTGAGGAGTGCGCTAGTGTCGTCATGTACAGTCAGTTTTTAATAAAATAGACCACTGTCAAAAAACACAGTGTTGTGATTTGTTTATAAATCATTTTATTTTTCATAACTTCTATATTTTTTGCTACAGGCAACACTGTACCTGATAAGAAATCACTTCTACTATACGATAATATCTTTATTATTATTTATTGATTATTTCTCTTTATTTCTGAGTATGATTTGTTACTTTTGATTTCCAACCCCGTTATTTGTAGCGTCCTTAGTATTTGCATCATCCCGTGGATTTGTGGATCGCAGGAAAATCGTTTAGGACAGTTGTGACTATTTAACTCGTACTGTATAAAAACAAACAAAACAGGAAACCTAACATATTGGAAACCTTCTTGTTGTTATTCGTGAGATTTGACATAACTGCGCATGTCATACAAACTAGAAATGGGTATTTTCTAAGCACCCGACTAATACTGACTTTGTCAATACTCGGAAGTTCCGACTTTAAACGAAGCTACGCTTTCAGTTTTTCCCGTGTTCATGACTTCTTGGTCGACCTCTAAGAGCCAATCAATTAAGACAGTATATATAATTTTAAAATATAAATTAAAAAAAAAAAACTGCTAGTTAATATTTTATTTTGAGTATTAAAAACTGTGTAATTACTTTTTCCAGAACCAGGAATTTAAACCGAAATAAAAATTGAGTCATTATAAGTGAAAAGAAGTAGTTAGAGAATATTAACTTATAAGAGAATAAAACCCTTCATAGGGTATTGCTTTTTTAAGTCTAATTTCCTCTAAACAATTAAAATTTGAAGTATTAAACCTAGCAGAGCCAAAAAAGAATGAGATTAGTCACTAGGCCATACTCCAACTACTTGCACACTTATTCTTCATTATAGCAGAGATGAAAGCAGGAAGATTTAGATGGCAGGGCAACATTCAAATAATGCCGGAGGAGTTAATGGAAAGCTGTTCTACGGATAACGAGGAAGTATGATAATCCAGGTTGGGAGAAAGATGTAAAGGACGATCTGAAATCAATTAGGAGTCTTTGGTTGGGGCCATCTGGGACACCCTTGATAGGAGTTGATGAGCAAGCCATGGAATATCAAGTATGAATCAAAATTTTCACCATAAAAATTAGCGCTAGACAAAGATGAAATAAAAAGAATTAGTCACGAGAGTCGAAAGTAGCTTTAGGCTACAGTTGCAGTAGATGTATATTCAGACTAAAATTTTTGATACATATTTGGCTAAACTATCAAATACATTAAATGTTATGAGAGTGGTTATGTTAGCTGCAGCCCCTTCATATACATGAATATTTTAATTTTTTATACATGTTGTGGTGACTATTTTTTGGTAATTGTAATTTTATTTAATGTTATTTGGACAGTTAAAGTACAACGGGTGTCGAAAAATTAATTAGTGTGGTGTTTAGTAATAAGTTCTTGTGGAACTCGAAAAAAAGATTACCACAACCGAGTAACAGAGACATTTCTGCTGGTGACATTCTAAAATACTCATCAAAATTGTTTGAATTCTTTGAAAGACCTTGGAATAGCATTCGGTACTATTCTTTAATGCCCCTTGCAGCAAACAATTCAGGTATTCTGTTTTTCCCACTATTTAACAATAACAACTTTCAAGAAAATAAATTCATCAGAGGCTTCCATCTTCCTTGGTAGTCAAAATGACCACACACTTTAAAAACTACATTCTGACAACTAGTAGTAGTGGTTAGACGGGAAGGACGAACCACTTGTTTGAACCTAGTAATCAGACCACATTGGGCCCATACTACAACTTACTACTCCTACTTTACTAACCCCGTGGTGGAGAGTTCCAGCTACTTCCCACATCATACCTTTACACTGTACCCCCGAAGCGGGTATGATGGATGACCTCATCATACCTATTATCGATAACTTCATCAGTAAGCTATTTCAATCAGAGCATCATGGCGATGGATCGAACCCACATCCTAGATTCACCTCGATTCATTGATAGCTGGGCAAGTGCCTAGAGCACCTCTGCCACGCTGGCTCCCTTTCTGACAACTAAATCGAATCTATATTACATAAAAAAAATTTCTTCAAATACACATCCACTGTAACCGTAGGAGCTGACCCTAAAGCAAAGAGAAGCTCAGCTTGACAAATCCAACCTATAGTTTTTATCACCTCTAACCATTTATCTCATTTAACTATATAATTATATACTTCATTCTGTACTCATAATGACCAGTTTTCGGTTGAAATCCAGCTCCGTTAAAAATAAAAAGTTATATTAAAAAAATATAAATTTAAGACAAAAAACGAAACAAAAAAAATCCTTATTTAACAAGAGGTTATCTAAATTATCCAATATTTATTTCCGATCTCAGAAATCATCGAGGTAATTATTTTAAAACTGACTTCAATAGCACACACACACACACATAGGTTGGCTAACCTGACCTGTCAGAATTAACTTCAATTGTAATACTACTGTAGGAGAGAAATCTAACGGTAACCATTCAAACCCTGACAATTAACATTCATTCATGCACCAATACATCTCACTCGTAAGCCTTCAATCATTAGAACCTCCACCATTCTTTTTGAAACACCCTAAAATTCTGCAAAACACAAATTTTGAGAACCACTGGTATAGGTAATTACATTAAAAAATACACATGTATAGTTATTTAAAAAAAAAAAAAAAAAAAAGATATATTAATCATCATTTTCCAAAATAACAGAATTATTTGGAATCATTACATTTTAAAATTTTGTATAACAAGAAAACATTGTTCATCCATTATAATTTTCTAAAAGAATGGATTTGATAATGTTGGAAAAATCAAATGGGATTCAAAGACCATGTTTTTTAATGGTGCCTCGTCAACAGGTCAAACTAAATGACTAGCGGTCCAACAATGACCTCTAGACTTTATTCAACTAAACCATGACAATTTGAGTGACCTACCCAATCAACAAAATATATTTTAAACAAATTTTAACCACAAAAATGTAAAATTAGACAAATAATAATCTATACAATAACTACACACACACAGATTTGTATATTTGGTAGCATGTAAAAAGAATTTTTTTAGCAAGAGAGAAAGCAAAGAGAGCACACTATAAGGTGCTTCAGCAATGTTTATCAGAATCAGTAACCTTCAACATATAAGAAGTTGCTTCAGCAATGCTTATCAGAGTCAGTTAAGTTACACTGCTAGAATTACCAATAAAAAGTCTTCTGTAATTCAAAGTAACGAGTAAGAAATGTCTAATATTTCTTAGGGTGGATATTGATTCTTCTAACCTGGGAGTATAATGTTTTTTTATTACATTGCAGCTACCATAACAGAATCATAAGGAAAACAAAAAAAAAAAAGTATGATTACAAAAAAAGATTTTAAAATGAAAGATGGATACATGCTTAAATGTAATTTGAAACTGGCAATCATTACCCTAACAGAACAACCCTAAGAAACAGTCTAAATCCCTGAAAGAGTTCACATACGCAATATTAAACATAATAAACGTCATCTCCATATTTTTATACCTCCGTCCATTTTACCGCTTAACATTCCTACCGACATCCAAGATCTACGAAGAAGTAACCACTATTAGAAAATTTTCAATTTTTGGTCTACCAGGTTTGAACTTCACAACACAACATTCAAAATAATGGTTTTTATTTATTTTATTTATTATTTTCTAGACCGCAATGAAATTTTTTATTTATTGTCCTATTACATGTTGTTTCGTAATGTGTTATTTTTCGTTATAGTTATGTTATTCATAAGATAAGATGGTATCTGAGATGTTAAAGAAAAAAAGTTCTCTAACAATTCAAGTCTCAGAATCAATCTCAGGTAACTGATACGATTTTTGTCAACTTCTGTTTTAATTTTTACAAATGTAATTAAAAGAAGTTTAAATGTAGCACAGAAATTTGTCTCTTAACCGCTAGATATATTGAGATTGTTTAATTTTTTTTTTACAAAAAACACAATTGTCATTTATTCGAAAGCATTCTTAAACAATAAGAATAGTGAAATGGCAGAAAGAAACTTTTTGAGCAACGATTTTAATGCTTATTAAAAACCATTAAAAAAAATTCATGTCAGTATATTTTTGTTTTTTTATTCTAATTAACTGGCCTGGTGGAGGAATGGACGTCGTTCAGGTCTCTATGTTTCTGTCCTGATCGGCAGAGTGAGAGACAACGGCAGGCAGAGGTTCCACTGAAGGCACTGAGACGTTTGGCCGATCGGCTGCTCCAACATCCTGACCAAGGTTGGTTTCTATGTCGACGCGACAGATAGGACATCTCTTGTTCCAGCCGAGCCACTGATCAACACATTCGACGTGGAACAAGTGCATGCATGGTAATCTCCTGTAACACAGTCACAGTTATAAATATTTCCTTTATAGCTTTCTCGGGTCTTATTATAGGACGAATGGTCAAAATTGGATCTGTTTTGACTCCTAGAGTGGTCACACTTATTTTACTTAATATTAAATATTCCCAGGTGATTGAAGTTAATATTTCATCTGTGGACTAACAATAGCAATCAGCTGATTTGGGAATAATTTGAATTGTAAAATTTCTGTATCATTGAAAATTTGTTCACATTACGAATAAATGGTTGTTTATTTATTTATTTCATCCGTGGACTACTTATTATTAGTACCAGTACTACTACATATTAGTATTAGTACTATTACTACTACGTATTAGTACTTTTAAATACATAGATGATAATAAAAAAAAGTTTGTGAAAACAGGGAAGGAAGCAATGGGCACAAAAGTTTGAAATCAATACAGGATCAACAATGGGCTAATTATGGCCGAACAGTATTTAAGGTATGGTAGCTCACAAAAATGTTGAGGAACAGACTACACAAAAACAAAACTGTTCCCTGATGTCTGAAAACGTTGGTTTCTGTTGAGGGAGACATAAAAAATATTGCTTTTCAGAAAAATCACGATGCTTCTGCTACCTTTGGTTAGTATGAAAGTAATATACTAAACTTAAAGGAAAAGCAATAATTCATGAAAATGAACTTGTTTACCTGACATGTTCATCTTTAACAAAGTCGGAGAGGCAGATGGTACATCGATCGGGATGAGGGGTTGGCCTGTACTTGTGAGGCAGCGTGTTTCTCTCTATGGTGGAGCGAGTGGCTCCCCTGCTTAGAGCTCCGATGAAAGGAGGAGGAGACTCGAGGCGAGGCAGCAGTCCGTGAAGAGGAGGGACGTGCAGAGGAGGTACGTAGAGGGGTTGCACTGAGCCGTGCAGGGGAGGTACGGAGGTATGTATAGCCGGACCAGGTGGGTACGGTGGAGGTACTGAACCGTGCAGTGGAGGTACAGTACCCTGTAGAGGCGGCACTCCGTAGAGCTGAGGCAGGTCGTATGAGGGGGGTACTGAAAGCACTTCGCCTCCGCTACCCTACAACACATATAAAAAACAAAAAATAAATAAATTAGACTGATTGAAGCCTTTAGGTCATAAAAATCAAAGTTGCAATGCCACTTTTACTGAGTGACTGAGGAGGCTGTGCCATGTAAGTACTTACTGTAGAGTCTCGCTAATCAGGACCTCGCTAGTCCGGACATCCGTATAATCCGAACGGGCCAAAAACTATGTACAATTTGGAACCAGGGCCTGTTCAAATTTATGAATTGTATTGGGGATTTCGCTTTTATTGCCTATTAAAATTTATAAAATTATTCCTAGTATAGCTTACAGGTGTACATTCCTAAGTTCCGGCACGAGGAATACCTGGTATTTCTGTTAAAAATAAACAGATTAAGAATAATTATGAATAAGTAAGAACATGATGTCTTAACTTTTTGTGAAATGATTAGCCGTTGCTCGAATTTCATTTCGGAACACAGCCTGTGTCCCTGGAAGTCCCTTCTATACCTGCACTTGCGTAATAGATTGCCATTTTAATTTATTTGATATAGGGACAGGTGACAGAACAGTCCTTAAATATAGTGGGCTTTTGAGACTAATAGAAGTCATTTTTATGATAAAAACATCGATTTTAATAGTTTTACCCAACTAAAGCTTGCTTTGTTTAATCCGGATTTTCGGTAATCCGGACTGGGTCCGGTCCCGTCAAACCCGGATTAGTGAGACTCTACTGTAGTTAGTTATGGGGCATAGTAAGGAAGAAAGAAAGCTTTGAACTTGCATTATTTACCAGCAGGATGCTGCTCACGTGTAGATGATGAGGTCGCCACACCTGATGACCATGTCGTGTTATATTCCCTCGACCATCACTGAAACAATAGGCCCACAACTTATTCTTTGATCATGAAAATATATTAGGGTAATTTACTGTTTAAATGATTAATAAAATTTATTATAACATCTGGGCATTAGGTTCTTGAGAAGTTTGAATAATTAAACTTTTTTTTTTAAACATACATATGCTGTAATAAAGAATATAAATAATGTAAAGCCTGGAGTGATGGCTGCAGACAGTCAAATGGTGACTATCAATGGGAGATGCTGTAATAAAGAATATAAATAATGTGAAGCCTGGAGTGGTGGCTGCAGACAGTCAAATGGTGACTATCAATGGGAGATGCTGTAGTAACACAGCCACATGGATGTAGTTCGTAATCTTGATATGATTCAAAATAAAATGTATAAGTTCTATATATAAAGCGTTCTTTTCTGTATCATTTATGTTGATCCTACAAAATAAAGTACACTGTGCTAACAGACTACAACATATACTTATATGAGCGTAGTAAGGGTACAGAATGCCTAAGCACAGCCCATATATAAAACCTATTCTATGTAAGGTAAGAATATATACAAGATTTTTATAAATGCAGGAGCAGGAGTTTTACAGCAAAGTGATGGGTGGTGTTACTTACTGAGAGGAGTGGAAGTGGAGGTGATGATGGTGGTGATGAGGATGAGGAGCAGGGTGAACAAGATGATGATGATGAGTGAGACATCTGTCAGGTCTGTGGTAAGCTGGACAGCAGGTGACCGGCTGCTGAACAGGGTTGGACCACAGTCTTCTGTGCATCTCCTGCATCCTCTGCTGTGCTGCCCACATCCTCCTGTGCACCGGGTGCACTCGTCGACTCTCACACTAAACAATAACATGTCAATCCTTATACATTAATCTATCCATTATAACTGTATAATTGTTTTTAGATGACAATCGTTTAAAAATGAAGATGGAAAGAGCCCTTGCAACATTGTAAGAATCTTGAGGGGTGTTGGGCAGAGTGTTGCAGGCACAAAATAACAATAATACATTACGCTTCTAGTGCGGAAAGAAGCATTTTGCAAGCGAGTGTGGAGTTTGCACCCAAGCGACAGCGAGGGTAGTGAAACCACACGAGCAATGCAAAATGCCGTTTTCGCACTAGACCGTACCGTACCACACTAGTACCGTACTTTATCTACGATTATTGGATTTTAATAATAAATAGAGAGAGAAAAAATAATTTCCTGTATGTTGGTTCGTATTTCTCTTTAGATAAAGATAACATTAATTCATTAGTTGTATTTTGTGCCGAATTAATTATTTAATTATTCTCGTATTATTCTCCTCATTTTTGTCATAATCACTCAAATAAATCATTGTTTTTCACTAAAATCTCGATATAAACAGTTACTTTAATTAAACAAACAGCAAATTAGATTTGTTAAATGTAACAAACTCGCTAATCGTGCGTAAAGGTGAAGAATTCTTCTCTTTTACCACCCTAGGGCGGTAACGAAGAGGAATTCTTCAGATTTATGAGACGCGCATGCGCAATGAATACAAGTACGTAAAGAATCACTTTCTACATATCTAAACAGAGATACAATGTTTATATTTCGTATCAATCGTAGATAAAATTAATTTTCTATTCAAGAACTAAACTGCACACATTTATATTCCTCTTCTGTGCCAAATTTATAAGCCACTACCAGGGAATTTCCCATGGCTTTGGCCACAAAAAGATGGTAGTTCACTGTTAATTGATAATTTTAGTAGAATTTGAGGTTAGCAAGAATTAGCCACAAGGAAAGAAAGTAAAGTTTTGTGTGTTTTTGAAATAATGGTAAATGCAAAACTTTAGTTTTTTTACTTTTAAATGATCTTGCTAATCTCAAGTTGATTTTATTAATTAATTTATTATGACTAGGGAAAGAATATTAATGCATTTTATAAATGTCAAATATGCACATATCACAGTAGAACCTTGCTTATACGACCCTCAATAACACGAAAACCTCAATTACAAGTCAATTTTCAAATCCCCTTGAGATTGCCATTACACATAACGTAAACACAACACATAATGTTAAATTAAACTCTATAATGTGACTATTATTATCCAAACAAACTCAATAACACAGATTTTTCCAATTCACAAAAAAGTTGCTTTGAGAAATCAACCTCTATAACGCGACTCTATACAGGAATGGGTTGACCTAGAACAAGTCTAGATTTGAAAACCTCACCCCAACCCGCTCCCGACATTCTATTAACCTCTATAACACAACTGATAGCCATAATAACCTTGATAATACGACCCTCAACAAAAAGAGCACCTCAATAACAAGACTGTTTCCCAAATCCCCTTGAGACACTTCTTATCAAGGTTCTACTGTATAAGCATATATACTTCATGAAACGCAAATATAGTTTGTATTTTTTTTTATTTAAAAGTTTGAGATTGAGATACAAGAAAAATTAGAAAATGTAATGTAATTAAAAATTATTTTTCCATTATATGTATATATATTTTAATTATAACTAGGAAAAAATAAAGCTTAAAAACAAAATTAGAGAAAAAATAAAATAAATAAAGATTAAAATAAACAAAGACCATATTAGAAAAAAAAACACACCTCAAATTTAAAATGATTTAAGATTACAAGCACTTCAAGGTTTTTAAATTTAGTGACAATGATTATCTTGAAGAATTAAAATGAATCCATTTTATAATCAACTTGTGTGATTCAGGACACTACCAAAATCTCTATACCCACTCATCTCTATACCCACCTTACCTGTAATCCACAGAGCTCACATCTCTAACTACTGTAATCCACAGTTTCTTCTAACCTAACCTCAAGTAGCTAAATATATAACTACTCCCTCCTTCTTCAAAAACCAAGTAAAAAATCAGTTCTGTATAGAAATAAACTGTATAGCATAAAATATAGTTTGTTTAAAATATGCAAAAAAAAAAAATCAATTTCATTCCCTAAGTGTGAATATTCAAAAAGCTAAATTAATCTGTTTATTGTAAAAAAAAAAAAAAGTTTCGATAGCTATAAAGCCTTGTCCACACTAGTAGACATGTTGCGCGATTTTGGTCTCAGAGACATGTCTAGCAATTTGTCGATAGACATCGGCTAGACAAACGGCGTCTACGGTCTCATTGCTAGACCAAAAATCGCATGTCTATGGTTTTCAATTCGAAATGGTAGACATGGTGGAACGGTAGTCATGTTGCGCGACGTGTCTACAAGTGTGGACGCTAGACCTAGACAATAGACGGTCTCAGGAGAC
Source organism: Gerris buenoi (assembly GCA_001010745.2). Lineage (NCBI taxonomy): Eukaryota > Metazoa > Arthropoda > Insecta > Hemiptera > Gerridae > Gerris > Gerris buenoi. Next base: position 549,415 of record KZ651272.1, on the reverse strand, counting down.
GTCTATAGACACTTTGCGAGACATGTCTATAGACGGTCCATGAGACCGTCTATAGACATGTCGCGCAACGTGTCTACTGGTGTGGACTAGGCTTAAAAGAAGCACAGTTCTTTTCTTCCTGTATCCCCCCTTCCTATGTATTCCATTGATTGTTTAAATCTATTTGTGTTGAAGAGTCAATTACTGATTAAGAATTATTTCAAATGATACTTGATTCATGGGAGGAGGTAGAGAAATTTTAATGTTTAAACCTTTTAAATTAAAAACATCCATTAAAAATGTGCAGCGAAGCATGGGAATCCAGCTATAAAGTATTAAGTATTTCATTTAATAACATGGCCTATATTATGATACAATAGGTTTGTTCCAACCACACCTCAAACTAGTTTCAAACTGTACGACACATGTGCATTAGCAAAAAACGTTCAAGTGTGGTCCGATACGCACGCGTCGGACAATTCCAAGCCAGTTTGAAGTGTGGTTGGAACAAACCTAATATGTTAGCACTAGGATGCAGCCACTGATTTCTAACATGAACCCTGTGCTTCACACATTTAATAAATAAAAATAATAAAAAGTTAGTTATGGGGCATAGTAAGCAAGAAAGAAAGCTTTGAACTTGCATTATTTACCAGCAGGATGCTGCTCACGTGTAGATGATGAGGTCGCCACACCTGATGACCATGCCGTGTTATATTCCCTCGACCATCACTGAAACAATAGGCCCACAACTTATTCTTTGATCATGAAAATATATTAGGGTAATTTACTGTTTAAATGATTAATACAATTTATTATAACATCTGGGCATTAGGTTCTTGAGAAGTTTGAATAATTAAACTTTTTTTTTAAACATACATATGCTGTAATAAAGAATATAAATAATGTGAAGCCTGGAGTGGTGGCTGCAGACAGTCAAATGGTGACTATCAATGGGAGATGCTGTAGTAACACAGCCACATGGATGTAGTTCGTAATCTTGATATGATTCAAAATAAAATGTATAAGTTCTATATATAAAGCGTTCTTTTCTGTATCATTTATGTTGATCCTACAAAATAAAGTACACTGTGCTAACAGACTACAACATATACTTATATGAGCGTAGTAAGGGTACAGAATGCCTAAGCACAGCCCATATATAAAACCTATTCTATGTAAGGTAAGAATATATACAAGATTTTTATAAATGCAGGAGCAGGAGTTTTACAGCAAAGTGATGGGTGGTGTTACTTACTGAGAGGAGTGGAAGTGGAGGTGATGATGGTGGTGATGAGGATGAGGAGCAGGGTGAACAAGATGATGATGATGAGTGAGACATCTGTCAGGTCTGTGGTAAGCTGGACAGCAGGTGACCGGCTGCTGAACAGGGTTGGACCACAGTCTTCTGTGCATCTCCTGCATCCTCTGCTGTGCTGCCCACATCCTCCTGTGCACCGGGTGCACTCGTCGACTCTCACACTAAACAATAACATGTCAATCCTTATACATTAATCTATCCATTATAACTGTATAATTGTTTTTAGATGACAATCGTTTAAAAATGAAGATGGAAAGAGCACTTGCAACATTGTAAGAATCTTGAGGGGTGTTGGGCAGAGTGTTGCAGGCACAAAATAACAATAATACATTACGCTTCTAGTGCGGAAAGAAGCATTTTGCAAGCGAGTGTGGAGTTTGCACCCAAGCGACAGCGAGGGTAGTGAAACCACACGAGCAATGCAAAATGCCGTTTTCGCACTAGACCGTACCGTACCACACTAGTACCGTACTTTATCTACGATTATTGGATTTTAATAATAAATAGAGAGAGAAAAAATAATTTCCTGTATGTTGGTTCGTATTTCTCTTTAGATAAAGATAACATTAATTCATTAGTTGTATTTTGTGCCGAATTAATTATTTAATTATTCTCGTATTATTCTCCTCATTTTTGTCATAATCACTCAAATAAATCATTGTTTTTCACTAAAATCTCGATATAAACAGTTACTTTAATTAAACAAACAGCAAATTAGATTTGTTAAATGTAACAAACTCGCTAATCGTGCGTAAAGGTGAAGAATTCTTCTCTTTTACCACCCTAGGGCGGTAACGAAGAGGAATTCTTCAGATTAATGAGACGCGCATGCGCAATGAATACAAGTACGTAAAGAATCACTTTCTACATATCTAAACAGAGATACAATGTTTATATTTCGTATCAATCGTAGATAAAATTAATTTTCTATTCAAGAACTAAACTGCACACATTTATATTCCTCTTCTGTGCCAAATTTATAAGCCACTACCAGGGAATTTCCCATGGCTTTGGCCACAAAAAGATGGTAGTTCACTGTTAATTGATAATTTTAGTAGAATTTGAGGTTAGCAAGAATTAGCCACAAGGAAAGAAAGTAAAGTTTTGTGTGTTTTTGAAATAATGGTAAATGCAAAACTTTAGTTTTTTTACTTTTAAATGATCTTGCTAGTCTCAAGTTGATTTTATTAATTAATTTATTATGACTAGGGAAAGAATATTAATGCATTTTATAAATGTCAAATATGCACATATCACAGTAGAACCTTGCTTATACGACCCTCAATAACACGAAAACCTCAATTACAAGTCAATTTTCAAATCCCCTTGAGATTGCCATTACACATAACGTAAACACAACACATAATGTTAAATTAAACTCTATAATGTGACTATTATTATCCAAACAAACTCAATAACACAGATTTTTCCAATTCACAAAAAAGTTGCTTTGAGAAATCAACCTCTATAACGCGACTCTATACAGGAATGGGTTGACCTAGAACAAGTCTAGATTTGAAAACCTCACCCCAACCCGCTCCCGACATTCTATTAACCTCTATAACACAACTGATAGCCATAATAACCTTGATAATACGACCCTCAACAAAAAGAGCACCTCAATAACAAGACTGTTTCCCAAATCCCCTTGAGACACTTCTTATCAAGGTTCTACTGTATAAGCATATATACTTCATGAAACGCAAATATAGTTTGTATTTTTTTTTATTTAAAAGTTTGAGATTGAGATACAAGAAAAATTAGAAAATGTAATGTAATTAAAAATTATTTTTCCATTATATGTATATATATTTTAATTATAACTAGGAAAAAATAAAGCTTAAAAACAAAATTAGAGAAAAAATAAAATAAATAAAGATTAAAATAAACAAAGTTTCTATTCAAGAACTA
>KZ651272.1:530298-545138 GCA_001010745.2 Gerris buenoi | reverse complement strand
AAAAAAAAAAAAAAAAAAAAAAAAAAAAAAAAAAAAAAAAAAAAAAAAAAAAAAAAAAAAAAAAAAAAAAAACCTTATAGGTGTTTATTTTATAGGGAGTTAACAGTTTAATCTCATACGAAATTTAAACTTAAGATCCACTGCACAACTGACTTCAGTTTAAAAAATAATAATAATAAATTAAAAAATATATTTATTTGGAGAATTTATTTAAATTTATTTAGAGAAGAATTAAAAAATATAATTACATTAAAATTAAAAGAATAAAATAAATGTCAGGTCCAAAAAGTATAACATGTCTAATAGAAAAAGGGCAATGTTACTATCTTTTTCTTTGCAGACTACATATAAGAAAGAATAAAAGAAAACAGTGTTACCCTGTAGGTGTTTTTGAGGTCGGCCAAAGCAGGTCTCTCGTTACAATTACTCTGAGTTACAGAACTGCTGCTATCATCACTGTCGCCACTCGAACTATCCCAATCTAATTGTAGATCTGGGGCGTCCACTAAACTAGCTGTACAAACAAGCCAAAACAAAAAACCATTAGTAGGCATACGATAATTTTAAAATAATAATCAATACCTAAATTTCAAAAACTAATGTTAGTGATAAATGTCACTGTCCTTGGCATGTTGGTTACACTGGGTTCCTTTGAGATCACCTGAGTAGAGTTGGCAAGCCTGATGCTGCTTCCAATAACTTTATATCAACAAATTATTACATCCAAAAATTCTAATTAAACAAAATATAAAATTATACAGTATATTCCAAATAATAATTTTATATTTTTCGTCAGAGAAAAATAATAATGCTGTAAAATATCATTCTTTTAAAATCTAAAAAAAAAAGTAAGAACTGATTATTAATGGCAGATAATGTAATATGCCGTGTGTCAAAGAAATAAACAACACAAATTTGACATATGCCTATCTCCTCTTATTAATACAGTCGAGATAATACATACGAGAGATTTTTAGGGTTTTAAAATATTTAAAAGCAAACATATAAATGGATTTCTCATGGTATATGGACATTTTATTGATTGTTGTATTTTCTTTATTCAGGGGTTTATGTTAAACAGCGTTATGTGGATAACTAATGGTGAAATGTTTTTGCCTTTTTCTCAGATTATTTGCAAGGTCAAAGGAAGCTTTTTCCTTGTTGGATCATAACTCCAAGCTTTCCTATTTTATTTCTAATCTAACAACCCTGGTTCTTCAAACACATTTTAGTAGCGAAATAGTCACTTTGCAAGTCAATTAATTAATATTACGATGATATAGGTCTCCCAAATTTAATAAATATAATTCGTAATGTCATTCATAGGGGAACAGAAAATGGCCCTGCTGTCGTGTCTGGGACCGGACAACACTGAAATAAAAAAAAATTAAAATTAAAAATATTTTTTAGTTTTCTGTCATAATAAGTCTCCCGAAAAAACCAAAGATCTGAAAGATCATAATTTTTTGTGTAAGAAAAATCACTGCTGCCTTTTCCAAACAGGGGAGAAAATGGCGTTCAGCAGCGTTTGAAAGTCACAATGTTTTGATGTTTTTTGACAAAATAGCGTTAAAAATTAAACACTAACTTCAAGTGTTATATATTTTTGTAATCTACTCTTCAATACCTTTCATTTGATACCCCACTCACAATGTTTTTTTTTTTAAATTTTCCACGTCAAGTTAATTATCCGCCATTTTGAATTTTCATGCGAAAAAAATATTTTTTTTAAATGTTGAGTGGGGTATCAAATGAAAGGTATTGAAGAGTAGATTACGAAAATATATAACACTTGTGGTTAGTGTTTAATTTTCTTCAAACGCTGCTGCCACCATTTTCTCCCCTGTTTGGAAATGGCAGCAGTGGTTTCTCTTACACAAAAATTGATGATCTTTCAGATAAGCTTTGTTTTTTTTGGGAGACTTATCATGACAGGTTTAGTGTCGTGGGCTCCTAGACTAATAGGTCAACAGCGAGAGTGGCCCGGTCTGGGAATTGAACCCAATCTGTGGTCAACCCATCTTTTCTTGCTATACTCAAATTAACTTGACTCCTGTTTACAGCATGGTCTTACTAAGGTGGTAATGTAGACAGAATACTTACTTCCAGGCAGAATTGGCTGAGTAGCAGATGAGGTAGAGGGCAAGAGATGCTGAGAAGTAGACGGAGTTGCCCAGGGGTCTTCGTCACTATCAGCAAACAGTCTTCTTTCTTCAACTGTACGCACAATGGAAAAAAAAAAATCAGTTTAGCTCACTGGGGGTTTAGCGCACAAGGGGTCTGAGTCCATAAATAAAAACAATGAGTTTATTAACCAGCATAATCGGCCAAGTTATTTCAATGTGGCAGCCAAAAGTTTGTTTTAGCGATAACTTTTGAACCACCTATTGTAATGATGCGAAGTAAACGCCATTACTTGCATTTTTATCTTCCAAATTCCAAACCTAATAAAAATACAGTGAAATTCAACCTATTAAGGGTGGATTGTTTGGGGCTTCTCTCTATTTTTCCCGGGTTTGGGTTATAACTACACAGTTTCACCATTAGTGTGATAGGTACTTTCAGAGATAAGGTGCATTAGAAGGAAATTATAAGGGCCCTCAGTTTTTGCCCCCCAGACTCTAAAACGAGTGTCAAAAATATCAAATGAGTGAAAAAAGCTAACCTGGAGAGACGACTGGTTCAATGTTAGGTCTGTCAACGTCAGAAGTAAACGCTGTATCAAGAATCTCCGCCAGGGTAACAGTGGGAGTCCCTGGGTTTGCCACTTTCGCCACCTTCACTCCTTCCATAACTGAAACCAAAATATTAATTTAGCATATTATGAACCTAGATCTTTCGTAGTAGCAACCCATGCTCAGGGGTGAGGATAAAGAACATGGGAGGGATGACTACCTGTGTAATGGTAAGACAAAGGTGAAGTTGAATAAGTGAATTGATAAGGCTTGTACAACTAAAGTAAATGTTTGACTAGTATTGAGTTATTTAAGTTAGTAATTTCATTAAAATATGTAAATCAAAATCAAGAGGAAAAGGGGCCCCTTTTTTTATAATTCTAACCAAAAAACTATAAATCACAGTGAATATTAATTTAAATTTATTTATTGTGTATTTTTATTTAAATGAGTACTAATTTATCATTGTGTTTTATTATCACAAAATTTACGTCAATAAAACCAATTTTTTACAAGTACAAGTCGTTGTGTAGTTGCAAACTAGAAGTTGTTGCATATTTGCAAACTATAAGTTGTTGTGTAGTTGTAAACTACAAGTTGTTGCATAGTTGTTTACTACAAGTTGTTATGTCGTTGCGAACTACAAGTTATGGCATATTTGCAAACTAAGAGTTGTTGTGTAGTTGCTAAATACAAGTTGTTGCATAGTTGTGTACCAGAAGTTTTTGTGTCGTATCAAACTACAATTACAATTGATATCTAATACCACAATATGTATCAAAGTTCAATGTTAGAGCCAGTTTATTTAGTGACAATCAGACCAGTTTATTTGCCAACATGATTATTTTGAAAATAAATTGATTAATTTGCTCTTTACGACTTATTTAATGTGACTAAGTTCCTCACGTGCTCATTTGAAAAAAAATAAATCTACTTTATATTAATTTCTAACAAGTATGACTAATAGTTGTTTCTGGGGATCTTTCATCACTCATAGATTTCTTTTATCTTTAAAGATAATACATTTCAAATTGATTAGAGTTTAACATCAACTACTCACTACTAGCAAAACTTGGTAAAAACAAGTAGAAATGCCATGACTTCAAATTCACTTTTAGTATTGTATTGGTGACTTAATATTTGCTACTAGTAGCGTATTAATGACTTAATTTCACTACTTTTAGTGTATTAGCAGTATTATTAGTAATTTAATATAATTTAACCATGTTTATCATCCAACTTATTTCACTCTGATAGTGTCGGAAAATCAAAAAATTAGGGAAACGAGCCAATGAGAGAGTGATAAGAAACAGAAAAAATAACAAAAATATTAATATAAGACACTAAGTAAATTTGACTATACTAATTCATTGCAAAATGTGTGTCAATATGTAAATACAACTATTGATAATTATTTATTTGTTTAATCCTAAACTCATGCATTATTAATTTCTATTAATTCATCAGGCAACAGATGAATACTAATTAAGGTGGATTTCATATGCCACAAGAAACAATTAAAATTAAAACTGTAAATTATAACAACAAAGTACCTAATAAACTAAATAAACTTGAAACTTGTTTTGTCATCCCCTCAATTTATTAATATGCAATTTTTAAGGCACTTCTTACTCCCCTTATAAAAAACACAGAGGGGAGTAACAATCTAAAGAAGGTGTATGGAATGTTCTTCTTAAAATTGTTACTCCCCTCATAAAATCAGAAGTGTGAAATTACTTTGTCCCGATGATGTACATTGGACTAATCATCCCTTTGTCTTAAAAGTTACTTAGTCAGTCATTCATATTCTGACAAAACATTGGGGAGTAACAATCTAAAGAAGTACCATTTTTAAAATCTTATTGTTTAAAATCAATAGTTTTCCAATGCTGTTTATTTATATTAAGAAGAATTTAGATACATTTGGTTAGATACTTGATACTTTCCACTTCTTCGATTATAATTTTTGTTTAACATTTCAAAAATTCATTGTGTTTATTTTTTTTAACATTTTTATTGCCTCTTATACATAGTACCTATGTAGAGAGAGAAAATATTGAGATGGCGTGAAAATTCCATTTAGTTAAAGAAAATGTTTATATAAGTGACTATAAAAAAATACGGTGAGTAGTCGGCATGTAAGCTGATTGGCTAAAGTGAATTGTATGGTTCCATCGAATTTGTACTTTGATTTGGACCTCTACCTGGTCTATATGCAGATGAGTACATTCCTGTCACTAAGTACAAGGTTTTCCTATGAAGCAAAAAAAATTCATGTTGTACTTCGATTCTGACTTGTGGCGTTCAGAACTTATGGGGCCCCCTGACAACGGTATGATTTTTTATTATGCTTTAAAGAAGAAGGGCCCCCATCGATATTGGTACATTGGCTTTGGGGGACCCCCAAGTACCAGGACTCCGTTCACCCCATAGTTACGCCACTGTCGGGCCATCTAGGCAAACAACAATATCACTGGATAAGCTTTAGATAACTACCTTGTCATTTTAGTTTTTTTCTCACATAGGTTGGCCAATCTGAGCTGTTAGATTTACAAAGTATAATGGCATGAGAATAGATCTATAACTGATAATTAAGCCGGGTTTACAGGGGTAGAGTAAACAGGAGAGTAGAGTAGCGAGTAGAGTGCACTCTACTTCCCACTCTACCAATTTTGATTTTGGAGCGTTTACACATAAGCTAGTAGTTTGTATAGTATGCTGAGTGAAAGCTGTTTCCTTACAGTTCTGAACTCTACTTGCTACTTTCTATGAAGACGTTTACACGGGTAGAGTGGGAAAGCTAGTAGAGTAGGAGCTGTGGAGGGGGAAGTAGAGTAGAGTCCACTATACTGCATGCGGTATAGTACTCTACTCTACCGGCTACTAGCTACTCTACTCAGTGTTTTTTCGGGTTTCTACGGGTAGAGTTACTCTTCTCTCCTGTTTACTCTACCCGTGCAAATCCGGCTTTAGCAATTAAAAATAAAGCTCTAACTGCTGAACCAATTTGAAAGGTATAAATTTGCTTGTACTCGACATTTATTTTTGATGTTTGTCAATAAACTGAACAAGTTTATGTGATATAGTTTAATTCAGCAGAAGTTGCACAGGAATCTCAGTCAAAAGCAAGTATGAAAAAGTCCCTGCAAGCATTTTATGTTATCGCAGCTAAGTAATATTATACAAGAAAATATAAAAAACATTTAGAGGTTTTACTAACAGGTTATAAACAATGTATAATAAACTTTCAACAAAAAATGATAAGAAAACTAAACAAAACATTTATCAAATATTAATGATAACGCGATGGTTACAACTTATCAGGTGATGGCATGACATCAGTTCTCATGTAATAGTTTATCTTAATCAACAATTTGAAAAGAATAAAGGTCACATTACTTTTAATACTAACTTAGCTAAATAACTTTAAAATGTTTTTCCATAAATAAATTAAACAAATAGTCAACATTTTAACCAACTGTCTCCAAATTTTTTTTGGAAAAAAAGAAAATAAATATTGATTTTTAAAATTTTTTTAACAAAATTTTATCTATAATTTTTATAGTTTGAATTACAACAATTGCATAGTAATAAATTCATCTGAGGAATTGCCAAATAAGTAACATTGAGGCTTAAAAGTTGCGTCCACTTATAAATACAATAACATCCTTGCACAATACAAAAAGAATCCGAATAAAAAAAAAATCAACAATTGTTTCAATATGTTATTAATTTATAAGTTTGTGATCAAACAATTAAAATTATCTTAGTGATATTTTGATGAGGATATTAATAAAATAAATACCATCGATGGAAGGTTAAATGTGAGGATAATTTAATCGTATTGTTAAATATTTACTAAAGTATAAGGGAGAATCAGATATTGTGCGTATTCTTTTTCCGCACAGTTTTAACCACTCGACTAATGAACGTTTTGAAATACAAAGAATAAACAGATCATCGATATACTTATTAAAGCATTGAATATTTACGATGAAATACGACGAGATATTGTTTCTTTTTTTTGAAGTCCAAAAAAACCACAAAAAAAGGGTTGCAAGTGATGAATGGACGTGATACGGAGCACGTAGAAACGGAAATAACAAGAAAGATTTTCTACCAACCTGGACATGAAAATTTCGGCCGAGATAAGGACTTTAGATCAGCACCGTCGAAATATCTTGCACTATTAATTAGGTTCTAATAAGTAAACACAGCCCCCAACCATCATCTTTTCACAGACAAAAAACCCAAAAACACCCAGGAAATTTTTTGGTTGTTTTGACTTGTCACAAAAAATTACTCCCCTCCCCTTTTATAAGCAGGGTTGCCCGAAATAATATTTTAAAAAACTAATAAAACAGTGTTGTTGGTTTTCTTTATGTACGGTGTACGAATTTCAAATTTCTCTTATCAACTGATTACGTAGATGTAAATAGTATAATCTACAAATTTATTTTTTTGTTACGAGTTTATTAATGAAGAAATGAGTTTTAAAAGAGTTTTTGTCACTGTTGGAACGACTAAATTTGATAAATTGATTTTTTCTGTCACTAGAAGTGATGTACTAAAGGTAATATAACGCAATGTATATTTAATCTTTTATAAAACTAAAAAAAATTCATTAAAATGTTAACATACTCTATATTCACGTTTGGTAGAATTACAGTTTTATTGCAATCCAAATCGGAAAGGGGTTATAAGGGAACAAAAACAAGCAACTTTTATCAATAAACCTGTCTGGCACTATGCCTTATAGTCACTTGTTGGAATAAGTTTAAAAAATAATTTATTCATGAAATTGACAAAGTTTGCCATTTGTGTGCTAATCTGTAGTGCGTGATACAGTCGAGAATCGGTTGGCAGCACAGTTTCACTTGATGTATACATTATGAGATTATGTATATCCCTTTGTCAAAATAGGTAAAGTCAGATTGTACGTGCCCCACTTTGAGGTTAGGTGATAAAATCCTGTATATTAAATTAAAAACCTTAATTTTGTGTACCCTTGTATTTTCAATAGCCGCTCCGCACCACTTAGCGGTGCTCCGCTCATTTTCTGAAGAAAAACAACCCTCCTGTATATAAACCAGGTAGAGGTAAAACTCGAAAAAATTTCTGGGTCACGTACAATCCGACTTAGCCTCAAAATAGTGTTTTTATAGATTTAAAAGCTTGTATTTATATAAATAATGATTATAGAGATAATATCCTTTTGCCTAAATATTACATTCGAGTGAGGTCCCTATTATATTCTTACCTTTTTTCATAAGGTGGCTTGATAACTGCAGTTTTACTGTTAGATCAGAGGATTCCACAGTTCATTGAACAGGGCCAATTTAACCAGGAGTTTCGAAAAAAAAAAATTGTCAAGGAACTAGTGCGCAAAGTGAGCTAGACACCCATCCGGTTGAAATCACATAACATGTCTAGGCTAAACTGAAGGAGATGATACAGTTGAGAATTGCTTGGCGGCACGTTTATGCTTAATTTATACACTTAAGATATAATATTCCTTTGTCAAACAGTACATATGTATGATTTAAACATTTGAGAAATTATATATCTATGATTTGTGCATAGGAGAGTTGATATCCCTTTGTCAAAAAATACGTTGGAGTGAGTCCCCACCATTTTTTCTATGGGCCGCCTCATATTCTTCAGATTTACCCATGTCTAATATATTTCTAAGCGATACTTCCTCGAAGAGCATCTTAGCGGTTTATCATGTCATTGCTGGACATGGGTATATGTATACTTACAGTAGTTGCTTATTTTGGTATCCCCTACAATTTTTTATTTTTATTAGTTTGGTAGCCTGCATTTTTATGTATTCTAAATCTTTTAGAATACATCCCAGTTATCAGGCTAATATGTAGCTTTAAAATGTGGTTGTTATGTGTAGTGTATTTCCTATTTATAGTAATAATATATACTATTAATTTTGGAGTTTTAGCTTAATAATCTTTTGATATAATATGCACCACTTATCTACTGGTTTGATCTACTTGGTTTACTGGTTTGAGTGTTATATCTTCAAAGGAGCAAATATAATCATAGGAAAACCTTATATATTCAGTTACAGAAATGTCTCTAGCTGAATTTTTTATTGACCAGAAACTAAGGTCTAGGTTATACCTCCTGATGAAGGGGAATAGAGGGAAGGGAAAACATGCGCACTATGTAAATGGGCAGGGCAAGTAATTTCCCGTAGGAGCAGCAGTAGTCGTCAGTAAATTTTATGATGGGTGGAATAAATGGGAGTTCGGGAAGGCAATTAGACGAGATGGTATGCTGCACTATCTTGTGGAGGTGAGGGGTAAAGGTAACCACCAGCATAGGCTTATATACGAGTTATTAGAGTTGGTGAGAGACTAGTGAACTATTTAGGGGGGAAGTGAGATATTGAGATTACATTACATAAATTATAATTGATAATTAATTAATATCCTTATAAAGGAACTCTTAACTGAGAATTGTAATAGTGGTGTAAATTGGTTTTGTTATGTTTAGGTTCTCAAAGAGAGAGGATGTGAGGAGTTGATTCTGCAAATAGGTAACGGTGACGAACCAAACATAGAGCAAACTGACATCAACGTTACCTGGTACAGGTTCAAACCCACCCTAAGTGAAGACTATGCTCATGCTGACCTAGTGATAGCACATGCAGGTGGTGGGACATGTCTTGAAGTTCTGTCGGCTAACAAAACCCTCATAGTTGTGTCTAACGAAGATCTTATGGACTCTCATCAGGACGAGTTGGCGAGTAAATTCAGCTCACTTAACTATCTGGTGTACACATCACCACAAAAACTTGTTCAGGATATAGCTAACTTGGATGCTTCCAGACTTGATCCGTACGTGCCTGGTGATCCTTCTGTCTTTGCCTCTTTCATTGATTCTATGTTTGGAATTGAATCATAGTGTTCTCTATAGATGAAGAAGTGGAATTGTGGATTTTGCGGTGATAGCAGACCTTGAGTACTTGTTTGAACTTAACAACTTTTCTTGTTTATGCATAAGTACTTAATTGGATCCTCTTTATCTTATTCTTTTGTTTTCAACTAAAAAGTAGTTGTATAAAAGATATTAAGGAACAGGTGTGTGTTTCAGTACTAATTTATATAGCTACAATTACAACCTGTAGTTATTTATGCTTTAGGGTAATCATTTACTTGGTTGCCCACCCATAGGTACCTAGCTTAGTAAATTTGGTACCATGTGGCAAACATTTAATTGGTTATTGAGCCTATTTTTTATTTATTTATTTTTTCCACTTATAGCAAACTCCTCTCTCTAAATAATTTTTAAGACACAGGGATATTTGATAGGAAATGAAGGCGATAAGAAAATATTTGGTGCTGAAATATTAAAACTCAACATGATAGTCCAGGATATGCATGCCCATGGGCATGCTTAAAAGTGACTGACTAACATCAAGCTAGAATTTTGTGTATGAGTTAATTTTTTGGTGTCCTCCAAGAATATGGGGTCGAAAAAGTTAGTATGCAGGACATGGCCTGCATACTACTAAAAAAAAGTAGACCTGTAGAGAGCGGCCATGTCCTGCCCATTAAAATGGACTAGGTGTTTTAGTTAGTTGTAGTTTGAAAAAAATAGACCAAGAATAAATTTGTTATTTTTCACTTCTTAGGTGACCACTTTGAGTTTGAGAAATATTGGACTAATTAACTTATCAAGTGATCAACTAATATCACCTGTTTTTTATTTTTTTTTTAACAGCTTTTAGGCAATCTATGTTCCACAGACAAACTTTACCGATCACATAGTCTTGGAGGACATCTAAAAATTAACTCATTCAAAAAATTCTTGCTTGATGTAAATCAATCTCTTTTATGCATCTCCTGGACTACAAGAAACTGGGATAATTATTTATGAATCTATTTATCTTACAATAAAATGTAATAACACCTTTTTGTTTAACTACCTCTCAAGAGATTGCAATAAAAATTAATTCTGAAGCAATATGGGAGCAAATAATAATCTACTGTGTTCACAAAACTAGACTTAGTGTGTTGACAGTGCGGGAAATTGAGTGACACAAAGATTGGCCAACCTATCTGGGGGAAAAAATAAAGCCATTAGGTCTGAGGATAGGGGAAGGGCAGCGTTTATCCAGATGGCCTCTCCCCTCCACTAGAGACATTTATTTTTGCCTAGTTGGCCCGACCTTTTGTCCGGGAAAATCTGAAGCTCTCATGGCTCGTCACCCCATTTGCTAGTTTTTCCCGCGCTGTCAACGCACTAAGTCTAGTTGTGTGAAGACTGTAAGGGTAGTAAGTATGGAAGAACAAATTTTGGTCAAATCTATCCTTTTTCACTATACTTCTATTGTTACATTACCAAGTAATGAATTTTATTTTCTTATAATGAGTCTGTTTAATTATTCTGTGATATTATCAAATAAAAAATATTTATTAATGTATAGACTTTATCAATTGCCTATTAACAAAAATTTGTTTTGGAAATAAAAGAATTTGGGACAAAATCGTTCACTTGGCTTAGGTTTGTTCTACGAATTCTTATATATTGTCTATGGGTTTTTAAGAAAAAAGAAAAAAAAAAAAAGAAGTTAAATTATATTACTGTATCAAAAAGCATATACATATATATAAATAAATGACTGGTTCAAAATTTGTATTTAGCTGATAAATGATAAATACAAGGGTAAGAAGTGAGTTTTTGTAGAAGAAGGTGTATTTCTATGTTCAGGAAGCTTTGTGTAGAGCTGACAGTTCAACGAAGGAGGCTGAAGGCTGGGCCAGGTCCTGCGTTTGTTTTGTACTTTTAGACTCAGGAAGGCTCAGCTGAGAACACACTCTCATCACACCTTCGTTCCTCCTAATAGAAACACAAACAAATATTATTAATAGTAATACTAATATTTTACCAGTAGGAATTCCTTTGTTAGTCATTTGAGGCTAGGCCAGGCTCAATTTATCAAACAAGTGACTTCATGTAAGTACGTGAGGAGATAATCCCCGGTTTTTGTATGACTTAGTTAAAATTATCAGATGTAATAGGTGCTTATTCTTTTTCTACACTTCAAGACCTTTAAATTGATGTATAACAAGTCATGTGACTAAAAACTTTTTTGCCTGCCATATTGTCCGCCATCTTGAAAATATTACGTGTGTTATTTTAATAGTTGCATGTTCTTTTTCTAGACTTCAAGACCGTTAAATTGATGTATTAAGTGTAGAACCTCCAAAATGTGTCCAGTTGTCTCAAACGCCGAGATGCACCTGTGTGCCAAATTTTATGTTTCTAGCTATAGTAGTTTATGAATTGAAACAAGCCAACGGATAGACAGACAGACAGAGCCTTTATATAAGGTTTCTTTTTGTACTTTGTACAGAAACCTAATAATATAACAATAAATGTTTGTAGGCTTCCGTGGTTACAATTATAATGAAGTGCTAGGTCTTCCAGTGGTGGCTGTGTCTCAAAGGGTGTTCGTCCTGACATTTGAAATTGAAATTTGTCAACGTCCTGACATTGAAATGTGGAAGTACATTACTTCTTATGACATAAACTTCTTGTTCTATAAAGAGATTTTGCAATATGACTTTTACATTCTAAATGGCTATATAAGTTACGTTTGTCTAAGCTGTGTTTTTACTAATCTATTCATCTCTATCTCTTGAAAATAGTGAATACTAGAATAGCAAAGGAAATTGTGAGTACTTGATAGAGAACATATTCCTTTATTGTTTTAGACCTCCGTTAATGAGAGTTTTTTTGCAATCATTGCCATTTTAAATCAAGATAAAGAGTATATTAGTTCCAGAGGGGGTTGAAATAACTAACACAAATAAACAAAAATCCAAGAGATTCACAAATCATGGAATTTAGTTTACTAACTCTAAGCCTCGGTCGTTCCTGAGTTTAATAAGTTTTCTGAGAAGTTGATGAGCTCTCTCCTTGAAATAATCTTCTTCTCCTTCCGCTGCACTTGTAGCATCTCCTGCGTCCATTCTCCTGGTTTTAACAACAAAATGAGGTGAAGATTCAAAGAGATTAATCAATTTTTATGTCTTAAAAAACTACAATAGTAAATATTACAATAGAGGCAAGTTTTATTATCTTCGTTAGTTCTATTATATTATTATTTTGTGGAGTCAAATTATCCAGCTTTGATAGCTTTTAAGAATTTCTAATCTTATATAGTTCAGTATTAAACTAGTCGGCTAGTTAACCCTGGGAAAACACTCATTCCTGTTAAAACTTAAAAACAGATTAATTCCTATCAGGGGTACATGAATCCTCGTGTCTCTGTTAGGCCAAGTGCATCCAAGGGTTAAGCCTCGTATGCACCCTCTATGATAATCCACTCTTATTAGTTCCACATAATATGGCACGGGAAGGTTTTTTTTAAGATTACAAACTAAATTCACAAAATATGAGAACTAATGATATACTGAACGAATAAGAATTGCTAAAATGTTTGGAATCTAAAAGGCTCTTATAATCCTCAAAACACTAATTAAAATAATTAGCTGCAGTGTTAAAATTTTACACTTAAGTATGTTTATAATGTACGTAGTAGCTATGTACACTTAATGAGACAACTTAAACACCAAAAACAGACAAAATTTAGTTCTTTTTTAAATTTGTTATAAAGGAGCTTTACTTAAGTGATTCTGAAGTAAAAAAAAAATAAAATAAAGTTTCTCCATAATAGAGGCTTAGCTAAGATTTGTTGTGCCTCTGCAATTGATATTGTGAACTGAACCAACTTTGATCGGCACAATGTTGGCAAGCAGAAAAAGGTCATCTTATTCAATTTGGCACCCCTCGTGATGTTATGACTGGGAACGGCTGCTTAACAATAGCTTTATTAAAGCCAAACCAGCATTCAACTGCAAATGCAGGTGAATGAATGAGGGAGTCAGTGTGTGTAGCTGGACAGATCTGCCAATTGAACTCGAGGATAATGACAGCTTGCAGTTGTACAACCCAAACTTTCTTCCATGATTCATTCTTCTTAATGAAGCCACGGAGTTAAACTATAGAATATGGGGCCTTTGTTTAAGCCGGGTTTACACGATCAAAGTTGACTTGGACCAAATCAGTTTTGACACTTGCATTGTGTAAACAGGTTTTCAAAGTCAACTTAGACATCCAAGTTGAGTGGGACGTTATTTGATCTAAGTAGACTTTGATGGAGTCAACCATATGATTATGACAAGAAAGCTGTCAAAAATGAGAAAATACGTGAAAAGTGGTGATGAATTTGTTTATAAGAAGGTTATTGACAGCTTTTATTTCTTTTAAATTATTGTTTTTATTCCTTTGCATCTAAATGATTATTTTTGACAAGTTCCCCTACTTGGACCAAGTATACTTGGATCGTGTAAACACTGCATCAAAAATTCATTTTTACTCTGACCAAGTGGATTTGATCAAAGTTACTTGATCCAAGTCAACTTGGATCATGTAGACACGCCTTTAAAAGAAATTCAGACAAAGGGATATTATCTTTCCAGTGTTTAGAAGTTATAATATCCACTAGCCTAAAAGGAAAATTATCCCTCCAATGTAATGAAATGATAATATTTTTTAGTCAAAAATAGATATCCGGCAGGGGCCCCAAGTTCTATAATCTTACAAAGTTATTGTGGAAAGACAGTAACTTCAATAATCAATTTGAAAGAGTAATAATACTTAGTTTTGTTGGGGAGTTCAGATTTGGGCTTTATTGAATCCACAGAAGACTGCAAAACAGTATTTGCAGGGCAGTCACCAGCTGCTAGAGCATCGCCAGGCACTTCAATTAACGTCAGATCCTGTGTGTTCTCAGGTGCTTCAGGTATATTATCACCACCTCCATCTTCAGGTTCTTCACTGCAATAATAAATCCGGTATTACATCATGGAATTTTTATTGAATTTATAATACCAAAAAATACAAGATTAAAGTATTCTCTGTGTATTAATCAAAATTACAAACATTTTGGATACTTTCCCCACACAATGGGGAAGTTTTGTTATTGAAGTTTCTAAGTCTTTCTGTTCATTTACATGAACCAAAATTTATACCCAATATTGGTATTATCAGGTGCAGTGACAGTGTCATGACATGACACAGTTTTTTAAAATAAAAATAACTGCTCTAGAGCCTTAAAGGTGTTAATAGGTGTTG
>KZ651272.1:476412-504501 GCA_001010745.2 Gerris buenoi | reverse complement strand
AGGGGGGTGTAGGGGGAGGGGGCTAGAAGGTTTTTCTATGGATGGCTCTGCTACCTTCCTCTTCAAATTCTTTCTTGGAAACCCACATTCGTTTGAAAGTGTCTAGAGATGCAAGGATAGAACCCCCGATCCATGTTGAGTACAGCCTTTCCAAAGGTGCCGAAATCTACAGACAGACAACATGCTTATATAAAACTTACAGAGTTAATATCGAATCAGTGTTTCTATAATAGGTTTGTTAGACTATAATAGAGAGTAGAATAAGCAAAAATGTGGAATCACCCCGAAGGGGCCCACCACAAGGCTGTTAGGATTGTACGGGACATGCGTAATGGATAAAAACCTTTTCAATCCTGCAGAAAACTGTGTTTCCCACCGTCCTCAAAGCTGTTCATACCTACGGATGAATTGTTAACTATAGGGTCCAAATGATTCCTTAGACAAAGCCAAATACAGGTTGGCAAGAAATGCTCAGAAAGGTCATTACACATGTCCCAATCAGTTAGGTATTCTTCAATGTTTTTTATTTAATATGTTGCGATAATTAGTCGCCTGATGAAAATTTAATAATAGTACAAGGTAAGCGAGAGTGTGTAAAACCTAACCTAAATGATTCCCTAAAAACTACGGCATTCAACTCTTAATGCCACATTTTGAAAAATGTACCATCTTTTATATAATCCAGTAGTGTCCCAACAACGACGACGACAACGAAAACAACTACTCACCTCTAAATGATTTATAACGTTAAAAATTGATGCGCCATAAGCTGGGATTGAACCAGTGACCTCCAGCGTAAGAATCGAGACCGCTAGCAATGAGCTACCAAACCAGATTGAAACTTCCGGCCTTAAACTTTCTATCTAAACAGTAGTATCCTACCTATACCTATAATATCTATTTAAATTTTTTGATCATATTTTATTCTGCCCGTAATCACGGGCATAATGGCTAGTTTCTTATAATTAAATGCTAATGAACACATAGGGAAAGTCATGTTAAAATGGACTTACTCTTATTTTAATGTCTTTAGGTGCAAGTTTCTTGATTTCAGCTAACAATCTGTCTCCAAAACCCTACAAACAAAAATGATATTTACAAATTAACTTACAATATAAAACATTAATAACAATTAACCCATTCAGTGCAGATGAATCCACTGTGGATTCATGCCGGTCTAAGGCTGGTGACGGATGAATCCACAGTGGATCCAAGCCCCCTCCGTTCAGCCCTCAGTAGCTCTATTCTCCGTGCCTTGAGTAGAACCATCTTGCAAGGCTCCGTCACCTGCAGACGTTTGCATCCACAGGGGATCCAATTTTTTTTTTTTTTTTTTTTTTTTTTTTTAATTAACTTTTAAAGATTCTATTCAGTGTGAGCATTTCTAAAAAGAAAATCAGCTTTAGTGATCACGATCAAGGCATGTCTTAAAAGAAATAACAAGGAAATTCAATACAAATTATATCAGCTATCGATATATTAATGACATATATAACAAATTTTTGACATAAAACACCATATTGCTTCCAATAAAAACACACTTTTTCAGCTAAAAAATACAATAATTTTGGAAAAACACAATTTCCGGGTTTTTGCTGAGGTACAAGACTTCCACCTCAAATAATAAATATCTCTTTATTGTTGAGACATAATAATAATGTATAAAATTGTCAAACTAATCACATATAAAAAAAAAAAACTATCACATATAACTGCTACTTGACTAAATAGTAGAATAACGATTAAATAGAACAATAAAAATAACAATAAGCTAGAATAATAAAATAACACCCTTTTTATAAAAATAAAATAAAAGGGCTATAGTTACAATAATAAATAGACAAAATAAGATGCGTGAGTATAGTGTAGATGAGCGGCTGAGGTAGTGGGGGTATGCGCACTACTATCCCTTTCCTTGTCTCTCTGACTTTCTTATATACCTACTCTCAAGTTCTCCCTTACCCCCCTAATAATCCCCCTCACTCTGTCTATACAGAGTTTAGTATGTCACTCTCAAGCTCCCTCTTTCCCCCCCCCCGGGGGAAAGAGTCTCTCCTAACTCGCTCTTTCACTCAGTTTTGTATGTCACTCTCACTGAACTGTTTGTTTACAAAACTTTTTTAATAATATAGATAGACAAATTTAAACACAGAACACAATAACTGACAACAGGCTAACAAATAATTTTCAAATTTAAAAACTCTTGTATGCTATAACACGGATATACAATAAAAATGTTTTCACTCAATAGCAATAAAAATAGGATTGTGCTTACCCCAAGAAAAAGACATTATTATATAAATAGGAGAAGATGTAAAGGTTACCTTAAAGAGGGTAGATCCTCCTGAGAGTACTATGTTCTGGAACAGTGTTCTCCTGAGATCTAGATCAGATTTCTGTATGGAATAGACGAGGACCTCATGGATACCTTCACACTCCTCTCCTACCAGATCCGGCCTGAATAATACCTCAGGGGCTCTAAACCTTGCTGCACCAATCTACAAACATCCAAATTTTTGTTTAAACTCTTCAAAAGTAAACAGACTCAACATTAATCGTCCCTAACTGCAGTTTCAAAAAAATTATTTGGAAGTGGATGTATGTATGGACATGCTTATGGCTCTCTGTGGAACTAAAAACCAACAATAATTTTGGTAGGATTCCCGGAGACTTCTTTAACTATGACAGGTTTAAAATTACTCATCTCTCCATATTCTTACGACTTAAGATTCGTGCAGGGAGCCAGGGTAGCCGAGCGTCTTAAGGGGCGTCGTGGGTTCAATCCCGTGCCATGATACTCTGAATTGCATCATTGAATCCTGGACGGTGCAGGGCGAGGGCACCCTTTATGGGGACTCTTCTCCCACTCATTGATGCACGCTTCATGCTTAAATAGATTACTAATGATAATGACCACACCATACTCGCTTCGGCGGTACAATGTACAAATGTATGATGCGTGAAGTAGCTGGAACTCTCCACCACGGGGTGTAGAAAGGGCCTAAAAGATGGCCTAATTGCAAGGTTCAAACAAGTGGTCTGTCCTACCGCCTAGTAGGAGTACTAGACTACTACTACTACTAAGATTCGAGCAAAGAAAATTACAATACTTTAACTTACAATGTATAAGAATACGTAGATTGCTTTGGCCATATTGGAGGTGTTTAATAAGTGATGCACAACCAGTTATGAAAGATTAACTTATCCTTCTTTATACAATTTTATTTGTTAAAAGCACCACATGAGATAAAATGTACAAAATGAGAGCTTCTTAATTACTTACCCCCTTTTGTATGCACACCCTCGTATTTTTATATTAATAATCATGAGTTACAAGGTAACTGAGATATAACTTATTAATATACAGATGACGGGTACTTACATCAACTTTGTTACCGTCAGGTAAAGTGCAGTGGAACTTCTCAGTATCCGAGGACTCTTCTTTCTGTGGATTACTCGAGAGGAAACAGGCCTCTTCCTTAATAGATCTCACTACTTCAAACTCTGCCGTCGTTCTGAAGTTAATACCTTCCTTACGTAGTAGCAACCTAAACACAAAATTATCACTGATAGGCTGATAGCTCATCTCTTACAAATCATACTCCACGTAACATGAAAACTCGTAACGGAAGCTGTAATTTTTAACCACATAATATCTTAAGTATAAAAAAAATATTTTACCTGAGATGCCTGGAAACATCTCTACCAGCTATATCTACCCTCATAATACTGTGAGGTAAGGCGTATCCTTCGTAAATAGGCACAGCATGGGTTACTCCGTCTCCAGAATCCAGTACAACTCCCGTAGTTCTACCAGTCGCATAACTACACACAAAATATATGGTATCAATTAAGATATACAATAACTATTGAACACAGAATTATGAGAATCTTTGTAATATAATAACAAATTTTGAAGCAATGATTTGCCTGCAACAGACATCAATAGAAAACAATGTTGGGTTAAATCTGATTTGGTTGCAACTTATTAGGTTAAATCTAGATTTAACATGTTAGTTAGAATGAGAAGAAGGAGAATGCGGACTGAAGTGAACTCAACTACCTTCAAATGATTATCTAAGTATTGTAGATAGTTAAATTTTATCAGTGTTATTCGGTTATTACTTTCAAGAAGAAAAGAATCAGGACTAAAGTTATTTGAAGTGCCACTGATTTAAAAGGTATGTCAGATAAGTGGTAGACTTACAGACTGAGTACGGCTTGCATAGAAACATATAGAGCAGGAACGTTGAAAGTTTCAAAGAATATTTCAGCGGCTTTCTCGCGGTTTTTCCTAGGGTTGAGCGGTGCCTCGGTGAGTAGTACAGGATGTTCCTCTGAGAAGGTCTGGAGCTGATCGTTGCTGTACACGTAGCTCCAGATCCTCTCCATGTCATTCCAATCTGTGATAATACCGTGTTCCATGGGGTATCTGATACTGAGTAGGCCTCGGTGTTCCTCCGCCTTGGGACCGACGAACATCTCTCCTTCCAGAGCACCGGCCATCACACGCACATGCTTCGGCCTCCCGATACTAAAACACAAATATATAACCTAATAAATATCTTAATATGACATAATTAGAATAACTTTCATCTAAGGTTGCGTTCAGAAACACTAACCAGTCAACCTTTTTCGGTCAAGCGGCGGTTTGTTGTGGTTAGTGTCATAGCGGCTTGAAATACATATTTGTTTCCGAACAGTACGTTTGAAGGCAGCAGTCGACCGAAAAGGTTATAAACAAAGAGAGGTTACAAATATAAATTTGTTTTGGTTTGGTGTGAGATAGAAGGATAGAAGTGAAGCTGTGGCGATTCTTCAAGTGAATAAACTATTGCAGGGGCACCCCTTTAGGTTAAATCTGTATATAGCTGTCATCCAGCTTGATTCGAAGCTGTCTTGGACCCTTCATATAAGTAAATTGGCCAAGTAACTCTCTGCTGAATCGTTTCTGCTAAGAAAATTGTCTAGATCCTTGGATAGAAATATTAATACAAGTTTACTATGCCCACTTTCATTCAAAGATTTCCTATTGTGTAACCGAGTTGGGTTGTATTGCATCTGATGCAAATACAATTTTTCTCCTACAAAAGAAAGCTGTCAGGATTATCACAGGAAAGAAAGCAAATTAAGCGTGTAGGCAACTGTTTAAAGAATTAAGAATATTAACGTTGNTTATTTTATGCTTATTTTATTTGTACTTTACATAACATTTTATAATAATTATTATTTTATAGTTGTAAATACGTTTTGAAGAACTTATCTTATTTCATCTAACACTCTAGAGAAAAGGGAACCCAATGATTTTTTTGGGCGATCTGCTCCTCGTGCTTCTGTTCCACATCTAATAAGTTATATGTTTAGTACGTTGAAACTCTAGTTGTCTAGTTGTGATACATCTTCACCAGTTGTTTTGAAAAGAATCCATGAAATATGGATACTCACCTCAATTAACCATTAAAAGATAAACCTATACGTTTTTTTATTTTTTTTATTAATTATGCTTATTCAACAAAATATTAATTACAAAAATTAAATATTTAGAAAATAATCAATAAAAAATGTACATAAGGCAAAAAAAAAACATCAAAACTTTATATGTAAATATAAATAAATAAAATTACTACTTGGAAAAAAACTGTAAGGCTAATGTCCTAGCGTTGCCATATGGCAACTTTCAATTTGACCCCCAATTTAGGGCAAAAAAATTAAATTTTGTGGAACTGCAATAATTTTACATTTTAAATCATTCTTTATTCTAATAGTTTTATTATCAACAACAAAATTATTTAATTAATTAATCAATTTAAAAAAATTAAATTTATGCGATGTCACAAAATTGGAATACTCCATTTTTTAAACCTGTCTTGTCGCATACGTTTTGCTCAAAACCAATAAATATAATAATGAAAAATTAATTTAGTCCTGCTTTTGACATAATATTAACATTTTAAAAGTTCAAAATTAACTAGGACCTCTCCAGAAAATAATAAAGGGAGGGGGTTTTGCTGTTGCCATATGGCAACGCTAGGTTATTAAGGGTTAATTTGACATAATGAGAATAACATTCATCTAAGGGTGGGTTTGGAAACATTAACCGGTCATTAGCGGTTTGTTGTGGTTAGTGTCATAGCGGCTTGAAATACATATTTGTTTCCGAACAGTAAGGTTGAAGGCAGCAGTCGACCGAAAAGGTTATAAACAAAGAGAGGTTACAAATTCGTTTTGGTTTGGTGTGAGATAGAAGTGAAGCTGTGGCGATTCTTCAAGTGAATAAACTATTGCAGGGGCACCCTTTTAGGTTAAATCTGTATATAGCTGTCATCCAGCTTGATTCGAAGCTGTCTTGGACCCTTCATATAAGTAAATTGGCCAAGTAACTCTCAACTGTATTGTTTCTGGTAAGAAAATTGTCTAGATCCTTGGATAGAAATATTAATACAAGTTTACTATGCCCACTTTCATTCAAGGATTTCCTATTGTGTAACCGAGTGGGACAGTGCATCTGATGCAAATACAATTTATCTCCTACAAAAGAAAGCTGTCAGGATTATCACAGGAAAGAAAGCAAATGAAGCGTGTAGGCAACTGTTTAAAGAATTAAGAATATTAACATTGCCTTCATCATACACACTAAATTTATTAGTATCCTTTCAACCCCATTTCCAGGACCTTGTTCAGAAGCAGCACAACTATAGCACCAGATCAGCTACCACTGTTATCACTCCACCTACACATCGTCTGACAAAAACAAGCAAATCAGCGAACCAACAAGCCATCAAATTGCTAAACAATATAGACACTAAAACGATCAACCTTCCATTAAACCAATTTAAAGTAAAATAAAAAATAAATAAACAGTAGAGGAAGTTTTGTACTCTACCGACGAATTTTCTTTTAAAAAGTGGAGTGTGAACATGGTATATGGAAAAACTTAATGGGAAAAACTTTTCTGATGAACATATTATGTTCATCAGGGTACTAAAATAAAGCCATAAACCAAAATTCAGCTTTATTGGAATTTTTTCCTGTTCAAAGTCTCTGGCGCTTGGCCTATTTGATATATTGTTATTATTAGTCACAAAATTAATTTCAATTTTAAAATAGAAAAGTAAAAGCCTATAAAGGTCCATGTTTCACAAAAACTAAATATTACGAAAGAATTTTAAAGATTAGCAAAAAAAAACTACGACAATGTATTCAATGTTTATTAAAACGTATACAAATATTTATAAAAGAACATTAACATTTCGCCAAAAAAAGGTAACATTATGGTTACTAACTGGACTAACCGTATTTTGACTAAGGTCGGTGCGTTCGCAACCGCTTAATCGACCAGAGGTTTACAAATGTGGTCGATTGTTTAAGATGGTGTTTCCGGACACACCGGTTACTTCTCGGTCGACTATGGTGTAATAGGAGTGAAAATCCAGATCAAGTGATTCAATCGCTATTGTTTGCAGATCATTAAGTACTTGTAGCATTAGATGGAGATGATATCAAATATATGCTTCAATAACTATTTGACACTTAAGACAAGGTTATCGGAGGTAAAGGAAGGAATATAGAGGCAGTAAAAAGGTTTAGTATTCGAGATCCATCATCAATGAGACTGGGACACGCCAAGCAAATATCAATGACAAGCTGTTACAGGCAAGGCAAGATATCCGGATACCAACCATAGTATTACCTACATAGTCACACTGTTTGCAAGGAGACAGAGAAGCACATACAATAATTGTCAAGTTTATTTTAACACATGATCTGGTGCCTGGACACAGACAAAAAAGTAATAACAAAGTAAAGTAAGCACAATTTGGTTAAAATTGTGGTCTCAGAAGAGCTATGTATGTTACCACAAGTAAGTAAGAAATTTTTTTGTATTTGGTCTACCTAATACCAATCAGCGACGGAACTTCTCCATGTCAATAAAGTTCACATTTGTAATGGTATATACTTAATTATTAATGAGATCCACAATGTAGTTAGAATAGAAGCTAATTATGCTATATGTACTAAAATTAATTATTAAGTGTACACAGAAAAAGAGGGGAAAATAATCTTTTAGTACAGGTACTCGGGAATGAAAATACCTAATGCTTTTATAAATTTTAATTAAAAATTAAATTGGTAGGAATAATTTGATAAAAAAGGGATTAAAATAAAAGAAGGTTACACATAAACAGGTTATCTTAAATAAATAATATCATTTGACTCATAGACGAAAGATCTTCGAACGATCTATCGAACCACACTCGATGGATTTGGAATAGATCTTGAAGAAAAATTAAATATCATTAGAAGATAATCGATGGATAATTTGTACAGAATATTAAAAGTAAGATATATTAATAACTTTTTAAGAATGGGATGGATTTTTAAGAGTATGGTGCAACAGAGGGATTGTACTTACTAGTTTGGGAAGCAACATTTGGGTACTTGATCTCCTGCGAATCCTGCCTTGATTACCCCGGAACCCTGAAACACACAGATTTACCACCCGTTAGACTTTTCTCTACCATCGGTAGAGAAAACATCTCGAGCTTACGCACTAGATATCACATGCTTAGTCAGGCAAAACATATCGGGCAACTGCTTTCCACACCACAACTTTTATAAGAAACAAGACATTTAATCCTTACATTATCAATAACGACCGGCTGGTTTATAATCACGTCATACGTCTCCATACTACGACAATAAATAAACGAACATAAACTATTTTACTTAAAAACCGAGTAGACTTTAAAACGAAAAACTTTTATTATAAAAAAATTATAATTTATTCTTCTTTTTAACTGTTAAAGGAGAGCTCCTCCACCTCCACTGTTCGGGACCGGTGACTCACGGCAACACTGACAATACTCACCCCCACACACACCTTTTATATATATCAACTATTTTATATGTTGCGCCTATAAAAAGTCAATTTGTTTACATTCTTATCAAAATATCCCTGAAAAATAAGATTTTTTTCAATTACAAATGTAAATAAAAGTGATAAGAAAGTTGCTTTGAAAAATATTGGATCAGAAGAAATGCAAATGAAATCGAAATTTGGAGTTGGTCAAACTGATAATAATAAGAACATCTGCTAATCTACTAGCATGATAACTTTTTCAATCATCTGGATTGTTCTATTGTAGTATCTACCGATCGTCTTCGGTCAGTTCATTTAGATTTTTCTTGAAAATTAATTAGTTTTTTTTAAATAACTAACATAAAAATGGCTTTCGGCAAGACTCTGTACAACACGATATTCAAGCGTACCTCGACCTACGCCTTGGTCATCGCTGGATCCGCTTTATTCTTCGAACGGTCCTTCGACCTTATGACCGAAAGGATATTCGAGAACATAAACCGAGGTAAGCTTTGGAATGATATCAAAGGCAATTACGAATAAACTCCTCAAGAAATAGCATCTTCATTTGTAAATAGAGTATTAGTTCTTGGAACATAATTGAGAATGAACTGTTCACCTCGTCTGCTGTTGACTCGCCACCAAAATTATCACCACAATTTTCTTCTGAAGTGTCTACACCTCGATATTGAGCCCTATCAACTTTAATGTTCTATTGTCTATCTTATTTGAACCCTGTAACACTTTGGAAAACTATGCAACTTGACTATTATTAATGTTTTTCGAATCTTCCAAGGTAAAAACTGTTAAATTTAAAATTAAAAATAATCTACAGTTAACAATTATTTGTAATGTTAAAATATTCGAACCAATATTTCCTAAAACATCATCAGCTAAGACCTAAGGTGACATTGCTCTTACAGCTTTAGGTCAAAGGGACATTCAAAGTAAATGTTTCTTTGTTATTAAATTGTATTTCTGGGGACCTAAAAACTTTAATATTCCATATCTACCCTAACTTTTACGAACCTACTGTTCACTGTAGATCACCTTAAATTATTGTACTTCCAAAATATTTTGCAGATCAGTGAAACTCTTTTATTTATTATATTAATATGTAAACTTGTTCCGCTAAATTGTTCTGATTCTCAGTTGTATCATTATATAATAAAGTAAACTTTTATTATTGCTTTTGTTATTTTATTTGTTTTATTTTTGTGTTTGTACATGTACATTAGTCGAACGTTCATAGTATGCAGGGTAGTTCTTATCGACATTCAGCCCAATTCTTATATCTCGTAGTATTACAGAAGAATTGATTCTACTGTTTCACATTTCACATAAAATATATATTTGTATATAAATAGAAATATCCACACACAAAATTGAATGTAAGTTAAATTTGAATTCATATTAAGCTGGTAATAACCAGAAATATTAAGACTAAAAAATTTGAATTCCAGCCACGGTAGTTAGTAATAATTTACAAATAACCAAGTACATTGATATTAAACTTCAATCCCAACCTTCTTTTTACAATTTCTTTTTGCTTTACTTGACTTAATTCCTGTCACTCCTTGGAGAGCATGGGGCAGCTATAAAGATTCTCCAGTCGGGACGATTTGTTGCCATTCTTTTTACTTCACTCCAGGTCTTTCCACATTCCTTGGCTTCTTTCTCGACTGTCCTCTTCCAAGTATTCTTGGGCCGGCCACGTTTGCGCGTTCCCTGGGGGTTCCAGTCGAGTGCATCTCTTTCGATGGCTCCCTGGGGCTTCCTTAGAGTATGTCCAATCCAACGCCATTTTCTCTCTTTGATTTGGAATACGATTNCCGGGATAATATTTAGCTCTCATTGGCCTCTCACCCCATGTGCTAGTTTTTCCCGTGCTGTCAACACACTAATTCTAAGTTGGCGAAGACTGTACATACTTGTATTCCACAATCTTCTTAAGATGGTCTGAAATATGTGTGTGCAATCACTGTGGGTGGACAGATCAATATCTTTAGTTCAACTGCAAGTGTGTAGTATTGATAGCACCAGACTGATAAGAATTAACCAGAAACTTACCTACAGAACACAGGCAGTTCTTGGCTAAAAGCAAACTAATTAATAATTGGTAAAGATTAGATAGAAATAAGTTTTTCTTGAGCTGCAAGCATGAAATGAACTAAATACCATGTTTTGGAGATAATTCTTCAAACTCTTGCGTTGGGATATTATTAGAATCGTGAAGACTATAGAAATTTATGACTCCAATGCTCAAGGCCCTTTAAAATTTAAGAACTGAAGACTTGTAGAAGCGGAGGAGATGAGAGAGAACTACCCTGATGAATCCTAGAAGTAATGTTTGAGCCAGAGAGGACTAATTGAAGCTCACTTCTTAAATTCAACAAACTACTCATCCTGTATGTGTGCATGTATCTGAAACATGGACGATAGCTTGAGTAAAAATTGAGATATTTTTGTGAAATTTGGTATGTAGGTTCATTTTTCCTAATCCTAATCCTTAGACAATGTTATCCGCCCAAGCGCTTGCAGGAACATTCTAAATTCTAATTTTAAGATAGGAAAAACTTTAACGTCATCTATTCGATGAGATAAACATTTGTTACCAATACAATTTTTTAGTAAAACCAACATCTACACGGCTATGATGTGTTAAAGATCGCTAAAACTATTTAAGCAGACCAATCTCTTACGTTCTAACCTAATGGTTTTTAACACTTTACTTAAATCATATAATTTACTATTGAAACATGCATGTAAAATTTCAACCTGATGCAATCAGAAGGTTTTGTGTTTAGTGAAGTGATTGGAGTAGGCCGGGGCGTGAGGTTTAAGGAATTGTCCTGTTTCCTCACTACACAGCTCTTTACTACTAGTGACAAATTTAATAGCTTTAACCAAGTCACTGTCACGTCGGTAATAGGTGACACAGTTGGAACCCTATTATTTTACCTATTACGTTAAATAACGCAATCTCTACAAAAACATCAAAGTATCATAGTGACGGTTTAAATGAGTCATCTGCTGATTTCAGTGATTTTATCTCCATCATTAAGTCGATAAAGTTTTTTTTATGAAACTAATAATACACTATAGGCTTTTTCTTTCAGCACTTTGT
The DNA here is from genome assembly GCA_001010745.2 of Gerris buenoi. Taxonomy (NCBI): domain Eukaryota; kingdom Metazoa; phylum Arthropoda; class Insecta; order Hemiptera; family Gerridae; genus Gerris; species Gerris buenoi. The sequence goes on along the minus strand of KZ651272.1, from coordinate 492,514 downwards.
TGGAATAGTTATTGTTTTTAACTTTCCAAAGACACGGATATTATACCTATAAACGCCGAAAAAAAAAAATCTGTTTATGGTCTTTTGTGACATGCCAGTCAAAAATTTTTTTACAAAACCTAAAAATTGTCACCAGCTGTCTAGCTGAAGGAAATAAATGAATATAGTCGTTTTAATTCAGCCAACTGACAGTGAATGTCAGTAGTGGGACAGGTACAGATAGGGATGACCCAGGCCTTGACTTACATCAGATCCTTGACTTCCATCAGATCCTCACCTCTATCTTCTACAGTCTTCGCCAACTTAGAATTAGTGCGTTGACAGCACAGGAAATTGAGTGACACACAGATTGGCCAACCTCTCTGGGGGAGAAAATAAAGCCTCTAGGTCCGTGGGTAGAGGCGGGGCAGCGTTTATCCAGAGGGCCTCTCCCCTCTACTAGAGACATTTATCTTTGCCTAGTTGGCCCGACCTTTTGTCCGGGATAATCTTTAGCTCTCATTGGCCTCTCACCCCATGTGCTAGTTTTTCCCGTGATGTCAACACACTAATTCTAAGTTGGCGAAGACTGTACATACCTGTATTCCACAATCTTCTTAAGAAGCGATCACTGTGGGTGGACAGATCAATATCTTTAGTTCAACTGCAAGTGTGTAGTATTGATAGCACCAGACTGATAAGAATTAACCAGAAACTTACCTACAGAACACAGGCAGTTCTTGGCTAAAAGCAAACTAATTAATAATTGGTAAAGATTAGATAGAAATAAGTTTTTCTTGAGCTGCAAGCATGAAATGAACTAAATACCATGTTTTGGAGATAATTCTTCAAACTCTTGTGTTGGGATATTATTAGAATCGTGAAGACTATAGAAATTTATGACTCCAATGCTCAAGGCCCTTTAAAATTTAAGAACTGAAGACTTGTAGAAGCGGAGGAGATGAGAGAGAACTACCCTGATGAATCCTAGAAGTAATGTTTGAGCCAGAGAGGACTAATTGAAGCTCACTTCTTAAATTCAACAAACTACTCATCCTGTATGTGTGCATGTATCTGAAACATGGACGATAGCTTGAGTAAAAATTGAGATATTTTTGTGAAATTTGGTATGTAGGTTCATTTTTCCTAATCCTAATCCTTAGACAATGTTATCCGCCCAAGCGCTTGCAGGAACATTCTAAATTCTAATTTTAAGATGGGGAAAAACTTTAACGTCATCTATTCGATGAAATACACATTTGTTACCAATACAATTTTTTAGTAAAACCAACATCTACACGGCTATGATGTGTTAAAGATCGCTAAAACTATTTAAGCAGACCAATCTCTTACGTTCTAACCTAATGGTTTTTAACACTTTACTTAAATCATATAATTTACTATTGAAACATGCATGTAAAATTTCAACCTGATGCAATCAGAAGGTTTTGTGTTTAGTGAAGTGATTGGAGTAGGCCGGGGCGTGAGGTTTAAGGAATTGTCCTGTTTCCTCACTACACAGCTCTTTACTACTATCATTCTCTTTAAGTATCAACTCATCATGATTAATTATTTTCTTAATATTCAATATTTATTGTATTATAAATGAGCTACACGATGACTATAGTATATATACAGTTGGCCCAGTTAATCTGGACATTCGGTAATCCGGACCATCTTCCATGGAGATTGCAAGTTAGCATTAATCGGATTTACACCGCAAATTGTTTCTTTCGAACATTCCCGCTGACTCTGGGCACAATACATTTTGGAAAATGCACTAAAAAATTTAAAAGATGTGTTCAGTATCACTAACTGTTGGAAACTGATATGAATGTACGTACATATTAGTTATTATCTATTTTTATTCACATTCATTTGTTAGGTAAATTCGAATTGTACGTGCCACCACTTTGAGGTTAGGTGATAAAATCCTGTATATTAAATTAAAAACATTAATTTTGTGTACCCTGTACCCTTGACTTATAAATAGCCCCTCCGCACCTCTTCGTGGTGCTCCGCTCATTTCCTGAAGAAAAACAAACCTCCTGTATATAAACCAAGTAGAGGTCCAAATCGAAGAAATTTCGATGGCACGTACAGTACGAATTAGCCCATTTGTTATTACATTTAATATTTTTGTTATGCATTTAATTTATCCATATGTTAATACAAATATACATTTTCTATACAAACAATTTTTTTCAATCACCATACTAAACCAGAAATTCCTGCAGATGACTGTCCCTGAATTTGTCGGGGCCCTACTGTATGTGACCGATACTAGTCCCCCCCCCCCTCTAATAGAAAATCTTATTTAGTCTGTTATAAATTAAGCACCTAATTGGTTCACCTAAGGAATATATATTAATTGTATAACTCCATTTCTGTCTAGTAAATCTTGAACAATAAGTTTGGTGACAAATGGTTTTGATTGTAAGGTTATTTTTTTACGCTTCTTCTTCCGAGCCGATTATAAAATACCCAAAAACCGTTACGTTCGAGGAGCCTCGCGACTAATGGGCACTTTCTCTTATTTGCTACAAAGAAATTAAGTAGCATATTATCAAGCTATTATTTTCTTTTAATATTTAGGTACAAATTATTACAAATTAGATAAACTGATACTATAATAAAAAGTGTAAAATTGTTTCAGAATACATCAGAAAAAAGAATAATAATAGGATAGATATAATATAGGATCTTGATTTAGAATAAAAAGTGTGGGTGAAAAAGAAGGATAAAACAGGTAACAGTGGGACAGGAATGTTAGTAATTTTTCTTCATTTATAAACAACGTCTGTGTTATTTGGTATTTTAGATATTATTGTGTTTTCCTTTACGCTGATCGGTTGTTATTGTGCTAAGGAAGATTGGGCCCGGTCCGGGGAGACACAGTGAGAACGGAAGCAGCTCGGTCCAGATGAAACACGCAAACCAAACTAGTTCTAGACCAGTGACGTCACAATAGGTGCAGTGAAAGAACTGTTATGCAAACTTCTCTTATCGTCTGTCACAGTTTTATTGTTCTAACAGAAAGTCGAGTTGTTATAATCCGTTGTATATGTGCTCTAAGTGAAGCCTAGTGTATAACGTTTCGTATTGTGTTATTTTACTCGGACCGTCAATCGAAGGAGAGGTGGATTTGAATCAAAGGGAAGTACAATCCTAGAGTAATCGGTTCGTCTCTTGTTATGCTAGATTTTATCGTTCGATCTTCAAGCTGACGTCTGTGATATCCGTAGACGAGGATGTGGTACGACGAGACGTGAAGCGAGTCCGTCGGGACCCGGTGCTGTTCGGGGGACGGTCGTCGAATTTTGTCATGGGTTGAAGACGGACTCGAAAATATGCATCCGGTCCGTCGAAGGAAGAAGAGGCCCAACTACGGGGTGAGGAGCGTCGAGGTGAAGAGGGGACAGAACGGGTTCGGTTTCACCATATCGGGTCAGCACCCTTGCATCTTGAGCTGCATTGTGGGTGGTAGTCCCGCGGAGACTGCGGGGCTAAGGGCCGGAGACTATCTTGTGGCCGTCGAGGGACGCAGTGTCAGCAAGGTGCCTCATGACGAGGTGGTCCGTCTTATCAACTGCTCCACTGGCGTTTTGAAGCTGCAGATAGCGGAAAACTACTACTCAGACAGTTCCGACGACGAAGTACTTCTCGCTTCCAGGCAGAAACCCAAGTACCCTCACAAGTACAGAGCCAACTGTAGATACGGGACTGACTCCCAGAATAGGTCTCTGAAAGACAGGAACGCCTCGTTCGAGCGGCAGATCGATCACTGTACGGGTCCTTCTACCAGTATAAAACAATTCTTTCACCAGTGGAAACTGTCAAGTAGAATACCCCCACCTGCTTCTAGGTTCCGACTCTCCGGTGCTTCCGAATGCTCTATAGATTCAGAGGAAGAGGTGTTTCAAGCTGTCGTGGGATATGTCGGCACTATAGAGATGCCGAGGAAACTCCCTTTAGGATCTCGTTTGCAGATTGTTCGAGGGTGTATTAAAAAATTAAGAACCGAGAAGAGGACACATACCGCTGTACTTATGAAAATAATGACACGAAGTTTAAGACTGGTAAATGGTGCAGGTATAACATTAGCTGTTTACCCTGGAGAAAGAGTGACCTTCTGCGGGTCAGCTCAGGACAAAGATCACAGGCATTTCGGAGTTGTTACTACAGCGACAGGAGAAGACCCTTCTAGTTCATGTCACGTGTTTGCAGTGGATGCTCGGCCACATTCTAATCATTCAAAACGTGCCAAGATATTCAAACTGGAGTGTCATGTGGACCCTGTGTCAGGCCGTTGTAAGGAGTTTCCAGTCGACTGTGAACCCATTGTATCGGTGATACGAGGCTTTTATGAAAGTCAAGATTTGCCTCTTCCGGCAGACTCCCCTCAGCCTAGCCATGATAGCACTACAACTACAAGCAATTCTGATTCTGGAATAGGATACAGAGACGACTGTGCTGGAATGCAATCAGACAGGATTCTCGTGGTAGATATCCAAAACCAAAGATTGCATATACAAGAGACAAATGAAAGAGGAGGTGAAAAGCTGACAGTGAGGACTCTAGCGAATGCATTGCCTGGGAGAAGTCCTTCGGCTCTCAGCATCGGGTCTGAAAGCCAAGTTTACCTTGAGGATATGAGTGTAAGTTCTGGTAACACTAAAAGCCCTGATGTTACTGTCGTCTCGACGCGTAGAAACTTTTCCCAATACTCTCTAAGATCTGTTGACGACATGAGCTTAGGGAGTGCTCGCAGTAATGACGGCCTTTCGCAATCTTACAAATGCAGTCCAAAAGTCTATGGTATCCCTGTACCTACATCTCAGAGTTTGGAAGACCTAAAAGACGTCGAACTGTCCGACACAGCTGCCGGAGGTAACCCCCACTGGGGAAGTCTTCAGGACCTAAGAAGCTTTGCATTGGACCCATTCCTTCCTCCTGACGACATTGTCAACCATGACCCTGAAAATGACGTGTCTGCTTGGGCTGCTTCCTTTGAAAAACTTTTAGAAGACAGAACTGGACTCTGTAAGTTCGCTGAATTTTTGAAAAAGGAATTCAGTCATGAAAATATATACTTCTGGGTGTCATGTGAAAAATACAGACAGACAGATGACCTGTCTATTCGCCGGAGGTCAGCCAGAGAAATCTACGACAGACATATGGCTATGGGTTCTTTAGAACCTGTCAATGTGGATTCAAGGGCTCGACAAGTTACCCAAGAGCAGCTCACAGACGCCGAACCAGATTTGTTTCTTCAAGCACAGAAGCAGATATTTAACCTAATGAAATTTGACAGTTATCCTAGATTTATAAAGTCTGACCTGTATAAAGAATGTGTTGTCAAAGTGCTCTCAGGTGAACCTGTGGATGTGGATGATAACTCTGAGTTGTCTTTGGACTTGACTCGGCCTGTGTCCCCTAGGCATTCCAAGTTGAAAAAGTCTCGTAGTGATGCTGAGGAAAGACGAAGGAAATCTCTGTTACCTTGGAACCGCAAGTCCAGAGCAAAGTCAAGAGATCGTGCTAGGGAAAGAGACACTGGAAACGATATTCAGGACAATCTGGATACGACATCTGTTAGTAGCAGCAGGTCGTCTCTTACTGCTTGGGATGTGACCCACTCCGCTACTATGTGTAGGGTTCTACTTCCTGACGACTCAACTGCAGTGCTTCATACTAGACCCGACCACTCTGTACAGAACGTCATAGCCAGGCTCCTTGACAAGAGGGCCCTCGCCTACACAGACTTTCAAGTCTACTTCAACTACAACAACAGGCCGATAGACATCAGGGAGGATTCCATGGTCCTCAGTGGAAGGGAAATACGTGTCGAACGCAGGGTAAGTTTCAAACTCGATTTGCCTAATCAGAAAACAGTAGTGGTCAAATCGAAACCTACCAAAACACTAGGCGATGTCGTCGACCCGATTTTGAGGAAGTACGGGTACAGACCTGAAAATATTGGAGTGTGCTTGACAAGTGAAAACCAAGTGTTAGATTTGGACGTCGGGGTTTGTTTTGTAGACGACCGACACATCAGGGTGCTAACTAGAGATCCGCCACCTGACCCGCCTCATGACGTCAAGGAGGAGTGGAGACCTCCACCTATAGTCCGACCTGCCAAAGGAAAGTCCCTGGACGAGATTACCAACAGTGTTTTTGAAGAATTGCTTCACGATAAGGCTGAAGCACAGTCGGACCAAGGCTCGATCAGGTCGGAAGACTGGGCGTCTGAGAACTCCTCTGGCATCCTAGGACGCTTTCTCAGAAGGGACTCGGCTTTTATTGATAAGCAAAGGAAAATCAAAAAGGGCAAGAGCGGAGACGACTCTGAGAGGAAAAGCACCTTGGGTAAACTCCCTCCTCTAATCGCTAAGTTAAAACCTAAGACGGAGGCAAGGTCCGAAAGCGACGTTCTATATGAGGGATTGAAAAGAGCCCAACGATGTAGACTCGAGGACCAGAGAGGAACAGAGATCAATTTCGAACTACCAGATTTCCTAAAAGACAAGGAAAATACTCCACAGGGAGGTAAAAAACTGCGTACTCGACAGGATATTCTCGCAGAAGACGCTGACAACACCAAAACATTTGGCGCAAGTTCGGCAAACTGCGGCGATCTGACATCTGACAGTAAGAAACAAGCTGTCGAAGACACCGCTGTCAGACTTCCTGACTCGCCTCCACCCCTCCCTCCTAAACCTAAGAATCTCGGCAACTCTTGGAACCCCCCACCTACCGAACCTAAGACCCTTAACTCCACTTGGAACCAATCATCCTCTGACCCCAAGAACCATAATACCACTTGGAACCCACCCACCACCGAAACCAAAGGTGCTTCCTGGAACCCACCGTCCTCTGAACCTAAGACTCTTGGTGCTGTCTGGAACCCACAGACTACCGATCCTAAGAACCTCAACTCACCGTGGAACCCACCTCCCACTGAACCTAAACCTCTTCCTAGGACTACTCTCCACACACATATTTATCTAGACCAACCCAGTAGTAGCTTTGTATGACATTGATTCCGTCCTTTTCCTACTTTACTACTTACCCTCCTCTTTATACTATTTGACTGTACTAAGTATCTCGTCAATTATATTTTTTTATATTTATAAACCGCAAAGACTTAAGCTTATGGCAAGCAGTTCCATAAATAATATATTATATTAAACATATTTTTATTTCTTTCTCAAAATTTGTTTATAAATTTTTAAGCATTTGTGTTAAAACACTGACAATAACTTTAAAAAAATAACCGACATATTTATTTGTAAATAATTAAATGTTTATTATTTACTAGAGAGTTTAAAGTCTTTTGATCTGTACATAGTTTACCTGATTTTCTGATTCCTTAAAATTTGGTTTGTTTACTTTAGGACAAGAACTAGTAGAAATAAAAAGTCCTATACATTTATGTCTGTACTAAATTTAGATTTAACATTGTTTCTTTTTTTTATTTGTCTCTCTTAAGAATCTCATTTCATTATTTTATTTTGTTATTATTATTTCATTTGATTTATTTTATTTATTTTGTATGATTGTTATTATTGCCAATTTATTTTGTCGAAAAAGAAAAAGTTACAATGAACTTTTGTTTTATATAAATATAAAAATATATTTTTTATAATTTTTAATAAAAGTAATATTTTATAAGACATCAAAATATTGTATATTTTTTTTAATTTCAGGTGTCCTTCCTAAAATTATTACTACACTAGTCTTACAATGAAAGGAATGCCGAGTACTCAAGATTTTGGTATTTGACTTTCTTGACGTCAAAATCGCAATCTCACATTTATAAAAAGAGAGTAATTGTTATTTATTACATCTAAGCTATCCATCAACATAAAAAATTAAACAGAAAGGCGTTTATCTCAATGTTTTACAAGACTAGTATAGTTAAGACTTAATAAAAATTATTTATCCGTTAATTGTTCAAAAGAATAATAACTAGTTGAAAAACCATAATGGCTAATACTTTTGTGTTGAATATTCAGGGCACATATAAATAATGATCACTTAAAGCTTTAAATTTGTAGTATAGGTTTGCCTCAGGATAGCATTTTAGGCCTATTGCTATTCCTAATATTTTTTACACCTAAATTCTAATTTTAAAGGTGTGTCCTTCTTGCCGAGGAGTACTATATGTGGATGATACTTCAGTTCTGATTTTATTTTTACTTCCATGATTTATTTGTTAATTTCAAATCCATAGTTAAACAAATTTGGTTATTTTTAGATTGGGGGGGTACCCTCACAAGTACAGAGCCAACTGTAGANGGGGGGGGTATACTCACCGACTGTATGTCCTAGTATTGACTTAAAAATATTGGCAAACCTAGAAGTAGTGTATGCTGGACCACTTGGAAGAAAAGGGACAAGCTATTCTGCATTTTTTCTGGGAATTTTTTCCACGATATCTCGATAAGGAATGATTCAATTCCCTGAAAGTTGTCTCATCCGATTAAGCTCGATAACTTAAGTATACATTGACACCTCAATTAACTAATTTCATTTAAAATTTTATTAATTACCTACTCCATCCCTATAAAAACATTGTTCCGCCCTCTAAGTTTCATGAATGGTCAATTTTTTTCAATTCAATCACTTTTATTTCTTGAACTAATTTGGACTTTTTGACTACTAATGTACTAATACTGATTTGGACTTTTGAACTAATTTGAGTAATACGTAATATTATTCTTCTTTATGTTAAATTCTTGTTCTTTGTTTAGAATAAATAATAGATTGTTGATAAGAACAAGTGTTGTTCGTATCTTCAGATCTTTTTTGCGCTAATTTTAAATGTAGCCAGATATATGATAAGTCGATTTAGACAAGTTTGCTTGGGTTTATTTTCATTTAAAATTTAAACAGATTTTTATATCAGGAGTAGTTTTAGTTGAACGTATGAAGGAATAGTTTCGGTTTTGCAATTACTTGAGACTTTTCTGTATGAACAATGAACACAGTATTTCTGTTAGTAAGTGAAAAAAAAGAGAAAAAAAAAGTAAATTATTTAAAAAATCCTAATGTTTGGTCGCTGAATGAATCTTACGCAGTCTAGATTTTGTTGAAGGTACTTTTTTAATAAGGTGAAATGGCGGGCACTCTTGGAGACGATTCAGCTTGTACTGTGAGAGCTTTACTCTGGGCTCTTGGCCGACAATCCCTTGTTAAAGAGAGGCTGACAGCTTTTAAATCGAAGGTAAGCAAACTTGGGTAATTTTCCGTCACATCAATAAACCTTGGACCGACCTAGAAAACCTCTAAAATGAACCTAGCTTAAAATCATACCTTATAAAAGCAGTGTCTCTATGGTATCTATTGTGAATGAACTTATATAAGTTCATAAATAGGTTCGTTAATTGGGCAATTCTAAAGTTGACTACGTTCGAGAATCCCTTTGCCTTGTAGGTGACAGTTTTTAGTGACAATACATTTGAGAGATTATATCCCTGTGACAAATCAGGCATTCGAGTGAGGCCCCGCTCACTTTCTAACTCGTCACCAAAACTTAGCGATAATTTTAGATTTTGTGTAAGTAAATGGGTTTAAAGAATTCTTTGTTTAAATCTAGATTTTATCTAATTTCGCATTTATCTGTTTTTCCATGAAGTGGAAAAACCATTACATATTTGCCTAATTGATATATTAGATAGGTCTTAAGGTGCAAAATTATGATACATTTACTATGTTTCCATGTTGTATAATATGAGTTGAATAGAGTTATTGCATGCAAAGTGCAATAGAAACCTAGTTTCAATACAGATTGAATGCGATTCAGATCCAGACAGTGGCGAGCGGTGGGAGGAAGCAAAGGAAGCACTGCTTCAGTGAAATTTTGAAGTAAAATGTAAAATTAATTTGTTCACATAATATGTGATATTTAAAGATAAATAGATATATTTATATTATAAACTACAGCAAACGTAAAACGCGATTCATGTAATTAAAAGACGTTCCATTTAAAAGCGCGCTGTCATTGGTAACGGTGACTCGAAATACCCCAATCCGTATTCATGTGAAGCGGAACAGTGGGAGCGTGGGTTAAAGGCTGCGCGCGCAATCTAACTCGGAGACTGTGGAAGGGAAGGGTTGCCTTCTAATATGCAGGCAACTGAAGCTAGCTTCAGCCGATTACGAAGATAGCCGAGTAAATCCGAGTGCGCCCGAACTCATACGTTTGTACCCGACTCCCCCTCCGCGAAAAGGCCAGTCAATCCCACGTTTCACTCTATTGACACTCTCGCAGCTCTATTTATTTTGTTTTAGTGCGTCTAGCGTCTATCTATTATCTCAGCCTATTACATATTAACTGTCTATTTATTAACGTTGAGTGCAACTGCAATGGACTTCAAATTCCGATGACCGTTCATTTATAATATCCCATATTAGACCTAGACTTGTACTAAAACTAATAAATTTGTACTAATTGAATAAAAAAGACGTTAATAAAAATTGTCATCTTAGTTTTTTTCAACCTCTAATAAATAGGCCTACAAATATACTTCTTAAATAACAAGCAGTAAAACTTTAACTGTAATAATTGGCCAAAAAATATATATTTCTAGAGTAACAATCAGTAAACTTGGAATTCAAAACTAACACAATCCCTAAAATATTTTGTTAATGCATTTTACGATATTTAAACGTGCATAAAAATCTCAGATATATCAGGTAATCTTTCAAAACGGGTTTACTATAAAAAATTCAAAACGCAGATAATAGACCTAAGTTGGTTTTACTCCTTGTTGCTCTCGTGTTTTAATTAGTAGTATGCATATTTTATTAACTTGTTAACAATTATTTAAGTATCGTTGCTTACTAAGATATAGTTGAACTGCGTTCAAATAGCATTAAAATTCACCATTTGCACCCTATTTTTCTAACATTTTCCGGGGGAGGGCCCCCCGGACCCCCCGTCCTGCTTCACTACATTTTACACCCAACGCACGCCACTGGATCCAGATACGATATAGTAAACTCTGTGATCGTATTTAGATCAAGTTTCTTGGAAACACCTAAAATTGATCCTGACATGCTAAGAGTGTTGGTGTGAACGACCCTAGCGTGTTTCTGGAGGAACTGTAGTCAAATCTGTCAAAAAAACAACCTTATGTCGTTAAAAGGTGAATATTACAAAATTATTCATAATCTTTATCAAAGTAAACTAGAAAAAGTTGTTTTTATAATATCGGCTGATTGGTGTATTGAAAACATATTGAATACGGAATTAATACTGCTCATGGAAACACCTAGCTTGTTAAATCCCAAATTAGAATTCAATCTGTATTGAATCATCATGGAAATGTAGTAATTATTACATTTTGATTACCATTTGGTCTGCTAGGAGCTCTATTATTTTATATAAAATTTAAAACTTCTATCGGCAAAATATAGTACTACATTGAATACAAATAAAAACCGAACTATCTCCTGTTACATCCTAACTTCCTGGCACGATATTTAAAAGTGTCACATTTTTCATGTTATTTTTTTTGCGTGACGGAAATTTCTTCTGATTCCTAAAGCTATGACGTATCCATGTTAAAAAAACGCAGACTGTCTCCATGGGGTTGATGTATAATAATGTTACACAATGAGGAAATAAATAAATATTTGACATTATTTTTATTGTTTTAGAGTAAGAAGTGTTTTTTAGAGTTGAAACTGCTCAGTGCTTATGAACAGTTAGAGAAAGTTCTGTTCTTTGTGGATACCTTTGAAAAGGCCAATACCACTGAAACCATGATGTTTGGTAAGTAAACCATTCTAGCCTCACTATTAGAATTGATTTTTGTCAGGGAGCCAATGAGTGCTTAATATTTTGATACTTGATCTTCTAGACGTCAAAATCTAGAGCTCTTGTTGGCTTCCCACCTCAATTTTTCATGCTGTCAAAAAATCATTTCTTATTGTAAGACTATTATAATTAATTAGAATAATTTTTGAGTTTTTATTGTAATTCCATTATCAGGATTCTGCAACTTTGAAACCTATCTTATTAAGTTACCGATTATACTTTTTTCTCTTATAAGTAAATTGATATTTACTACGTTCACACATCGTATTGACAACGATCCGCTAGTTCAAAATGCTGTGTGAATGGAGAACGACAGATCATATCGGTTATAATTAATCAAAATTATGAAGTGGTACCATAAAATGTCAGTCAAAACAACCTATCATCTAAAATTAACCCTTTAACTATGGGCATTTTATTCTGTTTGATGCTATTTATTTATTTATTTTTTTTTTTTTTGTGTACTTGTCTTGATTAGTTGTAAACAATACCAAACATTGTTTTTGCAAGTTAGTGTAGAGTATAGAGGCTTTTTTATTTGTCACTTTAACCACTAATGGTTTTATTCAAAAATAAATTAAGTTTTTTAATTCAGCTCAATTAACTGCCCCACATCTCGTCTTTACGTAGGGCCGTCCTGTAACACTGATGAGGAAGGGTGGAGGGGTGCTGGGAGGTAGGATCCCAAGAAGTGAAAATGCACTGGGTAGCGGCCCTGCACCTTCAGGGGATTGAAGAGTAAAGGTATTAGGGGGCACAGCCCTCTTGTCTTTATTAAATAACTAATTTATTTATGTTGTTGTATAGAAAGGTACAAGAGCGGTATTTACATGAGAATTCTGACTCGAGGTATAAGGCAGGTAATGCAGAGCTTTACACCTGACCTTATAGAAGCAGAGAGAGCTTTACTACTGGATCCTACGGGTATATCTGTTGACTCGCTAGCAACGGCTCAGCACATACATGATACCTTCCTTCTTATCAATCACATTACACAGCAGGTAATCTTTACTATCATCATGAATACAACTATTGATTAGCTTGTGCATTGAGAAGCAGAAAAATCAAATGGAGATGTACAGTAGGGACTCATATTGATTTAAGTTCTATCTTTACATATTAATGTGATTTCGATTGCCTCTTCTACTTTCATATTACATCAAAATTGAAATTTATGCTGTAACAATAGGAAATTCATTTTGAAACTATTTTTGCACAAATGCTGCTTTAGACTTTAATTACCCTCTAACTTTAAGGGTGACATTATATTGTGATCAGTCTATAACATGAGTTGGGCTGATATTTTAATAGAGTTCTACTATGAGATGTAGTAGCAGTACGGAGACCAGAGGGGTGTATAAATACTTTGATTAGATTGCATTTCTTTGATTTTCTCTTATTTCACTCCTCTACTACAATCATCTACTGGAATTGTTATAATTTAAAAACTTCTTCTAATTCAGATTGACATTTGGCTTTTCAGATATCTGACGGTAAGCTAATAGGCTGTCAATTATTGGATGTTTGTCACAAGTGCGGACTAAAGGCAGAAGTCACCACTAGACAGAAGATAAACATGTAAGAAATTATTGTTATTTATTTGTATGGTTATGACCAGTAGTAATGCCAAATATAACAAGTTTTTGAGTAGAGAAACGATTGTGTGAATAGAAGAATTAAGTGAAGTATCAATAGAAAATAACGAGACAAATGTCAAAAATATGTAAATTTATCCAATTTTGCCAACCATCTAAATGTAAAGAAACCAATCATAAATTTGCTATTAAAAATTATGAGCATCACACAAATAAAAATTATAATAAGAAATCAGACTTTGTAAAAAACCTAGAATTTCAAAGGGCAATCCAAGACAACAATATCAAGTTTTAATGTAACATCTAATCTTAATAACTCTGCACTTGTGAAACGAAACCTAAACAAAAAAAAAATGTAAAATGATGTCTACAGTCAGTGCCAAACGAGAGTTTGACAGTGCGGGAAATCGTGTGACACACAGAATGGCCAACCTCTGAGGGAAAAATGAAAGCCGTTACATTTACCTTCTTATGTGTTTATCCAGAGGGAAAATCTTGAGCTCTCATTGGCTCCCCACCCTATTTGCTAGTTTTTCCAGCGCTTTCAACGCACTAACTCTCATTTGGCGCAGACTGTAATGTTAGTGTTAAGGTATAATTTTAGTTATTATAATATAAGGGATTTATTGTTTAGCTTGAGCAGTTCTATTTCAACTCTGAAGATGATAAAATTTCTAAATGCGTTTATTAATTTGAATAAACAATTATGGCGACAATATTGTTTGTCAACCTCTCAAGTTTTAACAGAGAGCTATGTTGTGTAGTTTGTCCAAAGGTCTTCACAAGCAGATGCTGAAACAAATTCGTAGTTGGGTTCTGTTTGGCGAGCTTAACGATGCATTCAGCGAGTTCTTCATTAAGAAGACATCCCCCGTAATAGACTCACCTGTTCAAATGCCTTCGTCATATCTACGCAGCAGCCTCGACACATCTACTTCAAGTGATTTCTGTTTCTCCTTGGAAGAGTCGACCTCTGCCTCTCTGCCATTTGACAAATTCAACCGTCAACAGTTGCCTCCTGATATTGTAAGTTTTAATTTTTTATTCCAAACTATTTATTTTTTAAATTTAGTTAATTAGTTTAATTTTTAATAAATTATCCTTTTATATTATTAAAAGAGTGTTGTAAACAAAGCAGTCCTGTGAGAAAGATAACTGTTTGGTGAACAAGGTTAAGGATACCTTGAGACCTTCCCCCTATGGCGAGGGGTATCTCGATACACTAATGGTGTGGGGGCATAATCCCCCAAGCTGTGACTTTGCTGAGTACGAGCTACCTTCGCGGCCACTTCTCAGCAACGAAGGAAAGGAGTAGAATGCAGAACACCATGGTCTTAATTAAAAAAATATTTTTAATGTTTTAATATTGATAATTATTATTGATCGCAGAAGGAATATAAATCTTATTTGTCTTTTAACAATCATCTTGGGCCTAACTGAAAGGATCCTGTAGAAATGCAAATAATTTAATTTTCAAGTGCTTATCAATATTAGCGCCCCATCCACTGTCGTTCTTTCCCGACACTCTTTCCTTTTTCTTAATCGCGAAGGAAAGCACGGCATGATTGGTAATCATGTTCATTACCATCCCCACAGTTTCCTGTGAGACAATCCGCTCATTCCATCCTGCAGGCTTGTCGTGTGACTACAATCCCTTTGTTTGATGCCATAAACACAATAAAAGGAATATCTCTATCCCATTCACATGAAACTTATCAGTTGACAAGAATTAGAGGATGGCGCGGCGGGATTATCTTGTAAGATTATAATCCTGCCATTCTTTCCTCTTGAACCCCATACACTAACACTCTTTCTTGACGGAATCGGCTTTCCTTGCGGAAAGAATGACAGTGGATGGGGCGCTATTTTTATAAATTGATATTAACATTTGATTATAAAACATAAATTTCAGGTAAATAAATAAAGGTAGTAAAAAAAGGATAAAGGTAGTTAAAAAGACACTCACTAATTGGAATTTGGTATTTCTAGTTTGATTAATCAATATATTGTCAAACCATATTTATGAACATTATTTAAATACATAAATACTGACAGGTTTTGACTGCACAGTCATAGTCAGTGTAAAATCTGGAAAAAGTTCCCATGGCTTCTCTAAAACTTAGGCTAAAATGTGTAGGTAAGCTTATATTTGTTATAGCGAGTGCAGCAAGGTCCTTGCATTTAACATCCTTACTCCGGGTCTGATAGTCTTTGTGTTAGTAATGCTAAAGAAGAGAGTAAAAGTTGCCCAATTTAGTTGAAAATTGGTAAACATGTTTCTTTTATCCATGCTCAGACTAAGTTCGAAGGGGAATGCTATCCACCAAATTGTTCACACACAATGCTTGTGCAAACGTGACGGGAAAAGAGATCCATTCTCTGAGGCAAACATTTTTTACAAATATTTGTTTAGTAAAACCAACAGCAACACTGCTATGAAGTGTTAAAGATCGCCAAATCTATTAACTAATATTTAAACATTTCAAAAAGGAGAAAAAAAAGAAATTGTGAATACAAAAGTTGTAGTAAATTTTGTTCTCTACAAGATTGATGATAACTACTTTTGCTCTTCAAGGCATAGGAACAGAGATATTAAGCAAAAGGCAACTGAAAATTAAAATAAACTTTTTGGCTTTTTTTTTTTTTTTTTTTTTTTTTTTTTTTTTTTTTTTTTTTTTTTTTTTTTTTTTTTTTTTTTTTT
>KZ651272.1:456776-470261 GCA_001010745.2 Gerris buenoi | reverse complement strand
CACCGGGAATCGAGGAAGTCTCTCCCTGTTAGTCATATAGGGAGGATTCATTTTATTTTAATTAAACTTTTTAGTGTTTAAATGTTATCTGTTCACACTTTAAGAATGTTTTATTTTTATGACAAAGTTAAATTTTGGTTCTTATACTAAGACCAAAATAAAAAATAACTGATATGTTCTAACAATAATAACCAGCCTGAAGAAGCCTTAAGTTAAGGCGAAATATAGCTAACTGATAGAGAAGAAAGGAGATTTTATTTCTTTAAAAACCCTAAGAGACGAAGAAGAAAAAATATATTTATAAATATAGTTTTTTCCATTTTTTAAACAATTAAAAAGAAGAAAAAAAGGGTTCACAGAAAACAAATTATTTTACAAACTAAATGAATATGTGAAAAATAAAAATCTCGCTAAACCGTTTTAGCTCAATTAAGGTATGACAAAAAGTCATTGGACTTAAATTGCAGATCATTTCAATCTCGATAGGCCTGAGGGTTTGTCTTTTATACAAATCTACAATTTTATTCCAAGCTCACCACCCCCAAAAACCACCAGTATCTGTCAAGCAACATTGGATACTGCAGCTAGTTTAAAAATATATTTTAAATTGACTGTTATTTGTTTTGTTTCTGTTCAGTACATGAAGAGAGTGGCTGAGGAGGAAGGGGACCTCTCAACACATCATCGCTATATAACTGATGTTTATCTGATGGGTCGAGGTGAATTGTTCAGACACTTCCTTGATGAAGCATCCATCCTTTTGCTCAACGATGCCAACAAAGTTTTCAGCCGCAGTAAGATAACAGTTGTCTCTTATCACAATAATCAATATTTAATCATTTTGTTCAAAATATTAACCATGTTGGCATTTTGCATACTAGAAGTATGATTGTGTTTAGAATCACTAGGTTGACTGAGAAGTAAGTAGCCGGTCTGTCCAGAAAAAACCCACCACAATCGTAAACCTTTTGGTGATGTTGCAGTCAACCATAGCATTTGTGATCGAAACTGAAACTAGCCTCCTTAGTTTGTTTGGTTAGTCAACCACAATGTTACCTTTGTAGCGCATAATTTAAAAGTTTAAAGCATTATTTACTTCACTTTAAAGTTATTTTGTAAAAGTTGTATCATATTTTTTATTTTCTTCTACTCAGAAACTTATCTTTAAACGTAATTACTCGCTATAGCGTCATACACCAACCATCCTAGTTTATATGTATAACTTTGTTGACCGCTGCTTTTCCATAAGACCCCTAGGCTGCTAGAATTATTTAAAGCTACCATGACACTTTTGAAGCAGCCCACTTGCTAGTGATGCTGAACGCACCCAACGTCAATTATTTCTATGAAAATTTAGTGTATGGTTTTTTACTCCTTTAGCAGTAAAATGCTTGTATATTGTAAATATCTAATATTTAATAAGATTTAACAATGCCAACTAAATTGATAATAATTAATCAGTTTTTCTGAGTCTTCATTAATCTCTCTCTTTGTTTAGGTTTAGATCTGGCCTTGGAGAGAGTAGCTCAGGACCTGTACGGAACTGACGAAGTGAAATTTTTAAAGAGATTCCATTTCACTCTGCCACCTAAAGGAACTACTGCATCAGGACGTAAGTAAACCTAGTATAGTTAAGTCAATATTTGGTAATACTCTTTTTCATTTAAATCTAAAATGGTTGCTTCATGTAATTTTTCTCATTGGTTTTTAGTTTCAACCTTGTCTGTGATGAAGCTGGTTTACAAGAGTCCGTGGCCGCTACCTCTGATCTACACTAACTCTGTATTGGAAACTTACAACTCAGTCTTCATCTTCCTTCTCAATCTCAAGAGAGCTCACCGGGTCCTCACCTTGGCTTGGAATGATATGACTGCCATTCCTCATAAAATGTATTCTTACCTGTATTATTAAATAACATTTTGACTAAAATACAACTCAAACTGACACGGAAGATACTTCTAGTGCCAACAGCAAAGACCACACCCTTTGAGACAGTAGTCCCCTAAAACTTTATTTTGACTCTAACTGTAAAAGCTTACGAACTTTGATAAAATACTTAAATAAAATATACATAATATGAACTTTGATAAAATATAGATATAGTAGAACCTCGCTTACATGACCCTCAATTACAAGTGCAATTTTTAAATTCCCTTGAGATTGCCGAAACACATAATGTCCCCTACAAAAAAAGCACATCGATAACAAGGCTGTTTCCCTAATCCCCTTGAGACACTTCTTATCGAGGTTCTACTGTATTCTTATTGTGCAAATAAAAAGTGGTTTTTATACATATATACAGAGCTTGATTTGTGAGGGTACAGTACCTCTGATAGAAAATTGTTGGTGCACATGAGAATTTTTTACCTAGTGTAAATACAAATGATGTATTCACACTTTTAAAATGCTCAGAAAAGCATTAAAACAACGTTATAAATAGTCAACATTTCAAAACTTTTGGACCACAGGAAACTTCTTTTTCTACAAATCAAGCTTTGCTTGCTTGTATGTATATTTTTTAATGAATTTTGAAAGAATACAGATAAGAAAAAGTATCCTGTAAAGAAAAATACTTGGAAGCTAGGATTAACTCAACTTTCCAGTATATTTTTAGTCAAGTATGAATAACAGTCTACCTACTTTTTTGACAAATACTGATAGATGAATCTGTTTAGGTTAAAACGAAGTGCCAATGAGCTACACTTCCGCTTGACGTCTCTGATTACGAATCTTCAGAGTTATGTGTTTGTGGATGTCATCATGTCTGAGATGGAGAGCTTCGCCAGAGTTTTACAGGAGTCGGATAACTTCGAAGAGATACAACTATCCCACGCTAAGTTCCTGTCTAACATTGTTATGAGACTCTTTCTTCCTACTAAGAACCAACTTACGGTAAAATATTTATATATTTTCTTGTAACTAAAAATAGCTATCTTTATATGGTGGATTTACCGTATTTCTCTTTTAACCGTCAGGCCACATTTGCCAATTGCACACAAGGGTGTGGTCAAATTGTGGTGGCGGAAAAATAACATGTTCCTTTGAGCCTAGTAGCCTTATTTCAATTTATTTGGCTGGCAGTCAGCTCTGAAAAATATTTATTGTCATATCAGCAAGACTGTTCTTAGTGGATTTATTTTACAGCTAATTTACCCATGTACTAAGATTGTTTTGTTTATTTGTTGATAGGATAGCGCCGTGTCTGATGGTCTGAATAAAGGTGATGAATTTAAATCGAATGTTATCATGGTAAGTCCATCGTTCGATAATTAACATTTATGTTTATTGCGTGTGTCAACTGGCTTCTCAGTACCTTAAGCTCATAAAAAATAAGTAAGAGTAAAATCAGGGGTCGGTGAAGCTAGATTGAAACCAACGTCATTATCCCACCAACCAATATCCCTAGTGGTGATTGGAATCATTAAAGATATATTATAGATACACATGTTTAACACCCATCATCATATCAAGTGGGTCTAATCTATTACTAGTTCAAATATTCAATATTTGGTTCACAAACCACAAATAAAATAAAATATAGACAGTTTTTTGACTACACAGCCATCTTCAGTGTACTAATAAGTTTTACAAATCAAGCTTGGTATGTATGAAGTTATGAGCACCGGGTGTGGGAGGGTGGTATTTGGGATATATCAGCAAAAGAAGAATTATCTTCTAGTTAAAGATTAAAGATCTTAGGATCATTGGGTATTATTACTTATTATTGGGGTAGTGTTTGAGAGGTGGTCAGGTTTTCATCTTACTTTAGTACATGTGACTGTATTAAAATTACGAACAAATGAGGCCTCACTGCCTCCATGAGTTTCTACTGGCAAGTACTTGTCCACCACGTGTATGCAGGGCACTACTCTTTAGGGAATTCTGCTCTTACTAATTAACTGTTAATTTTAATTTTCAGGTGCACAAAGAATTGACAGGTCTATTTGCTCTGACACATGAATTCCTGATGGCTGTGAAGCTACTGTGCCTGGATCCAGCTGATGGTCAACTTAAACTGAACGAGCTGAACAAGAAGTTCGACTCTCTGGTGGTTGATCTCATATCCTTAGTTAGGAGTATCAACGAGAAATTCTGTTCTGAACATCTCTGTACTCTCATCATGAGACTCGACTACAATAACTATTACACTCATCAGTATAACCTACTCAAGAGTTAATATCTCTTTAGATGTTGGACCTCATTCGATTATATGTCTATGTTCTACTATCGATGTCAACATTCATTTGTTTATTTTCATTTACTTTCTAACAAATTCTTACAAACTTTGCCAGTCGGATAAGGTCTTCTTTAGATTGCAATTTTTTAAATAAAGTTACAAAGTTAACTAATTACCAAGAATTGTATTGAGTGTGATTACTAGAACTATAACGAAGTAGGACGGAGATGAGAGAAGGGGATACTTCTATATTTTAATTAGAGTTTACCCAAACAGATCGGCCTACCTGTGTTAGGAGAAAAATAAAGCCACTAGGTGGTTATCCTTAGGGCCATGCTTCTCCGCCAGTTAGCCTAGTTGGTCCTACCTTCTAGACTTCAAAATCTCTAGCTCTTATAGGCTCCCGTCCCCATCTTTTAAATTTTCCCATGCTATCAAGTAAACTCTAATTATAAGTCAAGTACAGTAAGTAGGAGGTTAGATTCCATTACTTTGCTATTCAAAATGTAGAAATAAGTACTTGCTCGATAGTTCTCCTGTCTAAATACTTATTGAAAGGACTAAAGTAGTATTATAATTACAGTTGGTTCTGGCATCGTGAGAATATCAAAGTAAGAGCCAATGTTAGAATCAATTCTGATAGTAATATTACTGTTGGTGGATGTCTATCCATCCATTAACCTTTTTAATGATTATGGATGTAAGTTGTCAAATTAGATTTTCTTGTTTTTAACTAACATGTTTTTCTCTTGTTTATTCTTCCATCCTAAGAAAAACCAATTACATGATATTAATCTGTGTGTATGTATATGTATTTAATTTATTGTATATAATTGATCTATTTTGTTATTGAAAAGTTTTTATTAAAAAAAAGTTAATTGTTTATTTTGTTTCTGTTTACAACTATTTCTGTTGTACAAAAACCCACATGGAGTACTAAGGCCTACAACTACAACTATATATGAAATGGATGACAACCATCCAATAGCTCTCACTAAATACGGTCATCGCTCAAACACAAAAATATAGTTAAAAACCTTTACTCATACCTCTGATTAATTGATGTAATGACGTAACTGAAATAATATTTATAAAAATCCAGTGCAACAAGATGCAACCCTGAAGAATAAACCTGTGTAAACGACTAAGTGGACCAACACCCAACAAAATAAATTAACCATATAGAGGGACGCACCCTTAATAGCTTACTAATGACCACACCAAACTCGGTACAATGTACAAATGTGTGAAGCGGCTGGAACTCTCCACCATGGGGCATAAAAAGGGCCTAAGTGATGGCCTAATTGCAAGGTTCGAACAAGTGGTTCGTCCTACCCGTTCTAGTAGGAAGTACTAGACTACTACTACTTGACACTACAATCAGGAGAGGTGAGTCATATCTTTTGCTGACAAATAATCAAGCTAAGAACTTTGTATCAATAAAATATTTGACACTACATACTACCAATCATTGATATGCAATGAATCTGGGGTGCCTGCTAGTAACCTATAAAGAAGTTATTCTGTAAAACAAATAAATTATATTAGTTAATTTACACTTTAGACAATGTCGTTTTTTATTTATCCAAGTCTAGTTTAGAAATATTCTGGAGAAGGAAGAGAAAGATGGCTTTTATTCATTTGCATTGCAAAATAAATTAAACTTCGAGTCGAGATCCAGACAAATAAAAGTAGAGAAAATGAAAATGCCCCTTCGATTTAACAGTAAATTAGACAATTTTATAAGTTACTTAATGGGGGATTCCTGGGCCTGGGCTTCGCTATGGAGTTGGCTATTTTAAATGTATTATTTAAAATTATGGATATGTATTTATTAACTACCATCAGGCAATATTGAAGTTAATTTACTAAGTGAGAATATCTAGATTCTACAGTTTCATAAATCCCTCCTCCCTTATTTTACACTCTATTCGTTTGGATAAAATCATTTGCAAAAATCCCAAATTTGTACTTGATTCTAACTAAAATTTAAAAGTTAAATTTTGAAAAATTTAAAAGTAAACTCCAAGAAAAGCAGAGCTCTTTTCCTTCTGTGCCCCCCCCNCGCATCCTTGCAATCCATGGTGATATTAGAATTATCTTTTATTAATGTAAGTATGCTTACATTAAGCTGGGTTTACATGATCCAAGTAGTTGAAAAAATAATGTAAAATCTGATACTCAACTTTTTCATAAATTTTAATAATAACCAAGTAATAATTTTAGTAATAACCAAGAAAAACAAGCAACTAATACCAAACTCTACATTTTTGACTGCTCGTTCTCATGATTTGCAGGTGGGCAAGAGAAGCCCTTTTTTATCAATAGTATTGTTTGGGAACTGATTTTTGAATTGACGATCTAACAAAATACTTTTTTCTGAAAAACAATAATTAAGAATTATGTTCGAAAGAGGATAAATAATGAATAGAGCGCTTGAAAATTGAAAGCACTGAGATTGAGATAATTATGTTTGAATGTCAAGAAGACGAAGAAGAATATTAAATTAAACTCAACAGTTTTGGTTGCTGATTTTGGTCTGTTTTGTTTTGTTTTTACTGATAATATAAGTTCTTGTTTGAACTTATATTGTGTGTGTTAAAACTTGGGAGATGCCTCTTCCGCCAGCGCTAGCTGCCCGGCTTGCGAAGCGAGGGATAATCAGCGACGAGTATGTACACAGTCAGGAAAAGAAGTCCCGTCTAGACGCCGAGGAAGAAGTTATAGCGGAGAACTACGATTTCAACGTGAGAGGATCCAAAGAAGACGGTTTGGAAATCTCCTCGGCCCAGGCAGACAAACATTTCAAGGGACACTCGGGCTGTCCTAACAAATGGAACGTTTTCCACGAGTGTAACTCTGTTTGCGTTAGACTCTGGGGAAAGAGGTTCCTTACACCGGAACCCAAGTACCAGAGGAAACAAATCAGGCTGCTTGCCAGGTACCCTCTACCTCCTGGCTGGAAACAAGTCTACGATCCAGGTTAGTCTCAGGGTAAAATAATAATGAATCCCGTCGCGGTCCATATGATATGTACTTGTACTGTCGGATCAACATGAGAGTTAAATCTTATAAGTCTGGTTGGCCGACTTACCTATGTGGATTTTATTTTTTGGACCACGCTCTTTTTTGGGCCAGTGTCATTTTTGTTTTCCTGTACTAGTGTTACTATTATTTTTTACTCGGACAGCTCAGTTTGGCCAACCTGTGTGAATTAAAAAATGTATACTCACGCCATTTTTGTTTGTAAATCTGACAGCTCAGATTGGGCAACCTATGTGAAGGAAAAAATAAAACCTCTAGGTAGTTCTCTTAAGGTTAACCAATGATATTTTTGTTTGCCTAGTTGGCTCGTCCTACAAACCACCAAATTGAGCTCTCATTGGTCCCTCCTTTTTTATTTTCTTGTGCTGCCAGATTAACAAAGTATTATGGCATGAGTATAGTGTTTACTCTGACAGGGCATGGTAGCTCGTAGGCCATCCTATCAATAGAGTTAAGCAATCTCGGGCAGTATATGGTATTCTCTGGGTCCTATTTCCAGACTGGGCTCTTGGTGTTCAGCAAGCACCGTTTGGCTGTTTATGTAAAGTGGGGACTTACTGGTTGTGCATGCAGCTAATGGAGCGACACACTAATCCCGTGTCACCTAATACATGTATAGTAGTTGTATAAGCCCTTTGGCAGGCCTAGGCCCTCCATGGGCTTTTAGTTAATGTTCTCTGATAACGGGAAAATCGAAGGTAGAGCCAATGAGATTTTGACATATGACCTTGTAGATATCAAAATCATTGAATTGGCTCCCCTCTCGACTTTTTTTTTATATTTTCCAATGTTATCAGAGTAAATTCTTTTTGTGAGCCAACTGTAGAGTATGAGTATACTTACAGGCTGCTTTTAATTCCAAAGCTTTTACTAGGGGTGGATTTTTTGCATCATGTTTAAATTTATAAAACTTGGAGTTTATGATCTGGCTAAGCTTCAGAATTCCATTACCAAGCCCACAACACGCTGTTGTTTTGGCCTGGTTAGGTATATAGAAGAGGGGCTCCTTTGTTTTTAAAATTTATTAAAACAAAAGGAATATTATAATTTATATGCTTAAGTGTAATTGTTTTACAATAGTGATAGAAATAAAATTCTAAAGATGTTCTGAGCACGCTATTTAAGAGTTTATTTGAACAAGGGACTTTTTACTCAAATATTTATTCTAATGTGTTTAAACTTATTCATTTACCCATAAATTCAGAGAATACATGATGTTCAGATCTAGCGAGTATCAATGGGAAGCACATCTTCATATCAATTCTTCATGTTGATCCAATATTCTCGAGTTTAGGTTTCAAATAAAAATGCCTAGTTTTTATGAATATTTATAGTCCAGATAGCGTGCAAAAAAGTGTCTGACTAACATCAAGCTAGAATTTTGTATATAAGTCAATCTTTTAGCGCCTTTTATGTGGTCGGCTAAGTTCGTCTGCGGGACATAGCTAGGCAATAGGCGTTAGAAAAAAACAAACCGGCGGAGAGCGGCCATGTGTCAACAATTATGGTGGACAATTTGATTTTCATGATCCTGAGTACAGAATTAGTTAGTAGACTGAAAAGTAAGTCGATGTTATTTGCACACTTGATAGGTTTGTTATTCAAATATTAATAAAAATAAACGTTGTCACCTGTCAAGGGGCAAACTAACATCAACTTGATTTTCAGTCTACTAACTAATTCTGTACTCAGGATCATGAAAATCACATTGTCCACCATAATTGGTGAGACATGGCCGCTCTCCACTGGTTTGATTTTTTAAACGCCTATTGCCAAGCTATGTCCCGCACACGAACTTAGCCGACCACATATTCTTAAAAGGCGCTAAAAGATTGACTTGTATACAAAATTCTAGCTTGATGTTAGTCAGACACTTTTTTGCACGCTATCTCCTGGACTATTAGTATCAGAGCATTTACTGAGTGAGTTAACATCAATAGTTCTTTAAATTTATAATTTTATTTATCATTATATCTTATAATACTATTGCTCTTGATGTTTAGGACTGGATAAGTCATAAAGTAGAACCTTGCTTACATGACCCTAAATAACACGACAACCTCAATTACAAGTACAATTTTCAAATCCCCTTGAGATTGCCATAACACATAATGTTAAATTATCCTCTATAGCGTGACTATTATTATCCAAACAACCTCAATAACACGGATTTTTTCCAATTCACAACATAACTCAGAACCTCTATTTGTGAAGTCAACTTCTATAACGTGACTCTATACAGGAATGAGGTACCTTGAACAAGTCTAGACTTGAGAACCCCGCCTATTAACTTCGATAACACGACTGATAGCCAAAATAACCTTGATAACAAGACCCTCAGCAAAAAGGGCACCTCAATAACAAGTGCCTGCTTCCCTTATCCCCTTGAGACACTTCTTATCGAGGTTCTACTGTATTTATTAACTTTGATTTTAATTTTCACTCTAACCTCTGGAATAAATTCCACAAGTTGCACTCGATATATCAAACTAATATTTACTCTTTACTCGGAAGCTAGCACTCCATCAAACCTATGTGGCTATAAATAAAAGCAATACACATTCAATGCTTTTTTAGAGTAGTGCAGCAGTTGTTGACAAAGGTCTAATGAGATTGTTTATTTTTTAGGTACAGGGAGACATTACTACTGGCAAGTGACTACTGATATGGTGAGCTGGTTACCTCCTGGACATCCTAAGTCTGTTATATCCGAATCTGCCGCTACACTGAGAGAGGAGCGACACCTTGCCGCTACCGACAAGGACTCAGATAGAGAGAGTGACTCGGAGGATGAAGACGAAGAGATTTCGGGTGCCAAGGAGGAGGAACCGGAGACGAGGCATAGAGACATCGTGAAGGAGAGAGAAGCCAACAGGAGGGATGGCAAGTTGAAGACTAAATTCAACGAATTAGACCCTATGGATCCTGCTTCGTATTCAGATATACCTAGGGGTAAGTGGTCTGACGGGTTGGACAAGTCTAACGAAGCTAAGACAGGAGCCGATGTCACCGCTGCAGGTCCTCTCTTCCAGATGAGACCCTACCCTAGCCCTGGAGCTGTACTCAGGGCTAATGCTGGATCAGACAAACCTCCTCCACTTCTATAACTTCCCTCTCCAAGTCTACAGGTAACAATACTGTATTACTTTTATACTAACATTACTGTATTTTTAATGAGGTAAACAGGTAAAGGCAGTTAAGGTGCTATTACTAGTTATTTTGTCATGAGCCTTGAATAAAATAATAGATTACCAACTGAAGTACCAAAATAAATTCAAATTAAATATTTACATATTTTTTTCTCCCTTCNAATATTTTTTGACATTGTAATTGAAAAGAAACATAGGTAATTATAATTTAAATAACGTGTCCTTTTTTTTATTTAAAAAATAATTCTTTTTACATTTATTACATTCCCTTGGACAATTTACATTATTTCTTTGATATTTTTTTTTATACATTGTATTACTCTTAACCGAATTAAAAATTTACATAGTATTGAAATACTGGCAAATGATGCCTGTTTTGGATTTTTAAAACCAAATAAATTAATATAAAAAATCTGCTTTAATTTTTTAATGAAAGTTATACACTTTGAGAAACAGTATCAATGGGAGGCGCTTCTCCCAAAAATAGGAATATAAAGGTATATTTATATTTTTCCTTAAAAATACACTTCCAACCATTTGAAAAAATAAAGTGTAATTAATTTAATCACTGACCAAACCATATAAGTTACTATCAGGCACAAATATATTTTCTTAAACATGAATTTTATCCCCAATGATGTTCCATTGAAAGGTCCGTTGTACGTGAGACTATTTTATTTCAAATTGTCTTCAACTGATTATTTCTTAATATTTATCCTGTTTAAAATGATTGAAGTCAAAATATGAACTTTATTTGTATAATCAATATAATTTAATCTANGTCATGAGCCTTGAATAAAATAATAGATTACCAACTGAAGTACCAAAATAAATTCAAATTAAATATTTACATATTTTTTTCTCCCTTCTGGATGTAAAATCTTGTACGTACCTCGGGAGTAAAAATCACTTGCACCCTCGCGATAATTAACTCCCTCGGCTTCACCTCAGGAACCAACTTCATCGCTCAGGGTGGAATCGCATTCTTTACTCCCTTGGTGCCTAAGTAACTATTATTACCATATGCAACAACTATTTAAATAAATGAACCAAAGAAAAAAAAATCATTCATTTTTACAAATGATTACATAAAATTGAAAGAGTATTTCTGTATTGAGTACTTGTGTGGATGATTGTTATGTGTATACATATGCCTTTTTTTAAAGGTTTGACTAAGGGTGATGTATTGAAGTATGTTTTGTAATACCTAAATACTGCCCTCCTGTCATCCTTGCCAGACCTGGTGATC
The DNA here is from genome assembly GCA_001010745.2 of Gerris buenoi. Classification (NCBI taxonomy): domain Eukaryota; kingdom Metazoa; phylum Arthropoda; class Insecta; order Hemiptera; family Gerridae; genus Gerris; species Gerris buenoi. Next base: position 458,641 of record KZ651272.1, on the reverse strand, counting down.
TTAACTTCATATTATGTACACTAGCCTGATGTGGAAAAATCATGAACACTATCATGAAGTCTGTATTTCATTATTTTATTTATTTTTTAAGACAGTATACCGTAAATTGAACAAGTAAGTGTCTTTTTTTAACTACCTTACTTTATCTTTCTACCTTAATTATTAATAAGTACTATGAAATCTCAATCAATACTATTAACTGTATCAGTATATTCTTTTTTATATTTCCAACCACCTCTGAGTATTAAAAAGTCCACTGAACTCTCCTTCATAAATTTTCTTCTTTATTAATTGTATAATGCTTATTGTTTTATTTTTTTCAGTAAGATAAGTTCTTGAAGCAGGATGCAATTTAACATCTTAAATTTCATATTTATTTCCTAATAATGTTTCTTGTCCTTTTTTTTAATATAATAATAATTGTAACTGAGCTTGTACATAGAATATGTATATTTAATTTCTGCTAAATAAATATATATTAATTGAACTAGTTGTTTTTCTTTCTCATAAATTAGTTCTACTCATTCTTGAGAGATATTGTTAGTAATTTATTATTAATCATAAAAATAAATACTTTTAAATATCTTTAATTAGTATTAATTTGTCGGTGGAATTAATTACCCATCCTGCATAAATATCAAAGAGCAAAGAATTAAGAACTTAGTCATTCTCCACTGAAAGTAATCACATATTTTGCATTTATAAGTATAAGTAATCAAATTTATTGTTGTGATGTAAAAGTTTTGTCTCTAGTTTTGAGGAAGTTGTCTTATTGTATGATTATTGGCTAATTTCCGATAGTTCTCCCTCTGTAAGTGGCTAAACATTAGGCCTATTACTAATACGTGGGTCAATTAGGGTAGTTGACCCACATATTAGTATTGATTAAATAGGGACAACAAGAAAACTTATTAAACCTATTGTTGCTGCCAGAATCGGTGCTTTGATCAGTCAGGCGTAAAAATCAAAACTAGAAAGAAAACCCAACTAAATGCTACTCATAAATAGAACTTTTACTCAACGTACAAAAAAGTACATTGGCTATCTTAAACAGACCTTGGCAGATTATAAAAATATAAATCAATTCAAGGACAATTCGGTAACACAATGAATAACATTAACTAAAAACAAACTTCGCTGTTTACACAGCATCACCTGTTTTTTTTATTTTTTTTTAATAATTTTACATCTGAGCTTACCGGAGGTAACAGCAAACATTTTTTTTTTTATATCTCAGGACTGAAAAACTCTAAGACAGAATTCTGTTTCAGAGATCAGGGAACAGTTTTGGTCTAATGTCACATTTTTGTGAACCACCATGTCTTAAAAAGTACTGTCCGATTTTGAAGAAATTTAGATGATCAAAGATAGCTAGCTCACTGATCGTCCATGTTAATTTTAAACCTCTTAGAGGTCGACCAAGAAGTCATGGAAATCTGAGGAGTGTGCTAGTGTCGTCATGTACAGTCAGTTTTTAATAAAATAGATCACTGTCAATAAACACAGTGTTGTTCTTTGGTTATTAATCATTTTATTTTTTTAACTTCTATATTTTTTGCTACAGGCAACACTGTACCTGATAAGAAATCACTTCTACTATACGATAATATCTTTATATTATTATTTATTGTTTATTCCTCTTTATTTTTGAGTTTGATTAACTTACTTAATCAAACTTTTTATTTCATCCCCGTTAATTGTAGCGTCCTTCGTATTTGCATCATCCCGTGAATTTGTGGATCTTACGAAAATCGTTTAGGACAGTTGTGACCAGCGATCATAGAATCCTTAAACGGAAAGATTTGCAACTCCCCTCTTTATCTACCTGTGTTAGACTACTAGCGCTCCACGGGAAGGTGCGGTTA
>KZ651272.1:432811-447676 GCA_001010745.2 Gerris buenoi | reverse complement strand
ACTTTTTTTTTGCAATTCTTAACCACTTTTCTAAATAATATTTTTCGATGCCATCAAAAATAAGGGTTGTTTACTCTTGGTCATATTTTAAAGTTTTCAAAAAAACAGAACATCCTGTACACAAAATCAAGAAAATTTTATAATTTTTAGAGGTTTAAGAACAAGCAGCAGTTTTTATAAAGAATGGTTTTTTCAAAAATGCAAATATAAGAAAATTTTTCCTTTCGGATACTTTATCTTCGGACACACTGTATATATGTATATATCCTTAATCCATTATAAAGCCTATTAACCAGTGTTCTTTTTTTGGAGATTTTAACACTCCAATAAATAGAATGAATTTCAAAATTAAAGAAAACTATCAAATTAAACAATTTTTTATTATTTTTTTCTTAATCAAATTATTACACGATTAAATATTTAAAAAATTTACATAAAATGGACAAAATTATATTAACTAATAACTCAAATATAACATTTCTTTTTACATCATCGCTCAATGTACATCATATTATGTGTTATTAAATTTACTTAATATGTAATATTTTATAAATTATTTGTAGTCATTTTAGAAAATATTTTCTTAAATAAATTTAATGCTAATTATATTTTTCAAAATTATATACTAATTTGTAATATATCATTCATTATAACATTATCCTTAATTTTTTATTTTATTTATTTTTTATTTATGTATGCATATAAAAGATTAATAAAAAAATCAAAGTTAATTAATTTAATTTCGTCATTATAAATATAAATTAATCTGCTGATTTTCCTATTTAGAAAATTAGTTTAAAAGCGAAAAGAGCAGCGTAAAAAATGTATTTAAGTTAAATAAATAATTATTTTAGGCACAAGAAAGTATTGTTTATTTAAAACTAATCCGAAGTGAACTAAGACGAAAACTAGATATTACTCTAAAAGGGAAATTTACGTGATTAATATCATTTTACATTATTTATTTATTGATATTTGTTTGGTTGAGGTAAAGCAAATAGCTTCAGCCATTGGTAAAATACTAAGTCTTAAAGGTACAAAAATTGGCAAAACAAACAATAAAATTAAGGTAAATTAAAATAAAAATAAAATAATAAAATGAATTATCAAACAATAAATTAATTAATAAAATTAATTTTCTTTTAAAATTATGACACAGTTTCAGGAATTGTTAAGTGGAAGTGGAGGATAAGTGGCTTAAAAAAACACTGACCTCACGATTGTAGGAGATTTACCCATTGAAATTGGTTTAATACTTTCGAAACCCTTCATTTTGAGCTATTTGTTTTACAAACAATGCATGGCTGCTTTGTGGTTTAGCACTTATACAGGCTATACTTTTGGATGCTTTACATGGACCAAATTTTCTTAATTTCTTCTTAACCCTAAGGAATAATGGTAAAATAACAATTATAAGTTTAATTTGATTAACTAAATTTAAAGAAATTATGTAAAAGTATACTAGTAGGAATGTAGAATTTGATGACAATGCATGCCTAGATTCAAACAAACCAGAGTGCCTTGTTTTTTACTACGTTTTTATTAGCTTGCTTTCTTGTGTGTTTTTTTGTCCAGTACAAATCTTGCAATCGATTTTTAACTAACTTCCCGAGTAGATAGACATTGGAAACTTTTAGAGTAGCTCAGAACATGACGACAATTCATTATTTTAATACTTTTAGCTATCTTTCAGAAAATTTTGCTGTATGGAAAGTTAGTTCGGAAAAAAATCCACAAGTTATTTTATTTGTTTTGACATGACCCATATTTACGATCTTCATTCACACGGGTTTCAACTTTATGATTTATGACAAAAAATGTTAAAACGTAGTATATAAAAACTTCTTTTCATCTTGTAATTAATTGTGAATTAACTGAAGTTTAATTGTTAAGTGATGAAGCCAAATGAGATATCATAAAACGTACAGTGTTACCTGACGTATAAAAATATAACAAAATAGTCTACCAATTGGCTTACTCATTTCCTATCAAAAACTTTAATGATGTTTTACGTTTATGACCTATTATTCCCTAATTTATTTAATTACCCTCCCCCTCCCCCTTTTTTTCAAATCTGTCAAAATTTTTGTTTTTCTTCACAAGACTAAAAGAATCAATTTATAGTTAATGTGCACAGACGGTTGAAATTAACATGGGACTCTGTGGGCCACTTTTTTAACAAACCGTACACTTTTTCTTAAAAAATTGGATGTTGGTGCTAATAAAAAAATATTTTTAAGCACTTTTGGAAGAGTAGCCAATGGGTGCAGGAGGTTGAACATTATACGGGACTGACAATGTGCTATTTACGACCTTCCATCTAAACTTCAGTTAATTTGGACAAATAGTTTGTAAGATATGTTGGTTTGCAAGTCATAATTTTCCCATTTTTGGTGCCAAAAAAACTTCTACACCCATAGGTTTCCCTTTTACATGTGCTCAAACTTTTTTTTATCAACCAATATCTTTATCTGATTTTGAGGAAATTTGGATGGTATGTCGATTGTTGCCCTTGAACGGTCCCATATTTTTTCGACCGTCTGATCACATTAAATATTGCTAAATTAATACTTTCATTCGTGTGAAAAATTAAAACCATTTTGACAGATTGAAAAATTAATTAAAGTAGGTATAAAATTTGGATGCTAGGTCAGCCCATTGTTGGTCCTATATTAATTGCAACCCTCTGTATCTTTAAATGCATTTTAAAAGCACATCATCAAAGTGTTTGGGATATGACAGAGAAAGTGATGTGCCACATTTTTGTCTGACAATTTTTCATAATTTCTATATCGGAACTGTTTCCAGAAGTGCTCCCAGCTCCACTTCTGACCGCCTCCCATATGACAGAAACTTGCATATTACAGCAATTTGTTCATTTAGTTATTTGGTGGAGCCTTAATAGCTTGGAAAGGAGAGTGTGGGCTGGCCTATCTAACAAGTGGGATCAGGCATGGTCACTACAGTAGTCGCCGCTTAATGTGATCACTTTGGGACCAAGGCCTACTGATCACATTAACCGACTGATAATAATAAGCAAAATCTCGATGGTTAAGCTTTCATTATGTTTTTATTGGATCAAAGTATAAATATAAATAGATAACACTGGGAAATTCCGATATTTCTGCTAGTAGCCATAGCCGCTGAAGCGGAATGGGGGGAAAAAAATAAAAATAGAAAAAAAAAACTGTTAATTACGTACACATAAAACACATGCGGTTTACACATTAGAAAATAAACATATTATTGAAATGACACGCTACGAGATGAGATCACGACGTTATGAACCTCTCATTCTTTGATCAACACTTTTTATAATAAAACTAATCGACTTCGAACTTGTATAAATGTAACGTTAGTTTGACTAAAGAGTTCTCAGAAACGATTGAAAGACAAAAAAAACTGATCTCTGTCTAAGTGAAATGTCGTAGAAATAGGGGAAGAAATGGATGTTTAGATGTTTTATGTCTATGTAGTAATATAGAGGAAGGGAAAGGTGGCGTGAGGTATATTTTCTGAGAATCATGGGTGTTTACGCTTCNAAACGGATTTATATTTTGAAAATGCTCAAATCAGAGGAAATCACTTCTTCAGTATAATGAAAATGCTTGTGTTACCTTCAGTAAGCTCCCAAGCAATAATGAAAATAATATATTAATTGTATTGTAAATAAATAACAACTAAAAAAAACTTAAATATAAATGGGTTTCATGCCAATAAAAAGAGGACAATTTAGTGGTGCTATCTCCCTATGCTTTCTACATTTGATGGTCACAGTAGATTTCTCTTAAAATTTTTCTTTTGCACTTTATCCTTCTTAATTTTTTTTATTTTTTAATGTTCTTGCACTTTTTCCCAATATGTCAATAAAAATATCTATTTGACCATTTTTATTCTGAATATTACTCCTGCAACATCAAATCAGAGTTAGACTAGGTTCTTCAATCTCAATCCCCAACTAGTTTGTTGAAGTCCCAAAAATGCCCTGTGAATGTTGTCTTTAAATGTATGGGGAAAAGAGGAGTTAACTACATACAATAACACGATTAGTGTTAACAAATATTTTAATATTATGAGGAAATAGCACTAAAACAAATTAAGCATCCCCGTGATACAGCTGATATACCTCCTCTTAATTTATCTAACATATTTATTTTCTTGTTTAATTTTACTGTAGTTGTCTTGTTTGTTTAGTCTTCGAGTCTGGTTCTTTATATATAGCACAAAAGCCATGGAAGGCTTAGGTCTTCCAAAAGACTTATTCAATTATACAGAAGAACCTCGTTTATCTGTCTCTACATTCACCATCTTTCTCCTTAACCATCAGGCCACACCTGTAAAGTGCACCCCAATTTTTCCGAGTCCGTGCGCTCCCACACTACCCCCAACCCAACCACTGTGTGAACATGAAGGAACAATCTATTATTATGCTAAAAAAAGTGCCTGGATATGCTAANAAAAAAAAAAAAAAAAAAAAAAAAAAATACTTAGAGGTCAACAAAATTTTCAAAAAACTTCTTTTTTATGAATTAAACATGCTTTCAGACTTGGTATTAAAATATAATACAAAACAGGACCAAAAATAGTGTAGTAAATAGTGCTATACTTGTCAGAACACTGTTGTTTTATTACCGTAACACTGCTGAAGGTGTTGCGCTACTTTAACACTAAGTGAATTACCTTAACACTAAGCAAAAACTTTCAACAATGAGTTTTAACATATCGGATTGGATGTTTAGATTTGGCATGAGCTATACTTAGTGTTTGGATGATTTCAAAATTTTGATCAAATTCTTGTTTTTACATATTTTTCAACCACTGGTATTGTCTTAAATACAAATCATAAGTAATTGTAAATTAATAAAAATTATCATTTGAAAAGACCTAAAAATACGAAAGTACCTGGCTCTATAAATTATTTTTCTTTTTTACAATTTGCCATAATTTCTTTTTTCAAAACTACTTTAATAATTTATTTCTATTTATTTTATAGAATTATTCAATTATTTTATTGGTCAGAAAAAAAGTTTCAAGGCTTAATTATAATCTATTTTAAAATTTANATTAAAACAAAAAAACTTTCATCGTTTTCCTCACAATTCCTCTGAAATCTAGTGGATCAGTTGAACGACGATCATCCAAACCATTGCTGTGTAGAGTAGTTCAGACAATTAAAATTCACCATACAACAAAGAAAGAATCATGTTTGTACAAAGAGCATCTTTGTTTATATATATCTATAGTACATAGTGAAAAAATTTAATTATACAGCTTACAACGCTCTTGTTAATTAAGCGGTGGCTTTTTTTTTTCATGAAGCCAGTTCGGATAATTGAACTTTCAGATAATGGACGCTCAACTGTATAACCACTCTCTATAGTCTACAGCCACTACATAACTTCAAAATTGAAAATTATTAGGCTGAAAGTCCTGCTTTCTCTTGGGCCTTTTCCGAATATTTCTGTTCCCAAATACTTTAGTCGTTGACACCTTGCATGTTTTGGTGTTTGTTGTAGACCCCATGCCCATACAACATCTTTGACATCTAAATGATAAGGCATGAGTTATATATATTAAGAATGTATTATGTGCAATTTATAAAATAGGACTTCAGTGTGAATGGTGAACTTATCTCTACTTAATTTTAGAATTCTCTCCTCTAGATTTTGGGTCATGGATTTAGAACCTCTTTAGATGAAAATGATCACAAGTTGTTACTCAGTAGTTAAACACTACATCTCCTCTTGGATTAAAGTTTGTAAAAACTTATATCACACAATATAAACAGTAGCACACAAACAGTTAGAGCAGAAATCAACAAATAGAGGCTCATTCTATGNTTATAATATATTTATATTTGCTTATATTTGAATTATATAATTTTTTTTTTTTATTTACAGAAGGCCACTAAAAGATAGTTTTTTTTTGTTCTTGTCTTGTCTTTTCTTTATATTATTCTTAAATTTTAGAAAAGAGAAAAAAATATTGAAAAATTCATACAAGTGTATGTACATTTAGGAAAAAAATCTTAGAGAAAACATTCATTTATGAAATAGGAATATGTCAAAATTCTTGTAAATAATTTTATATTATATTCTTAACAGTATTATATGCATCTAATGATATTAATGATATATTATTTTATTTATTTTCAATATTTACATTTTTTATATATAATTTGTATATTTTCTTATCCTTTACTTTGTTTTTTATTATTTTTAACTTTTCCTTCTATTTTTTTTTTGTTCCGTTTTACTTTATTACACGTTATAAAAATATATAGATATTTAGATAAAAGAAAAATAAAATAAAATAAAAAATGCATTGCAAATTTATTTTATTCATTCTTTTAGAACTATAGGAATCCATAAATGTAATAAAAAGGACATAAGAATTAATGAAAGGTATCCATAAAAGTTTAGGAATCCATAAAAGTTTTATGAATCAAAATTCAAATCAGAATATTGTAAACAAAATACTATTCAATACATTTCATTGCCATCATGCAAAAGCACAATAAAAAAAATAAAATAAAAATAAAACCACACTAAAATTTCAAGAAAACAAAAATGAATTATGCTAGGGAGTCTGCACAGCCTAGCGATGTCACATTCACCTGAAATAACTGTACCAACACTGGTATTATCTGGTTCGATTACTAAAGATGTGCGATTTATTTTATACCTAGATTTTCTTTAATTTTTTTTTTTATTGTATAATTTTTTTGATTTTATTGAACCTTCGTACTCTATTTTAATTTGGTGGGATTCAAAATCAGTTACTTTCTTCATTTCATTCAGTACAAAGGCTCTAAGTGGAGTTAAGGTTTCACGTGAGTTGCTGACCCTTTTCAAAAAGTACAGCTAACTGGCTGATTTGTAAGTTCTTTGCGAATTAGTGCAGAAAACCTATAAGCAAGTTCTTATGGATCCAAGATCCTTTCTGTACTCAAGATTCATAAGAAGAAGGAAAATTATTTGAGCAATTAAGCAAGAACAGCTTGAAAACTAATTTTGCTTGGTCGGACTTTTGAAATCTGTTTTCCGATCCTAAGTAAAATAAAACTTTAAGGGTCCTCATTCGCTCGATGTGGGAAAAGAAATGAGAGTAGCTGTATGAAGCATTATTCCACGATTCGAAAATTTGTACAGTTAGCAACTTGTATTGCACCTCAAGAGCATTTTAAATTTTTATGTAATTTTATTAGAACTTTCATCTACGTTTTCCAACCGAATTTTAAATTTTAAAATTGAAGTACTCGTGTGAACTTTAAATAGGAGTTGTATTAATTTCTTACCACTTACCTGATTTCTTCTTCATAGTCGCACAAATATGAAATATAGCTTCCACAGATAGATATAGATATTATATGGCTAGGGTGCTGTGTGAAAATGATAACTCTCAGGGAGCTACAACGTAGATCAGTTATGGGCTACTTGGGCTTTAGACCATTAAATTGTTATCTCATATCTCAGGGAATCAATCAACCATTATTTAGGTTCTAGGAAGAGTATTTTAAGTCCATGAGATATACTCACCCCTTCCACATTATTAAATGAATGAAATAACTTATAAGAAGTATCAGAGTTCCTTTCAGTAATATGCTTCAAACCTCAAAGATAAGTTATAGTAAGTCCAATGTTTTTTTTTTTTGTTTGTTTTTTTCAAAATTAACTTTTTGTGGTATTTACTGCATTACTTCTTCTGATATTTATATGTAACTCCTCTGTTAGTAAATAACAAGATAATAAATATAGAAATACAGAAGAACCTCACTTTTCATTATCGTTATTTATTGGCGCGAGTTACAATATTTTCTTCTTTATAATGGCGCCATAATGTAAAATATTCCTTATTTTATTTTATGTATAATTAACACTTTCACAGCTTATTACTATACTTTTATTAGTGCGCAGTGCGCACCCTATTGCATTATTATTTGAAACCATTATTTGTATTATACCCTTATTTATTTACGGAGAAGCTTTAGCCCTTATTAGTCCGTTATTGTGGGGTTCTACTGGATTGTATATTTTTTCCATTTTTTTAGCAATCAGAAAAAGACCAACCTGTAATAATCCCTACACTAATTTACCTTTCAGGTACAGAATTGGGTTTTTGTAATATTATAAGTACTAATAAAAATTAATTATTATTAGTTAANAGATTTACCTCATTTTTTTTAGCTCATCCTTGAAAGTTGTTCATGCTGAGAATTGATTGATTAGGTTGGCTACACTGAATAAACTTTTTCAAGTATGTTTGCAGATTGGGGCTGCTGAATAAGCCCCGAATAATTCTAGAAACGTTAGTAAATAATATCACACAATATAAACAGTAGCACACAAACAGTTAGAGCAGAAATCAACAAATAGAGGCTCATTCTATGATTTTGAATTGAAGCCTAGAGGAGATGTAGCGTTTAACTGCTGAGTAACCAAAACTTTTGGTCATTTTCATCTAAATAGGTTCTAAATCCATGGCCCAAATCTAGAATAGAGAATTTTAGAAATAAGTAGAGATAAGTTCACCATTCACACTGAAGTCCTATTTTATACATTGTGGGCAGATAAGACACATTAATGATTTTACAAAAGGACTTCTTTCTACTAGAAGAAAAATGATTCACTGTGAATCTGTAATTTATATGGATTCTATTTAAATTGAACGAATTACTTTACAATAAACAAGATATAATATCTGTATCTCAGAGGTAAATTATCGAGTCAATTTTTTTTTAAAAATATCAACTTTTTGTGTAGAGATAATTGTGTAGAACACTGGTAGATAATTGTGGTAAAGCATTTAATCTCCTTTGTTATAAAATAAAGATTTAATCAATGTGAAAATGTTGTATNCTAAGAGGTTGATAACATTAACCGTGATCACATTAAGCGGCGACTACTGTATTTGGATGGGTGACAGCAGATCAGGGTTCTCAGATTATTATAAATGGGTAGTTGCCTATGTGAAGTGGTGATTGGTTGCAAATGCCAATTATACGATTTATGGAGTTACCCTGTGTCATTCATTATATAAATGGTTGTATATGCCCTTTGGCAGGGCTAGTCAGTAGGCAGAGTTAGTTCGTTTTTTCCCACATGTGTGGCACTAATTTGCAGACATAATCGGCAGTAACTGACAATTCGACATCACACTGTGTAAAGTAGGCATAAGTATTGCACAAGCACGTTCATTACCATGTTTTTCATTCCTAGGTGATTTTTCCTAAATTACTATTTCGTTTAAATAGGTATATTAATTATATAAATATATAATTAATGATAATATTATTTTGTACTTTCAATTCAATTTCCACTGCCTCGGATCTTAATTAATCAATAATTACAAATCAGGGTCACATAATTCCTTCTAAGAAAGTAGTATGTATTAATAAAAAGTTGATAATGATTTTCTTTGAAATTTTGTTTCTTTTTTTTAATAAATTGTGATTTATTCTACTAAAATATTTATTGGAATTATTATTACTTATTAAGGCTGGTAAAAAGATATCCGTTACATTACTATGTTGAAAGAAGTTGTTGTAAACTAATATTTACAAATTATCTATTATTATTAAAATCTCTCTCGCTTGATTGAGTATAACTTATGGAATTTTTTTTATTTCTTTATTCAAACGGAAAAATATCTTAGTTTTAGAAAAAAGTGTGTTGTTAAATTTAATATAGTTATGGTAATAAATGAGTAGTTGGTGGGCGCTTGATCGACGAATGGTAGAGGTATTGTCAAAAAGGTCAAGGCGCTAGATAGTTGTAGTGCCTTAGTTTTTATAAAATGATAATAACGTATGGTTGCTTCAATTACAGTGCACATTCTTCTTTTTCTTTTTCTTCCCTATTTGCCATTACAGCATCATTGAGGTCACTGAAAACTTGCTCTGCTCTTCAATATTCTGGGGATCATCTCAATTCTCCTCTTTTTATCCCAAGCTCTACTACATAGACTGGACATTTTCCTTCTTGTTTAGCCTCTATGATTGGCTTAAGCTTTCTTGATATGAACACATATATCCTTAATTATTATTAATAACAGTTGCCTTTCTTAATTAACTCTTTGTTATTACTTATAAAATTAACCTCTAATAAGGTTTCCTGTATCGTTCGATTGTCAAATACGTTTAGGTCAACTAATTATGTTATTTATTTATTATTTGCTATTTTATGATTTGTAAAGAGTTTCTCCTTTACCTTAATTCTAGCAAAACTGTATAACATAAGTCTAGTGATTATTCTTATCTGTAATTTTCATGTTTTCAAATTTTCTGCTTAGGCCATCCAATTTTGAGCTTAGTCCTAGCTCTTAATCCCATTGTAAAACCTCTTCCATCCACTATTCCACAAATTCCACTCCCCACCTGATCTTATATCCTAAGCCCCAGCTACCTTACCTTCTCGTCAGTCTATAAATATAAGTCACTGAAGACAGCCGTCATAATTGCATAAATTGTTATATATTTTAAGTGCTGAAACTGGTCTGTTTTTCTAATAAATTAAAAAAATTGTGGTATAGACCAATAAAATTATATTTTATTATTACAGTGTTTTATTTCTTTAAACAAGTGATATAAACAATTCGTTATGTTTGATTACCACAAAATCTCAGTCAATACAACGAACTTTGATTTAATCTACATCAAGAATGGGTTTTTAAAATCAGTCGGTTATATCTGTAAATAAACTCTAAATTAGGGGTTGTTTTAATTTCTGTGCTTCTATTCTTTATCCTCTGCACACCATCCTTAGGTTAATGTTATTCCTTTGTCTGGGTCCCAAAGTGTGTACACAGTACACACTGTATAATACAGTGTCTACTGTTTTATACATATGTGTGAAAAAAACCTAAAGTTTGGACTGCATCTAACCAATTTAGAGACCACTTAAATAAAACTTACAAATCTGTCTTCCTTATATTATATCTGTTCAAACTTGGCAATGTCAATTAAAACAAATAATAAATAAAAATTTGTTTAATTAATAAATTTTGTTGATTTTCAGAAACATTAGCAAAACCTAAAATCGATTTGACATATTTCCTAGTATTCAAGCAAATATATNTTATTATTACAGTGCTATATAATAATAAGTAAAAAATATCACGAAAGATGAAAAAATTAAGAGTAAGAAATTTCAGAAATATTTTTATTTTTCTTTAAAACGTTTAAAATTGATTAACTTTTATTGTGTCTGCTTGTTTTAAATATTTGATTTAGTTGGAAAAAAAAGAAAAAAAAAAAAAAAAATCAATATTTTGCTTAAGAAAGTCACAATGAGCGCCAAATATTAAGAATCATTCATATCATACTAAAAAAAGGAACAAATCCAAAAAATGAATTCTGGAACCAGGAATAGAAACACAGATTCAAAAAAATAAAAATACTAACTAAATAGATAGACACATGTGTACTGTTTCAACTAAAATCTTTTAGCATGCTGAAAGGCAGGCAAATTTAATTTGAATACCAGTGTATTTATATTTTATCCGTTTTCCGCCCTTTTCCACTTAAGTATAAAATTTAATTTATTTTAAAAAACAAAATGAAGGATTTTTTTTTTTTTAATTTCTTAGAAAATGAAAGATTTATTTCAATTTACAATTTTTTAATAATATAATTTTGATTTTTATATTCAAAAGGATTTATATATATATATTTCGATGTAAGAAGTAGATTTATTTTTGTTTAGAAAATGTTTATAATATTTCAATTCCCCTCTTGAGTTTCCCACTGTAACACCCATCTCCATAAATTTGTATATATAAAGATTTATTATTTACAATATTANGAATTACTTTACAATAAACAAGATATAATATCTGTATCTCAGAGGTAAATTATCGAGTCAATTTTTTTTTAAAAATATCAACTTTTTGTGTAGATAATTGTGTAGAACACTGGTAGATAATTGTGGTAAAGCATTTAATCTCCTTTGTTATAAAATAAAGATTTAATCAATGTGAAAATGTTGTATATTTCGAAAATGACTGCTTAATTTTTTTTTTCTTTAGTGAGTAGAAAATTCACCTGTAAAAAGAAAGTCTCCGGTAATTACTAAAATGTGACTTATATAAAATACTATATGTGACTTATAATAAATTACCTCTCAAGTACAGGGTCTCTTGTTGGTAAAATTGAAATATTTAGTTAAGTTATTTAAGCAGGTGTTAACAAAAGATTTCTTAAAAATTTGGATTTTTTGGCCAACATCAATTCAGGTCTAAAATATTTTATTACTGTGAAAAACCTATCTTTAAAATATATAATTTATAATAGTGCTTGTAAAAAAAAGAAAGTTGATTTTAATAGAGAAACATATTATTATTTGTTCCTCCAGGGTCTACAGTTTAATGGCAGAAGTAGTATGTTCTAGTGCTAGTACCAGTAGGTTGGACAACCACTTGTTGAACCTAGCAATCAGGCCTAATTGAGGTTTTTTTTTCATTAGCCCTGTAGTGGTGAGTTCCAGCTACTTTACAGATCACACCACTGTACAATGTACTGCCGATGCAAGTATGATGTAATCATGTAAATCAAAGGGCCAAGGTGTGGTGCCACCCATGACATCTACCGCCCTCAACTTACAGCCACAAATCATATCACTACTGCTTGGGATATTGTATAGGGTTTCTGGCATACTGCTTAGGGTTCCCTGGCATCCTGTGTAGGGTTCCCTGCAATCCTTTTGTGGGTTCTTTTGATCTTATTTCGTGCTCGATACATTAGATGTAAATCAGAGCATCTAACCCTCAAAATTGTGCTGCCATCGATTCGTTGATGGCCGAGCAGTCTAAATCAGCAGTTTAATGGCACACGACCATGCTGGCTCCCTATAAATTTGAATGGTATGTCCAATTTAAGGGAGTAGATCAGCTCGGAGACTGATGGCGATTCTTGCATTTGGAATTAATCACTCAAAGTCTTCTTACAGCCAAATATTTGTCACTGATGATGTCAGATTGAAAATACTTTGCTGCGAAGAATATGTTTGTAAAATTTTATTATTTTCTTTGATTTATCGATTCCAATTGATTGACTAACTTCTCTAAGCTGAAAAATAAACTAAAATTTGTGGATTAACAAATGATGAAGTCCTGATCAAGGGGCATTTTTATAAAAATATCTTATAGTAGAAATCACTAAAGAATTAATAATTACTACAACCCAGGGCCGGATTTAGGCATAGGCGACATAGGCNTAATATTTCTGATAAAATTTTACACTGTTTTCTTAAAGTATTTTTGTTATCAGCACATAATATATATATATTTATTTTATTACACTACTCAAATTAGTTTATTAAAGAAAAAATACAAACATACTTAATTAAATAATTATATAACATACAGATGGTTAATTTTCATTCGATAATAAAGTTGATTGTCCGTTTGCAATAGTTAATTTAACAAAATAATTTATTTGACAAGTATAATATTGGATGGTCAACATTCAGATAATAGTAAGCTGTCATTGGTCCATTTTTCCTTTGTGTTATTAACTGTCTAGTGAATTCATTTATTGTTCAGACCATAAATACCATTAAAAATAAACTCGATAAAAGAACCAAATATTTAAAAATAACGCAGAGTTCACATTAATTTTATAAATTGTATATGTACATTAGCTTTGTTAATAATTTTATAACATAATTTGAATAAATTTAATACAGAATATAAATCCGATATATTTATACAACTGTACTGGCTTCAATTTATGTAATAAAATGTGTCACAATCTATTTCATTAACGCCTTTATTGCTTTCGACAACTATATATATTTAATATTTTTCCAAGTTTTTCCACCTACATAAAAAAGAACACAATTTTGACAAAACCTTACTGGGTACAACGGTTGGTTCACCCAACAAAAAAAAATAGCTGTGTATGTCCATATTGTGCATGTACTGTAAGACACATATTTTCAAANTTATTAAAATAAAAAGTTCATAATAAAATAAATTTATGACAATCACAGATCACGAACCTTTTTTAAGAACTCATGCAAGTATATACTAAAGTCTGTCCCAAAGTAGAGTTAGTGCGTTAACAGCGCGGGAAAATTGAGTGACACACAGATTGGCCAACCTCTCTGAATGATAAAAATAAAGCCACTAGTTCTATGGTTAGGGGGCCTCTCCCCTCCACTAGAGACATTTATCTTTCACTAGTCGGCCTATCCTTTCATCTGGGAAAATCTCGAGCTCTCATTGGCTCCCCACCCCATTTGCTACTTTTTCCCAAACTGCCAACGCACTAAGGCCTCTCCCTGACTTGTCAGTACGGTATTTTCTGCTTTACCGATAGCTTACCGATACCGTCTTCATCTCCCCACTTGTCGGTATACTTTCAGTGGAATCTTGCAGTAACGGTAGTGTCGTGGCGTGATTATGTCGTCGTCAGAATAAGATGGTACTTTACTACCTCTGATTTTACTGCTTGTTCGTACTGACTCTCTGTATACCGTATACTCTTTGTCAGTGCTTGATTTCTAGAAATTGAGGTGCCAGAACTGTAACCTACCCTCTCTCCCCCACCCCTACAGAAGGGGGGTCGGGGGGTCCTCCCCCGGGAAAAATTTCAAAAATAAACGTTCAAAAACAGCATTTTAAGCAGTTTTAGACATAAACCCACACTCTTAGTGCCGATAATTTTTTTTTATTTATCAGAGAGAGGTCCCGGAACGCAGTTCCGCCTCAAATCGAGCCCTGCTCTTTGTAATAGTAAAAGTACAATAAAATAAACTTCATTCATTTATTTGAATTAAATTTTGCTATTTTATGGTTTTTAAGTTTAAAGCAATGCCTAAAAAAAGAAAACATTGGTTTACTTCCCAGCAAAAAAGATTATAAAGA